>CM051234.1:638903567-639212373 GCA_027917425.1 Gastrophryne carolinensis
CGATACAGGCACGGGTGTTGGGCCGCTTTATAGCGGTTCCAGCATTCTGGATACCCTCTCCCCCACCTTACAGGCATGGTACCAACACCCACAGGGGTTTAAAGTGGACCAAAACCCAGGATGTTGACTATGGAACGGGGCGCCCCGCTGTCTGAAATCCCCCAGATCGCTGAGCGCAACTCACCTCTTCCCGTTCCTATGGCACATGACGTTACCACGTCTAAGCCTTTGTCTAAGGCCAGCGCCCCCGAGCACACTGATGGCCGCATCCCCCGCTTCCCTCCCAGGGAGCGTGCCCGCGCTGGCCATTCACAAATGCCTGGTGCAGGCACGCGCCCTGCTAGAGGGATAGCGGGGGTGCGCGAGGCTCGCACATGTGCCGTTGCATTGGGAAGCAAGGTAAGTGAATGGGGGGACCTGGGGGGTTTCACACAACGGGGCATCCCGATTTTGGATGCCCCGGGGGGGAGGGAATAGATCGGCCCGGGAATCTTATAGTTTGGGTTTTGATCCACTTTGAAGGCCCATGCACAGAGACATTACCCCAAGCTGTCTTGTCTGTGTACATGCACTGGGGATGCCACAATAATCTATATAGTTCAGGTTTTGGCGATGAAGACCCTCAAAGGGGCCCCTGAGTCTGGGGGCGCGTATAACCTGGTAACCCTGTGGGCCAGTCTGAGCCTGCTATACTATACGTAGCTCCATTAGTTGGGTTAGTAGTAATTTTTAGCTCTTTCACAGACAGCAGCTTTAATTACAGCCCTTATAGCTCTGCAGCAGCTGGAGCGCAGCACGCCACCGGGCACTAATCACCCCCTTTTTTGCCTTATCAAACCTTCACCCCCCCCCCCCCCCCCCCCCGGGGCTTGGCGACTCTCAGCTGGCAGATCCCAGTTCTCTGAGCTTGTGACGGTGCCGGCGATTGGCCAACTATAATTAAGACTCAATTACTCACCTCCCCACGCACGGATCAGTGGGGAAGCCCGAGTACAGAGCGCGGCCACGACTTGACGCAATCCCCCCCCCCCCCCCCCGCGGTTCCCTTACTCTCCCCACCAGCCTTATCATTCGGGATCACGACGCGCATCCTGAATGATAAGGCTGGCGGGAGGGAAAGTGAACCGCAGGGGGGAATTGCGTCAAGTCGTCAAGGCGGCTTCTCGCATTTATCGAGAATGACAAGCGAAGGGAAAAGTGTTGCGGAATGTCCTCCGGATATCGGAGATTATTCCGGCTGCTCGGAGAATGGCGCGCTGCATCTTGCTGGGGCGCCAGGGATTGAGGACAAAGTGCTCGTTATTCCATAGACCTTATTTAAACCATAAGGGTTAAAGCGCACCTTCCTGGCAAAGGGTTACATTAGCTGCTTTCTGCTCTCCCCCATGCCGGCTGTCAGGGGCCACATCTTACATTCACCAGCACTTTGTATTGCCTGATAAACCCTATAGAACTTGTTTCCTTAAAGTGGACCAAACCCGTGGTCAGTGGCCTAGGGCGGTCTGATTCTCTCCATCCCATATCAGGGATGCCCCGATGTGAGAAACCTCCCTCCGTAAATACCTACCTTCTCTATAAGCTGCGTTCAATAGCAGGGTGTGCGCCCTTGGGATGCCCCCGGGGCAAGGTCCTATCACAAGGACAGTAAAAATCCTGGTGATGGGTCCACCACCAACGGAAACTCAAAATATAGGTCTGACAGCTGGGAGGAAACGCCAAAAATGTTCACCTACCTCTGGTGCCACCGGGTACCCCTCTGCTTTATATGGTTCCTCATTTATTCTTAGCTACCCATTTGGTTTTAGGTTAGATTTTGCAAATCTAATAATGAGTCAGGCAATCCATGGGCATCCCAAAGGCACCATTCATGTGCAGATACATTAGTCAGGCCACAGGTTTACCAGGTAATCCCCCAATAGGTCCCTGGTTTCAAGGGGCCCAATTAAGAGCCTTCATCACCAAAACCTGAACCATGTATAGCTTATTTGTGGCACCCATCTCCATTGTTTGTGGAGACCATAGAGTCTGGCAGAAAGAAAAGATGCTGGTAATACTCGCATCTAAGTGTGGGGTGGGCCCCTAGAGCCAGTTCTACTGGTGGACCCCCGACAGTAAAGCAGACCAAAACCCTTGACACCCAGTCCTAGAGTGCACAAGGCTCAAAGTCCTTTCCAAGGGCATCCCGATATAGGATGCCGTGAAACCCCTCGGATTGCCCGTAACCTTGCCTTTATCCCCCACTAGCATGGCATTTGCTTTGCCCGCATCCCTGCCAGGCATACCCGAATGCACACAGCTGGGGAGAGCAGCCAGCAGGAGGCAATGTCCCCAAGATTACACTACAATCTATTTGAATTGGAGGAGAGCCTGTTAAAGTAGACCAAAACCTGGGATTTTGACTTCCGATGCTGGATACCCCACTGTGTGAAGCCCCCCAATTGCCCAACAAAACTCACCTTTCCCTGGTCCTACAGCACATGCGCGGCCTCTCGTCCAATCGGTGCACTCGACTACGCTGGTGTAAAATTGTCGAAGACTTGGATTCAAACGACTCTAGCTGAGTGCATCGGCGGGCGCATCCCTGCAGCACTCTATCAGGGTTCGTGCATGCGCCAGCCAAACCTGAATGCCTGGCACGGGCGCTTACCCTGCCAAAGGTATGGGAGGCGCTAGCTGCTGCTCGCAAATGCGCTGTTGGATCTGGGAGAGGGTAGGTTTACCGGCTGGGGATGCCCCACTGTCTGAAACCCCCAGGTCTCCCAGTAAAACTAACCGTTCCGTAGTCCTACAGCGCATGTGTCGGCTGTTTCAGCTAAGAATCTAACCAAACGCAGCCGAGTGGCCACATCCCCGCTGCCCTCTAACAAGGAGCGTGCCCGCACCGGCCACCGGCTAGATAAGAGGACTAATCACCAGGATAGGGGAAATCCTGGTGATCGTCCAATTTAAAGTGGTCCAATGCCCATTTTTTTACGAAATGTGTGCTGAACTGCAAAGTAACAAATGCCTGTGATTTGCCAGGCAGTGGTCAGGTGGTCCTTGAGCCAAAATGCAGCTCCTTGATTCGTTAGTCACACAGTCCGGCCGCGTGACTGCCAAATCACAGAGCCACATTTCGCGGGGGATTGCAGTTCAGGTTAGGGAAAGGGGGGGGTTGCTCCAGCAATCAGGATGCCCCCCACGCCTGTCATTTGGGGGTTCAGCCCTCATTTGGTACAAAATGGGTGTTGTTCCTATTTAAAGTGGACCAGTCACCAGGATTTTTCGCTATATCCAGTCCCAGAAGTGATGACATGTGGGTATTCCACCCCCCAAGGGGGCGCTCGACTGGAAGACCAAAAGCTGTCGCTCCTCCCGGCCCCTTATAAAACCAGGTGTCTCACTATGATTTCCCAGTGTTCATTTTGCAGTCTGGCTGCTAAAGATTGTTGGATATTCTCTCCTGGATATTGCAGCTGAGCGGGGCCTCCTAGCCCGTCGGCCGCTGTGGATCCTATTACCACTGATCCCGTGGACCCACTATTGCCTCTCAGCCACGGCTGTCGGGACTGTAATGGTAGGGAGAACGCCGGGGGGTCAGGCTATTGACAGAGCTAGGCTCTGGGCCGCAGACCCTGACTAAAGGGTAGCCAGCCATAGGCTGATGGTGAGCCTATGGGGGGGGGGGACCACTACTGCCCTCTGGCCTTTCATTCCCATTTATCCCACAAGCTTTATTGCAGTGTGCTGTGTGTTATTCACTGTGTTCACATATTTAGGTTATACTTACCTCCTTCGCTCCCTCGGGTTGTGACCTTCCTGCTCCCTTCTCCCCTCCATCTGTATGTTGTGCGCTGTGAGGGGCCCCCTGGCGTTTTTTTCACGCGCCGTGGGGTGTGAACAGGGGCCCCGCCGGCATGCTGTGGGGGCCTTCTCTGAGGAGTCCCCCATCTTGGGAAGCTCTGTGAGGAGGCTGGAAGGGGGCGCTGTTTTCGCGGCGACGACGGGGGGCGCACTATGATGCGTTCTGCGTCACTGCCGTGCGGCCCGCCACTCAGGGAATGCGCCGAAGCTGCTGGCTCGCCGTCATTTTACTGCTGCCTTCTGCTCCACACTGCCTGGACCCCTCGGGTTGGAAACGCTGCGGTGTCGTGAGTCCCTATTGCTAATCCCGCTTGCTTTTTATCTAATGCGCGTGTGTTTTTTGGGATACTTATGGCCTTCATTGCTTGTGTCTTTCAGGTGAGCCATTGATAGATTGTGGGTTGTGGTTCCTCCCGGTCCGCCGCCCCCCCCTCTTCTCTCCCGTTATTAAGAGGGATCACTAAAAGAGGGACCATCTAAGAGCATAACTGGTTTGTGCCGTTAGTGCCTTGTAACCTGTATACAAATTTTTTTCTGCTAATCACCATAATGGAGGCTTCTGGGGATACTAAGCTGAGGGCCCCATCTGGGCGGGTGAAGCTCTGCCCCATGTGCGGTGCTAGCCCTCTGGGCAGATTCAGCACGTTCCTGTCCCTAGCCCTTTATTACCTGTGAACTCTCCAGAACCCCCTGCTGCTGCATTCAGCCCCCAGTGAGGGGGAAGCCAGCAGCGGGTCCCAGGTTGATTTGGCATACCGGGTGGCCAGCCTCGAGAGACAGATCTCGCAAACGGCGCCTAAGAAGGCCTCGAGTAAGAAGAGGCACATCGAGCCCGTTTACTCGGATAATGATAATGATCTTTTTGGAGGTCCGGGCTCTGTGGAGGAAGGCGAGTTGCATGAGGACTCCCTTTCCACAGTGGATTTTTCTGCTGGCTATGACAGCGGCTCTGGTTCTTCCTTGGATGGGGATATGTGGCTCCCTGATGATATGGAGAAGTTGCTTGCTTCAGTTTTTGAGACATTGCACATTGTCCCCCCAACAGCGGCTAAGAGGAAGCAGGGTGATTTGTTTCGGCCGGAGAGACGGAGAGACAGAGACGAGTCTTTCCTGAGCAGGCCCATTTTTCTAACATGATTTTCAAGAAGTGGGAAAGGCCTAACAAGTTACCGGTGCCCAAGGGCCTGGACAGATGGTATCCCTTTCCTGAGGAGCTGGTCCGGCTATGGTCCCGTCCTCCCGAGGTGGATGCCCCCATGTCAGGACTGTCCAACACTACGGTCATGCCTTCTCCCGATACTGCTTCCCTACGTGATCTGGCTGACAAGCGCATGGATCAGCTGGTCTGTCATGCCTTCACCTTTGAAGGTGCTTGGTTTCGCTCTGTGTGTGCCGCGTCTATTGTTTCCCTGGCCATCAGAAAGAAGGTGAGATGTCTTGTGGATATCGCTAAGTCTCGCAAGCGGGCGGAGGAGTATAAAGACCTCAAGGCTTGCGTGGATTTAATTGCCTTCATTGTTTCTGCCATGGACGATGGTGTCCGGCTCGTTGCCAGGGCTTCGGCCCTGCTTGTTGCACTTCGCCGCTCGCTCTGGTTGCGGCAATGGTCGGCTGATGACGCTGCCAAAAAGTCGCTCACTAGTATCCCCTTCGTGGACCACAGGTTGTTCGGGGAGCGTCTGGACCTCCTGGTCAAGGACGGAAGACTCCCTCAGCGACGGAAGCCTGCGCGGCCCTCGCTCCTTTCGAGGAGGAAGAGGCTCTTCTTTTTCAGGTGGCTGCAGAGATTCCTGGGGACGAGGTAGGTCCTGCGGCCGACCCAATCCCTCCTGGGGATTCAAGTCCAAGCCCTCCTGCCAAGGCCCCTCAGGCATGAGGAGGCGCCCTCACCCATACGAGACAGCGCGTCTCGGAACGGTGGATTCAGGAGGTGGTGTCCTCTGGTTACAAAATAGAGCTGTCAGTCAGGCCACCCTCAAGATTTCTTCAGTTTTGAATATACCAGAACCCAGTGAATGCACAGGGCCTGAGAATGGCTGTGCAGCACCTTTTGTGGTTAGGGGTCATTTGCCCTGTGCCTCGTCAGGAACAGGGCCAAGGCTTCTACTCCAATCTGTTCCCAGTTCCCAAGAAGGATGGAACACTGAGACCTATCCTGGACAGTCAGATATTTCCGCATGTAAACCTTACGGTCTGCGGTGAGTTCGCTTAGGCCTGGCGACTTCCTTACCACGGTGGACATCAGGGATGCCTATTTGCACATCCCGATATTCCAGGGACATCAGAGGTTTCTAAGGTTTGCTCTGGAGGACCAGCATTACCAGTTTATGGCTCTGCAATTCAAGATATCCTTAGCCCCCCAGGTTTTCACCAAGGTGCTGGCGGGCACCATGGCTATTCTGAGGAATCAGGGCATTCGTGTGCTGCCTTATCTGGACGATTTACTGATTGCGGCTCAGTCCCTTCAGCAGGCCGAGAGCGACACCCAGACGGTGTTATCCACTCTCGAGGATTTCGGATGGGTAGTCAGTTACCCCAAGTCTTCGATCACTCCCTCAATGTTGAGGTCTTTCCTGGGCATGACGTTAGACACTTCTCAGGCCAACGTTTTCCTGCCACAGCAGAAGGTGGTGTGCCTTCAGACGCAGGTGCAGGCCTTGCTGTCTTGTCAGCGGCCATCGATCCGTCTGGGGATAAAGCTGTTGGGCCTAATGGTGTCATGCTTCGAGGCAGTGCCCTTCACCCCAATTCCACATGAGACCTCTTCAATTGAACCTGTTGACTGGCTGTGACCGGATGCAGGAGTCGCTGGAACAAGAATTTTCACTGTCCCCCCTGGCCATACAGTCCCTCTTGTGGTGGCTGGACCCCAGAAACCTGTTGGTGGGCAAGTCCTTTCTGACTCCCCGGTGGGAGATAGTTACCACGGATGCCAGTCTGACCGCCTGTGGAGATGTTTGGCAGACACAGAAGATCCAGGGTCAGTGGCGTCCGCAGGAGAACCACTTGCCCATAAATCTCCTGGAGCTGAGAGCGATTCAGTTGGTGCTTCTTCGATTGACTCCCCATTTAAGGGGTCGTGCGATCCAGGTTCGCTCGGACAATCAAACGGCTGTCGCCTACATCGATCACCAGGGCGGGACTCGGAGCAAGCGAACCCTCAAGGAGCTGACCCAGATTCTGTCTTGGGCAGAGGAGAATGTTCCCTGCATCTCGGCCTCTCATCTGGGGGAATGGTCTCTCAGCAACAAGATCTTTCACGCTCTGTGTCTCCGCTGGGGTCAGCCAGATGTGGAACTGTTTGCGTCCGGACACAATCACAAGCTCCCAAGGTTCGTCTCCCTGTCAAGAGATCCTCTGGCCTTTGCCACAGACGCTCTGGCAATTCCTTGGTTGGAGTTCAGGCTCCTTTATGCATTCCCTCCGTTTCCACTCCTGGGCCGAGTGCTGCACAAGATAGCCCAGGAAGGGGTTCCAACCATCCTAGTGGCTCCTCGCTGGCCGAGAAGGAGTTGGTTTGTTAGTTCAGATGTCAGTGGATCGCTTCATCATGCCCGACTACCCAGGGCTTCTCACACAGGGGTCGCTGCGGCATCCCAATTTACAGATGCTGGCTTTGACGGCCTGCCTATTGAAACCTCAATCCTGATGGAAAAGGGGCTGCCAGCCACGGTGGGGCATACCATGATTCAGGCACGGAAGAAGTTTCTTCCATGATATACTACAGAATTTGGCATGCCTACATTGCTTGGTGTGAATCCAAGAGTCTCCCTTGTCGCACATTCTCTAGGATCTTGGAGTTTTTACAACACGGTTTAGATTTGGGTCTACAGCTGAGCACCCTCAAGGGCCAGGTCTCTGCCTTGGCCATCTTTTTCCAGAGATCCTTTGCCAATCATAGATTAATCAAGACCTTTTTCCAGGGAGTCACCCACGTACGTCCACTGTTTAAGCCTGTATTACCGGTGTGGGACTTGAATTTGGTACTTTCTGCTCTCCAGGGGCCCCCCTTTGAGCCTTTGTGCGATGCTGCATTGCCTATTTTGATCCTCAAGGTGATCTTTTTGGTAGCAATCACCTTGGTGTGTCGTGTGTCGGAGCTCGCCGCGCTTTGTATGAAGCCTCCTTATTTTGAGCGGCATAAGGATAAGGCGGTTTTTCATTTTAAACCTGATTTTTTGCCTAAAGTCGTTTCTCCCTTTCATCTTAATGAGGAAGTGGTCTTGCCTTCCTTGTGTCCAGCACCGACTAATTCTAAGGAAAGGACCCTCCATGCCTTGGATGTGGTCAGAGCCATTAAGTATTACCTGGTTGCGACTGAATCCTTTCAGGAAATCGGATTTGCTCTTTGTCCTAACAGAGGGCTCTAGGAAAGGATTGCCACCAGCCAAGTCCACTCTGAGTAAGTGGATCAGACAGTCAGTGGTGCAAGCATATTCTGCCAAGGGGAAGGAACCCCCTTTTCGTATTACTGCTCATTCTACCAGAGCTGTTCGTGCCTCTTGGGCTTTTCAGCACCAGGCATCTGTTGAACAAGTTTGTAAGGCCGCCACTTCAGTTCATACCTTTACCAAGTTTTACAAGGTTGATGTTAGGGCCTCAGCTGATGCTGTCTTTGGCCGAAAGGTGCTTCAGGCGGTAGTGAAATGAACTACATGCTGTTTCGCACTGGGGATCCCGCCCTAAAAGGACACTGCTTTTGGATGTCCCACATGTCATCACTTCTGGGACGACCTGGACTGGATATAGTGAAAAATACAATTCTGTGAAACTCACCTGTAGAATTGTTTTTAAATATATCCTGTCCAGGTCGTCCCACCCCGCCCTTGTTTTTCATTATCTTTTGTTTGCCTGTTATGATGATTACCATTTTTATATTGGACCGTTGTCCTTATGTGTTTTGTTGGAGAGAGTTCATGCTGAAGCTATGTGAAGTAACATGGTTTCTTGGCCTGTCTCTTTTCTTACTGCTGTTTAACCACTGGGAAATCATAGTGAGACACCTGCTTTTATAGGGGGCCGGGAGGAGCGACAGCTTTTGATCTTGCAGTCGAGCGCCCCCTTGGGGCGGAATACCCACTTGTCATCACTTCTGGGACGACCTGGACTGGATATATTCAAAAACAATTCTACAGGTGAGTTTCACAGAATTGTATTTTTACTGTCCTAGTGACTGGTTCTTGTCCTTGGGGCATCTCAATTTGGGATGCCTAGCTGCTTGAAACCCCCCAGATTTCCCACTCAACTCACCTTTTCGTTGTTTCCATGGCGCATGCACGGGCTCTCGTCCAGTCAGCGCTTTATGGCGTGCATACTACTGCACAGCATTAATCCGTTGTTGTGGACTGAGCTTCGTCATAGTGAGTGGGGTTGGTGGAATCCCTGGTTTCCATACAGAGTGCATGCTCCCTAAATCTGGCCTATCTGGCTGAGCTGCAGGGATTCCGAGGATGCTGCCGCAGCAAGGGGCCGGCGGGTGATGTTTCCGGGTTACTGCCGGGTGTTCACACAGTGGGACATCCCGAATATAGTATTTTAGACATCCAGACTGGCCGATCCGTTGATTGGTCCATGAACACATGACTGCCCGCAGCGAATCACATGGCTGCTTTTTGCTGGGGGATTGCGGTTAAGTTTAGTGAAACAGGGAGTTGCTTCAGCAATGTAAATACCCTCCGCACCTGTCACTTTGCAGCAGCCATCACCCATTTGGTAGAAATTGTGTGTTGGACCCTTTAAGTAGTATGATATTCTGTGTTGGATAACGTTTAGATTCGAGCGTCTCTTTCCCCCACTTGAGCCAAGGTATCAGTAAAACCTTTTTGCCACCAAAATATTGTTTTCCAATGTAGAGATCACCCCAAGTGTGGTACCTGAATAAACCAAGTTGCTGCTGCACACTTACTAGTTTTGCGTGGGTGCCAGGTCAGCGGTGGCTCCGCTGTGAATCCAATCTGTACAAATGACCAGCACTCCGTTATATAATTCCACCAAGTGTATCATAGAAAGACAAATGTGGTATGAAACATCCATCACAAAGTGTCCAAAGTCCATATTAGGTCAAATGGTAAGCAGTGTCCTGAATTCCAACGTTTCGGGGGAGCAGCCCCCTTCATCAGGGACAGACAAACAGACATGTGCCAAGAGGGAGGTCCTTATAAACATTGTAATCAGGAATTCCCGCCCGACATCATAGCGACGTCAGCGGGAGTTAATAAAGCTCAAATGAGCATCATCATGATCAAAATAACAATGCTGAAGAAGTAACACCTTGCCTGCACCCGTACGGGTCCCTGAACAGGGGGAACCCCTCCACTGCCAACCACCGCTCGCTGCATGAGCGAGCGGCAATGCCCCTGCCTGTCAGCGGGCCAGACCTCCCTCATGGCACATGTCTGTTTGTCTGTCCCTGATGAAGGGGGCTGCTCTTTGTGATGGATGTTTCATACCCCCTTTGTCTTTCTATGATACACTTGGTGGAATTATATAACGGAGTGCTGGTCATTTGTACAGACAAGTGTGGTACCTGTTAATTATTCCCCGGATTCCGCCTTGTTTGCCGCTGTCTGTGAAGCTTAACAGTCAATCTACGGCACTCGCGGCAACAGGTGAGGTGTGACTTGGGGGATGGAGGCTCTTAATAACGTATATAAATCTCGCCGTTTCCATAGAAATAGGATTGTGAGATATCACCTAAACAAGACATAGGATTAATATAATCTGAGCCTCCTGCCACCAGCGGCACCGCCATGCAGGAGACGTATAATGTATAAATATTCCACGTGAAAGTGAATCATTCATCACAATCCCGGGAGGGTTTATTATGTTTCTGAAGATGAAACTGACATTTTGTCATTGACAGACTGGAGGGAAAGAGGTAGAAAATATTACGCCCTGTTTTTGTAGCTTGCCGCAGTCTAGTGGTGGGCTTCAGTGTCCGCTCGTAGCATTATCGGCTTATCATCTCACACAGCAAAACGTTCGGATTACATTAGCCACCAAGAAACAACAACAATTGGGGGCCCTAGACACGCCCCCCTTGGTTCCCCTATCACCGCCGCACACTATGCTATATGACACCACTTATTTATAAAAGTATATAATTTTATTGAATGAGAGCTTTAAAAAATTTACACACATAAAAAGACATATTAAAAAACATATATCGACATAACAAACACTGAGGGGGGGACCCTAAAGGAGGCTTTAAGTGAATAACAGTAAGTTAATAATATACACAATCAATGTCAATGTAAAACGGCAGGTTCAGACCTGGGTAAGGACATTTTAAAGTGCAAAGTGCTTAAGGTGCAAAAATACAAAACATGTGCAAATACCAAAATCTATATAGCAAATATATATATACACAAAAGAAAAAAGGAAAAAAAAACCCTTATAACTATCTATAATGAATCTATGTAGAGCATGAATACATAGCAGTACATAGAGACAAAAACTCATACACTATACATACAAAGTGGAAACAAAAAAACCATGTGAAATATATATATCAATTAATATATCCTAATCAATATCAATGGAGTATTAAAATAAAACTCAATCTAAAGTGCCAATTACCTAGTGCCACTGTTTACAACAACCAGTGTTTAAAGAAACCAGGTTTTGCTGCCATTACAGTAATAATACAAATGTATACAAGTATGAATAAAAGGTCACATCACCAATTTAGTATGCCTCTGGGGTCCCCGCACAGCAGCTCAGCACCGACGCGTTGCGTGGCTATTCGCCACTTCGCCAGGGTGTATTAGCCACCAAGGCTGCTATATAGGCACAGGCCATCTTCATTACCAACAGCAATAGAGGCAGGACAGGCGTCAGCACAGGGCGTATCCAGGCAGGTGCCAGGGCCCACCTCATTCCCTCTACCCTGGGCAGCCTTATGTGGGACACAGGGCCATGCAGTAACCAGGACTGTCAACCAGGGGGAGATTGGCCATTGGGAGAGTCTTTCTTCCTGTCATTACTTTAGTTCTTTGGTTCTTTCCTTCTATTTTTTTTTTCTTTCTTTCATCTGTTTATTCTACATTTCTTTTCTGTCTTTCTTCTTTCCTTCTATTATTTTTGTCAGTCCTTCTGTTTTTTGTTTATTTTCTTCCAGTCTTTTTCTTTCTTTCATTCCATCTGTTCTTTGCTTCTTTCTTTCATCTGTTCATCTTGCCGTTCTTTTTCTTTCGTCTTTCCTTCTATTATTTCCGATTATTTCTGCCAGTCCTTATATTCTTTCTTTCAATCCTTCTATTATTTTCTTTTTCTTCTTCCGTTATAGACTTTGTTTCTTTCTTTCATCTGTTCATTCTTTTCTTACTGCATCCTTGTAATCTTTCTGTCTGTCATTCCTTCTCTTTTTTTCTGTTAGTCCTTCTATTCTTTTGATCTGCCATTCTTTCTTCCATTTTTTTCATCCTTTTTCTTTCTTTTGTTTCATCTATTCTTTGTTTCCTTCCTTAGCTGTTCATTCTGCTATCCATTCTTTCGTTCTTTATTTCTTTCTTCCTTCTATTCTTTCATTCTGACATTCCTTTTCTTTCTTTCTTCTTTCATTCTATTATTTCTTTCAGTTCTTCTATTCTTTCTTTGTCTTTTTATATTTCTTTCTTTCTTTCGTTTATTCCATTCTAGTCTTTGTTTCTTTCATCTGTTTATTCTGTCATTCCTTTTCTTTCTTTCTATTATTTATGATTTTATTTCTGTCAGTCCTATTTTCTTTTGTTCTTTCCTATTCTTTACTTTCTCTCATTTCATTCTATTCATTGTTTTTAGTCTTTATAGTCTTTCTTTCAGCTGTTCATTGTGCCATTCATTTTCTTTCAGTCCTTCTATTCCTACGTTCTGACATTCTTTTTCTTTCTTTCATTCCTTATTTTCTTTCTTTCGTTACATTCTGTTCCTTTTTTCTTTTATCTGCTGATTCGGATATTCCTTTTCTTTTTTACTTTCTATTCTTTCTGCCTGTCCTTCCTTCTGTTCCGTCTGTTCTTTATTTCGAGCCACGAATGGAGTCCCGCAATTTACTGGCAGGGCAGTCACATGACCCACGATAGCGGCCTCGGACGGCCACCAGAACAACCTGCCTCTGTGACCGCGGGGGAATCGCGGGACTCCATTCCTGGCGCTGGCTTTCAGCGAAGGTGAAGATTACAGGCATTCTGGGTAATTATGTGCGGGGGGGGGGGGGGGGACTTCAGTTTGCTTTGATTAGCTGACTGCAGGACCAAAAGCCTTTTAAAGAAAAAAACGGGTGTTAGTCCGGATTAAGTTATTTGTACTCACTGGGTCAGGATGCAGGCATGGTCAGGAACCAAATGCAGATTGCAGGTTGATACTTGGGGGATACAGCTGTATTGTGCAACCCTTTATCAAGTCCTCCATGTAAATGCATAATCATATAAACTTACGTTGATACGGCCTAATCTGCCTGGCTGCAAATAGAGGCAGATCTAATCATTGTATTTCAGTTTAATCTCCTCCCTTATATGCGGTGTTGGAGATTAGTCATCGAGTAACCCGCTGACCTCCTCCTACATCAGACACCTAAAGTAGCGATCGCTTTGCTTGGCTTAAAGTGAAAACTTTGGAGAAATTAATTATGCACCTTAATTCTTAAAAATGAGTGTTGTTTACTTCCTAATTTATACTGCAGAATTGTACTCGGTGATGCTGATAGATGATTCACTTCAAGTTTATAAATTATAATAAATTAGAAATTGTTTTGAGCGTTGTTCTTGAATGGTTATACACTGATAGCTGAATTTCAGTATTTAACACCAATCCTTATTTCAGCATGGAGGAACATTTTTGGACCATTGCACAATGTTGGACAGCTCTCCCATAACGCCAATAACGTTATCTTTACCGGTGGGGCGTAACGCTATGATAAGGGTCAGCTGCTGTGGTTGATGATGTTTGCCAGAAGCAAGCTGAAAAAGAAGGAACGCCACAGCTCCCTCCAACCCAAAAAATTTCCGGTGAGAATCTTGTCCATTAAGACATCCAAAAGACAGAAGCTAGCGGTCTGTCTGAGGGAGAAAATGAAAAGGCTACTTCAAGGTCCTATGGATAAGCTGTCGGCGAACCACGATAGTCAGGTCTCCCCAGGTGAGACCGATGCGGACTTGTTTGTGTGTGGTGTGAAAAGGAAATCAAGTAGCCCCGATGTCCGAGCCACGGGAGATGCCGTGGAACTCATTGGTGGCGCCAAGCCAGCCGATACGTTATGTCATGACGAAGTGGAATCCATTTGCGATGCCAGTTTCCAATTAACTCTACATTCCGAAGATCAAAATGGCCATGACAATGCAGAACAAAGTTCTTCTTCTGATGAACAGACTTCAGAGCTGTTCACCCCACCTCTAAGCAATGGTCTGGAAACAGACCAGTCCACCATAAGCATCACGATGAGTTGGAAAGAAATCACTGAAAATAATCAACTTTTGTGCCAGAACGAACTTTTAGACCCGAATTCAGAGAGCAACTCTGCTGTTGGTGACAGATCAGCAGATGTGATTGAGTATATCTTAAAGGAACTTCAAGGCATCAGCCGTATTCAGGCCGAAATAGCTGAATTACAGCAACACTTATGTCAGATTAAAGGTTCCGTGGAGGAAGTATCCACGTGTGTAGATTCTGTTCTAACGGAGATTGAGGGCTTGCAGGTTGGTTGCGGATCTTCCCCAAAACCAGTTTTGTTGTCTCCAAGTGGACAGTCTATTAAAGACTCAAATGATGAGACCGTGTTATATTTTTATGGCATCTCTGAGCATGAAGATGAGAACATGTTAGAAAGGATTCACTGTTTTTTGTGCCAACACCATTGTTTTAATGGTATCCAAAGCCGCGAGTACATCAGAGAGGCCTACAGGGTTGGCGCGGTCTCAAAAACATTGCTAGGGCCAAGACCTACATTTGTAAAATTTTCCCATCCCGATCATAGAGAAGTTATCCTTAAAAGATCAGTCAACTTCCAGAGTTCCGGTGTGAGAATAGTTCCTTTTGAAGAACATGATTTTCAGAACAGATTAAGGACCAATTCTCTCTCCGTTCTACAGCAGGGACTTAAAGAGAACCGCTGGAGCTCGTTGAGTCTAGATAAGGAAGTCGTACGGACAGACGACACCAGTTGCGAACGTAAAACCGAGTCTTTCCGGATAAGATATCAAAACAAAAGCACAGAAGCCCCGTGCGGCGCGGAGGAATTCCTTTTTGCACAAAAATGCACACTTGCCAAAAAATGCAGCTTGTCTGAAGGTGAGACAGCTAGGGGTCAAAGCTGTGAACAGTGTTGCGAAAAAAGCGTAAGTCATCTATGTATCCGACTAGACTCACAAGAATCTCAAAAAAACCTGCTTTTCGCCAACCAGCCTTCCACCGAAAAAAATGCCTGTCGAGTACTAACGCGCTCCAATCATCTGAGTGCAGAAGGGGAAGAAGCAGAGATCGCTATACACAGGTGCTGTTCCATTGTCGATGACCACGAAGGATTGGGCAAAGATGGGGATCTGGTCTCCTGCGATTCCCGGGTGCAGTTTCGAAGTACAGAAAAAATTAATTTGATCATTAAAGATCCTTCTGGCAGCTTCACCTCTCTGAGTTTCGACGACACTGTAGATAAGTGCGCTGCTGGCACTGTAGCAGAGAGCCTAAAGGAGGTGGTTCATATAGATTTAGATGGAGAAAATAAGACTGGTCACGTGTTTCGAGACTATCTCAACCAGCCTGATGAGAACATAGATATTGTGGACATCAAGTTTTATGCAAATAAATTAGGAAAAGCCCTCAATCATTTCCGATCGGCTTTAAAAGTTGCTTTCAATAAGCTTGAAAGTCCAGATACCAGTTTCCCCGTGCCCAGCTGTGACCCAATACAAACACTGAACAGCGTTGGCAGCGGCCACTTTAACGATAGTCTTGCAACACGTTCCAGCATGAGTAATAGTTACAGCTCCAGCTCCAACCTGGAAGATGCCTACTTTGTGCTTAACAGAGTTCCCTCCCTGCCTCATGAGGCTTCTATCCCCTCATTAGTCCTTTCCCCCGATGTAGATCTTAAACCCCCGGAGACAGAAGGGTTTCCTGAGCAACTAACTGAAGGTGGAGAATTGGTGGAGGGTGCTAAGGAGAGCAAACCTATGAGGCTTGACCAAGTGTGCGTTGAGACCATCTATTTAAACAAGTGCATCAACAATTTTAAAAATGTCTTACGGGAAAAGAAGAAGATGCAACGCAAGCTCTTGAAGGACATAGTTCAGGAAACCTTTTGGGTGTCTGGTGAAGAGATGACTTCAGGTATAATTTTTTAGTAACGTAACTTTTGTTATCTAAACCATGTAGCAATAAGTTAGAAGCAACAGGCCTTTCCATAAAAGCCATTTTGGAGTGGCAAAACGTTTTTCGATATACAAGTTGACTTGCTTTTGCCTTATCACTACAGATATAAGTACTTGAGGGTCAGTGTTGCTCACCTGCCATATTAGGCCAATTTTTGTTTGTTTAGTCTGTGGGCCTGATTTACGAACCGTTTCGCCAGCATTCGGCACGTTTTCCGCATTAACAAAGAAAAAAAAAAGGAGGCATGTTCGCCCAACTATGCCTGTGTTTGCTGTATTCACTTCTAGTTCAGCGTAAGTCCTGCAAACCCTTGAGCAGTTCTTCAGCTTTAAGCAGAGAACCCAATAGGAATCAATGTTATTTTACGCAAGATTGCCTCTTTAGGTCATTTTTTCATCTGTACCTGATATTTTAAGGGTTAGACAGTATAGGGACCACTGACATGACAATCCGCCAGTAAGGGGAGAGCTTGGTGTGCCACTTGGCCTAAGTGCGTCCGCGACTCCTATTCGCCAGTACTGTGGCTTGGGAGAGCTGGGTCCACCATGTTGCAGAGCGCTGTCAGCGAGCATTTTTTTTTATCTGTACCTGATATTTTGAGCTACAACGATTTGAAAAACAACTAATAAAACTTAATTTTTTAATGCAACTCCTTATATAAGGCTTTTCAAACAACCAAGACACTCACCAGACACCACACATATATTCTGAGACCCATCCCAAGGTGGCATACGCTGCAAAAGTGCGTTTTTTGCCACATTTCAACAACACAGCAACTAATATTACCACCTGCATTTGCCGCTAAGATTATAGCTCAGTCCGCAGCTGTATTGCCCAGTTGCAGTACACATGGCGCACCAAGGGAAGACCAAACTCACGGAAAGTCACGCACGCCGTAAATCAGGCCCTATGTATACATTTTAAGTGTATATTTAGATATTTTTGCTTCATGGAAGCTGATGGAGAACTGAAAGTGAGCCTGATAATGCACCACCTCAATGGAACAAGACATAGGAAATGACCCAAATAAATAACCTTACGATTGTGCTCTTCAAAACTTTCTGAAAACTATTTCAAAACAAAGTAAAACAACTAAATGCATGCGACTGTTTCAATTCCTAAAAGTTTATCGAACCTGGCTAATCTGGGTAATCCAGTCTAGATTCTCCCTTAATAACCACAGGCATTGTTAAGCGTCTTTTGGCCCTTGATTTTGGGTTGTTATTTTAAAAGATCTGCTAACGACCTGTGTTTGCAGTCAAATACTTATTGATCCAGCCAGTATTAGGCTAATGAATCTCACTTTATTTCTATTTAATAAATAATCTGTTAGTATTGTGGTTCCTCAGCTCAACTTCAGATCTCTATACATAGTGCTATGGGAGTAAAGACATATAAACTGCCATAAAATAGCTTCTCATTTTAAATTGTCTGTTCTGTACTGCGGATTACTGAACAATACTATGTGCATTTATGTATCATTTTTGTAATGTATGTGTGTTATATATGTATCATATCCATATCCAATGCATGATCAGATCTTGGTTCCGTGTGTGTTACTTCGGTAGGTTTTGTGTGTTTTTTAGGGGGGGTGCAGTTTTAAGAGGTCAAGAACTTCTGATGAAATCGCTCATTTTCATAAATGAGTGATGTGCCTTGATATACTTTTCATAGAAATATCTAAAATACATCTAAAAATATGTGCACTGCTCATTTGAGCTTTGGCCTTCCTTGAGTCGTTGATTTTGTTGTCTCATTGATACCATAACGGGGGCGATTCAGAGCCAGGTGAGAATTCTCACGTCTTTTTTTTAGGAGTAAACCTGTCATTGACTTTTATTGTCTACCGGTTATACATTTTCACCTGGCTCTGAATCATCCCCAAGATAGACAATTAAAGTCAATAGCAGTTTTCTCTTCTAAAAATGAGTGAGAATCTCACCTGGCTCTGAATGGACCCCCAATGACTCTAACAAGATGTTCTATGTGCAAACCGCTAGACCAATTTTGCTTTGGCAGACCCATTAAACCGTACCTTCCGGTTTAATGAAAAGCCCAAACCCTTAAAAAAAACTTTCCCCAGCATCTAAAATTAATATATTTTAAGTTTTTAGTCACTTACTTATTATTCTTTCCCCCACCGTGCTGCAACTCTGTTCAGAACTCTAGGATACGGGCGCCACCATCTTGCCTCAGAAGCATCACACATACTGAGGAGAGGAGAGTGAGATAATGTACAGAGGGTGGGGTTAGAGCTGTGCTTTGCACAGACAGAGCAGAGCTGGGGTCAGGGAAAGGACAGCAATCCGAGAATGCAGAGCGACACAGTCAGAAGACACTTCCTGTTTGCAGGCTGCCTGATGCTCCTTGAGCCGCCGTCTTGGTTGTTTAAAGGCTCATAACATGCAGTAGATGCAGGCAGGATGATTTTGTATTTGTATGTGTATGTACGGGGGGGGGGGGCATACAAGATATGCTCTTATTCAGGGTGAAGGTTTGCTTTAAACTGTGAAATTATGTAGGTTGAGTAAATGGTTTGGAGCAGGGGTTCGCAACCTGTGTTACTAGTATCTCTGGTGCTACTCGAGATCCTTGTAGATGGTGCTTGACAAGTCTGCAGACCGGCCTGTACCCCGACCCGGGGGAATATTCGGGCCCCATACAGCAGCAATATCTGGGCCCTCCTCAATGTGTGATGGCTTGGCCCCAAGACAGCCAGGCATATCTCAAAATACAGACCATATAGAAAACAACAACAACAACAACAGCCATAACAATATATGTTATGAGTGCCCCAGACACAATATGGGCTCCTCTATAACCTATATGTAATGGTTGGGGCCTTATTTTTATCTTGACCACTGTCCTCAAGGCAGCCGGGCTTATCTTATTATTCAGCCCATAACGGAAACTGAAAATCAGACTTCAGGCCCAGCCATCACATTAGAGGTTATGAGGGGCCCAGACACAATGTAGTTTCAGTTACCAAAAAAACAATATACATGTTGGTCAACCAGACTATATAACTATGTAAGAGTAGGACATTGTAGGCAGATGTCATAGATAGGACATTAGTTGGTACATTTTACCAACGTACTCCAGATATCCCCCTTCTCCTCTTCCGGAGATGAAACCGGACCAACAGCCGTTGGTCGCATCCTCTGCGCCAGCCACCAGCAGGACCTGCCCACGTGACCACCCGGCGGCCAATCGCGAGACCCTTTCCCGCACTGGATCGTAATAATGGTGAGTTTTACGAGCGTTATGCTAGGTTATCTGCGAGGGGGCTCCAGCTTTCTGGATGCCCCCCGAGGTTATTGTGAAGCACAGACAGCGGGACCAACACCTGTTAAAGAAAAAACGGGTGTTGGTCCAGTGTAAATACAGGCTAGGTCCAGTTTTTTACATAACTGTGGGACTGAGGCTTAGCAGGGTTCGAAGCGGACCAAAACTGGCCCTGGAGTCTGCTGATTCCCTCTTCCCATAGCATCCCGAACTGGGATCCACCATTGTGTGAAACCCCGACGTTCGCCCGCTATTCTTACCTCCCCAAGGATCCCACAGTGTGGACGGCAACACCATCACTTGCATCCTCTTTCAGGCCACAACTGAATGGCTGTGCATGGCAGCAGGTGGTGCCGCGCGCTATCAATGTGTGCGGCTGGGATTCCATTTCACTTCTTTAGCCACAAATTAATATGCGCTGCGGGGGAAACTGATAGGACAAGAGGCCATGCATGCGCCGTTGAACTGAGGAGGTGAGTTTGCTGGGTGAACGGGGAGGGGGTTTCACACAGCCCAAACCGGGGTCTCCCAGGGGGTCAAACAAAAAGCCGGGATATGGTTTTAATGATAGCAGGGCCGGCGTCGGCACTCGGCAAGGCTGGTCAGCTGCCAGGGGCCCACTGACAGCTGACACAATGTGCTTAAAGAACGTAAACTTTTTTGCCACTAACATTGCATCGGGCCCTCGTATAGAGGCTGAGCTGCACGCTTTTTCATTGGTAGTGCAGTTGCTCCGCCCATTAACCTCTGCTCAGCCCTGACAGCCCTGCACTCGCTTGTGTGTTGATCTATGATCAGCACTGCCCTGTAGAGATGAGTCTCCCTGCAAGCCCCGCCCCCAGAGACGTGTCATCACCCTGCTCCCTAGCCCCAGCATTGCAACAGGAAGTACTGCACATGCTGGAAGAAGGTGATGCAAGGCACAGAGTGCACACACTTCCTTTCTCTGTCTTTCTGCCCCATCCATCCCTGTCCCCTCAGCTCTGCCCCATCCATCCCTGTCCCCTCAGCTCTGCCCCATCCATCCCTGTCCCCTCAGCTCTGCCCCATCCATCCCTGTCCCCTCAGCTCTGCCCCATCCATCCCTGTCCCCTCAGCTCTGCCCCATCCATCCCTGTCCCCTCAGCTCTGCCCCATCCATTCCTGTCCCCTCAGCTCTGCCCCATCCATCCCTGTCCCCTCAGCTCTGCCCCATCCATCCCTGTCCCCTCAGCTCTGCCCCATCCATCCCTGTCCCCTCAGCTCTGCCCCATCCATCCCTGTCCCCTCAGCTCTGCCCCATCCATCCCTGTCCCCTCAGCTCTGCTCCATCCATCCCTGTCCCCTCATCTCTGCCCCATCCCTGTCCCCTCATCTCTGCCCCATCCCTGTCCCCTCCAGCTCTGCCCCATCCATCCCTGTCCCCTCATCTCTGCCCCATCCCTGTCCCCTCAGCTCTGCCCCATCCATCCCTGTCCCCTCAGCTCTGCCCCATCCATCCCTGTCCCCTCATCTCCTCCCCTGCCATTCCTGGCCTTCCTGTTATGTCCATCCCTCTTCCTCAATACTCATTCATGTGGGACCAAACTAAAAAACATCTCCAATAGGGGGTTGGAGGACAAGCAGTCCTTCTTAGTTTTGCCCATTAAAGACCCACAACTCGCGACTCTCCACTCCAAAGGGGCCCACTGAGCCCATGCCGCCCAAGGGCCCACATGAACCTGGAGCCGGCCCTGAATGATAGAGACCAGGCGTTGAACCTACGCCGGTGAACACAGCGGTATTGTTTTTGAATTGCATGCCTGAAGTTTTGGCTGTAAATAAGCACTTTCAAAATTCATTTTTCCACCTATGAAATTTCCTGAGCACATTCACGACACTGGGCGGCGTGGTCGTGTTTTCCGTTGCTTGCTATTGTCACGCTGCTGCTGAAATCACAGGCCTGCAACGTTCTATTAAGTGTACTTAACGGCCTACGGGCTGCCGGGCCCCCGCCGCTGCCTCCTTGTGACCTGAATCCAAGTACAGGCTAGAGCCGCTAAGGCCTCTGGTAACCAGCGGCTGACAGAGGGGTAAATTGCCGCAGTAGTACAGTGACTCGAAGACGGAATGTGATGGTCATTCCGGAAAAAACGCGCACGCTTGATGGAAATGCCGGGAGTGGGCTCAGTAAGCGGCACCTTGTTGTTCTACTTCTGCTGTGTCCTTCCATTACACAGTAGTAATAATGGACTTGTTTTGGCCGAGTGGAAAATGTTCTAATTGAACACATGGCTCTTAGTAAGCTGAAATCCCAGTAATAACATTTATTGTCTAACTCAATAGATTTAAACACATCTCCCGCATCCGTCCCTTCCTCTCACCTGACACCAATAAAATGTTAGTGCACGCCCTGGTCATATCCCGACTGGACTACTGCAACATCCTTCTTTGTGGCCTACCAACTAACAGACTCCATACCTCCCAACTTTTGAAAGCCGTAAAGAGGGACAAAAGAAGCCACACCCTCAGCCATGCCCTTAAAGGGAAACACCGCCTACGATTTAAATAGGGCATCCCTCATTGCAGCCAGTGAGGGGCATCCCTTGTTACTCAATCAGTTACGGGTGACACAGACACACACACATAGACACACAGATAGACACACACACACACACACACACACACACACACACACACACACACAGATAGACACAGACACACACACACACACACACACACACACACACACAGATAGACACACACACACACACACACAGATAGACACACACACACACACACACACACAGATAGACACAGACACACACACACACACACACACACACACACACACACACATAGACACAGACACACACACACACACACACACAGATAGACACAGACACAGACACACACACACACACACACACACACACACACACATAGACACACACACACACATACATAGACACACACACACATAGACACACACACACACACACACAGATAGACACACACACACACACACACACACACAGATAGACACACACACACACACACACACACACACACACACACACACAGATAGACACAGACACACACACACACACACACACACACACACACAGATAGACACAGACACACACACACACACACACACACACACACACACACACACACACACACACATAGACACACACACACACACATAGACACACACACATACATAGACACACACACACATAGACACACACACACACACACAGATAGACACAGACACACACACACACACACACACACACAGATAGACACACACACACACACACACACATACATAGACACACACACACATAGACACACACATACATAGACACACAGATAGACACAGACATACATAGACACACACACACATAGACACACAGATAGACACAGACACACACACACACACAGACACAAACATACACAGACAGACAGACACACTTAGCAAACACAGACACATAGAGACACAGACACAAATACACACACACACAAACACTCCCACACACAGACAAATACACTCACCAGTGTGGCCATTTCCCCTCCTGTGTGAGGCTCCTTCCTGTAGTATCGCCCAACTGCAGCTCAGCGGCAGGGACAGGCTCCTTCCTGGATTCCCGCCCCCACCCACTGAACCACCAATTATATCAAAGCAGAGAGAAGAGAAAAAAAAAAACTGCCCGCCTCCAGGACTTCTCTTGTGCAACTCCAATCTTCTGGAATGCCCTCCCCCGCCCAATCCGCCACTCCACAACCCTCAAAACCTTCAAAGGTGCCCTCAAAACCCACCTATTCAGACAAGCATATAATCTGGCCTAACCAATTTTCTAAAGGGCACAAAGCTCAATACTGACTATTTGTGATCCTTCCCCCTCGTCTTCACCCCTCTTCCTTTACACTGTAAGCTCGCAATGGCAGGGCTCTCTCCCCTATTGTATCTTGTACTCAGAATATCCACTGTCAACTCTGTAAAACTGCATTTGAAATTGTCTATGTACTGTATGTTTCTACCCTGTCTGTAATTACTACTTTGTAAAGCGCTACGGAAGATGATGGTGCTATATAAATAAACAATAATTATAATTATAATATAATGAAAATGAGAGCTTCCAAACACCCTGTGGCGTGGTGTGGGTGAGAGGTGCACTTACTCTCGTCAGTGATTTACAGAAAATACTTTAGTTGAAGTAAAATCAAAGATGTCTTTTTTTCCAACTGTCTTCTTACAACATGTCAGCAGATCTTATTACAGCTGTTTCACAACTCTGCAGCTTCTCCTCAGCTTTTTAGCTTCACTCTTAGAGGCAGGACCGGCTCCTGGTTTATGTGGGCCTTTAGTCTCAGTGGGGCCCCTTTGTGTTGAAGAGTCGACTCACATCACAAAGAGACAACCCAAATCTGGACCCCCCATAAGGATCATGCTATTTGTCCCAAAACTCTAGTTTTGGTCCACTTTGAAGCCCAGCAAACCCCTTTAAACCTGACCTCGGAGTCTAAACGAATTTAAATTCTCCTGATTTTGGATGATTCCAGTCCTTATTGCCTTCCCCATAGCCACCAATCACCTCCCGTCCTTATTGCCTTCCCCATAGCCACCAATCACCTCCAGTCCTTATTGCCTTCCCTATAGCCACCAATGGTCCTCAAGTCCTTATTGCCTTCCCTATATCCACCAATCATCCTTCAGTCCTTATTGCCTTCCCTATAGCCACCAATCACCCTCCAGTCCTTATTGCCTTCCCCATAGCCACCAATCACCTCCAGTCCTTATTGCCTTCCCTATAGCCACCAATCACCCTCCAGTCCTTATTGCCTTCCCTATAGCCACCAATGGTCCTCAAGTGCTTATTGCGTTCCCTATAGCCACCAATCGCCCTCCAGTCCTTATTGCGTTCCCTATATCCACCAATCGTCCTCCAGTCTTTATTGCCTTCCCTATAGCTACCAATCATCCTTCAGTCCTTATTGCCTTCCCTATAGCCACCAATCACCCTCCTTATTGCCTCCCCTATAGTCACTAATCATCCTCCAGTACTTATTGCCTTCCCTATAGCCACCAATCGTCCACTAGTCCTTATTGCCTTCCCTATAGCCACTAATCGCCCTCCAGTCCTTATTGCGTTCCCTATATCCACCAATCGTCCTCCAGTCTTTATTGACTTCCCTATAGCCACCAATCATCCTTCAGTCCTTATTGCCTTCCCTATAGCCACCAATCACCTCCAGTCCTTATTGCCTTCCCTATAGCCACCAATCGCCCTCCAGTCCTTATTGCGTTCCCTATATCCACCAATCGTCCTCCAGTCTTTATTGCCTTCCCTATAGCCACCAACTGTCCTCCAGTCCTTATTGCCTTCCCTATAGCCACCAATCTTCCTCCAGTCCTTATTGCCTTCCCTATAGCCACCAATCGCCCTCCAGTCCTTATTGCCTTTCCTATAGCCACCAATCGCCCTCCAGTCCTTATTGCCTTCCCTATAGCCACCAATCGCCCTCCAGTCCTTATTGCCTTTCCTATAGCCACCAATCATCCTCCAGTCCTTATTGCCTTTCCTATAGCCACCAATTATCCTCTAGCCTTTATTGCCTCCCCTATAGCCACCAATCATCCTTTAGTCCTTGTTGCATTTTCTACTACCACCAATCACCCTCCAGGCCACACTGCTTGCTCCGCTGCCACTAAAGACTCCATCATTGCGGTCAGTTGTCACCTGGATCTTGCCACCCACATTCCATGCCACCCTCTCTATTGTTGTTGATCATCCCCTTTTGCTGAGCCTAGTCATGAGCAGGTCAGCCCATGGCACCCACTGTTAAATAATACCATGGCCAAGTGTGAGCCTGAGTGGGCCCCTGAAGATGCCAGGGGCCCTGGCAATTGCCCAGGTTTGCCCTTTGCTGGCACTGGCCCTGGTGCCTGTGATCTGCAGTAATCCTAGTATCCCTTGTCTCATGATCTCATGTGCTTTAACCTGACTTTCTCGACCATTTTTTGGATCTTCTGGGTTGACAGTGCCTGCACTCCAGTTACTAAACCAGCCTAGCGTTCGGACATCTCCATTCACTGGATTCACAACCCAGGGACCCTCCCTGCAGCGCAGACCATCCTCCCTGGTGGAGAGCTCCAGGGAAGATCAGGGTTGGTCTTAGATTATAGGTTTTCTGGTTGCGTGCCCAGTCGGTTCCACCCTGTTGTCTGGCTTGGGGCTTCACAGCTACCCCTACCCATGTTATCCTCCAGCTCACAGTGTGCTTCCTCACTTTCAGTACTCACCTTGCCCTTCAGCCAACACAGGGACAAGGACTATTTGCAGAATATCCTTTTTCAGATCTAAACATCTGGGAAAACCCGCAAGGCACGAGGTCTCCCAAGCAAGCAAAATTAAATTCTTTCACATTTCAAATAGATTGCTGTTCAGAATAACTTAGATGTCATCTTTCTTCTTAGTGAGTAGCAGTGACGGGTGCCGGGATAGACTATTCTCCAGCAGAAATCCTGAAGGGCTTTTCTGACAGGAACATCTAGTGCTGAGGAGTAAATTGGCCTCTCGGGTGCATAGGAAGTTAGGTTAGTCCTGCCTTTCCACAGACTTGGAGCATAATCCGTTAATCAGAGGATCATTCTTCTCCGGCTGCTCGGTAATGGAAATATTTTGAAAAGATTTTCTTTCTCCTTCACTCGGCAAAATTCGTCCTGATGCTGTGTAATTGCTAATTACCGCTCATTTACTCAGAGATTAAACGTGGGCGTCACACCTACAGAACGTGGTCTTGCCATGAACCTGTTTTCGTATGTCAGTCATCCTTTGCCTCATATTTTTTTTTCTGTTCTATAGCATGAAAAATGTGTTTTAATAGAGGTAGCAGACAATGTAAAGTAGGGGTGCACAATCATTTTGGTCTAGGGGCTTTATTTTTGTTTTTTTCCACTTCAAAGGGCCACAAAAAATGTGAGCTGTGAATACCTTTATTTATATGCAAAGGTGAGAAGAGGTGGCAGGAAGAGGTGGGGTGAAATGAAGTGGAAGAGGTAGGGTGACGAGAGGTAGATAGAGGTAAGGAGAGAAGGAGTGGGCAAGGGTAAGGTTGTGAATGGTTATTTCAGAAGAGGTTGAGTGGAAAGAGGTGAGGTGGGCAGAGGTGGGCAGAAGTGAGATGGTAAAAGAAGCAATGGACAGAGGTGAGGTGGGCAGAAGTGAGATGGTAAAAGAAGCAATGGACAGAGGTTAGGTGGGCAGAAGTGAGATGGTAAGAGAAGCAATGGACAGAGGTGAGGTGGGCAGAAGTGAGATGGTAAGAGAAGCAATGGACAGAGGTGAGGTGAGCAGAAGTGAGATGGTAAAAGAAGCAATGGACAGAGGTGAGGTGGGCAGAAGTGAGATGGTAAAAGAAGCAATGGACAGAGGTTAGGTGGGCAGAAGTGAGATGGTAAGAGAAGCAATGGACAGAGGTGAGGTGGGCAGAAGTGAGATGGTAAAAGAAGCAATGGACAGAGGTGAGGTGGGCAGAAGTGAGATGGTAAGAGAAGCAATGGACAGAGGTTAGGTGGGCAGAAGTGAGATGGTAAAAGAAGCAATGGACAGAGGTGAGGTGGGCAGAAGTGAGATGGTAAAAGAAGCAATGGACAGAGGTTAGGTGGGCAGAAGTGAGATGGTAAGAGAAGCAATGGACAGAGGTGAGGTGGGCAGAAGTGAGATGGTAAAAGAAGCAATGGACAGAGGTGAGGTGGGCAGAAGTGAGATGGTAAAAGAAGCAATGGACAGAGGTGAGGTGGGCAGAAGTGAGATGGTAAAAGAAGCAATGGACAGAGGTTAGGTGGGCAGAATTGAGATGGTAAGAGAAGCAATGGACAGAGGTGAGGTGGGCAGAAGTGAGATGGTAAAAGAAGCAATGGACAGAGGTGAGGTGGGCAGAAGTGAGATGGTAAAAGAAGCAATGGACAGAGGTGAGGTGGGCAGAAGTGAGATGGTAAGAGAAGCAATGGACAGAGGTGAGGTGGGCAGAAGTGAGATGGTAAGAGAAGCAATGGACAGAGGTGAGGTGGGCAGAAGTGAGATGGTAAGAGAAGCAATGGACAGAGGTGAGGTGGGCAGAGGGGAGATGGTAAGAGAAGCAATGGACAGAGGTGAGGTGGGCAGAAGTGAGATGGTAAAAGAAGCAATGGACAGAGGTGAGGTGGGCAGAAGTGAGATGGTAAAAGAAGCAATGGACAGAGGTGAGGTGGGCAGAAGTGAGATGGTAAAAGAAGCAATGGACAGAGGTGAGGTGGGCAGAAGTGAGATGGTAAGAGAAGCAATGGACAGAGGTGAGGTGGGCAGAAGTGAGATGGTAAAAGAAGCAATGGACAGAGGTGAGGTGGGCAGAAGTGAGATGGTAAGAGAAGCAATGGACAGAGGTGAGGTGGGCAGAAGTGAGATGGTAAGAGAAGCAATGGACAGAGGTGAGGTGGGCAGAAGTGAGATGGTAAGAGAAGCAATGGACAGAGGTTAGGTGGGCAGAAGTGAGATGGTAAGAGAAGCAATGGACAGAGGTGAGGTGGGCAGAAGTGAGATGGTAAAAGAAGCAATGGACAGAGGTGAGGTGGGCAGAAGTGAGATGGTAAGAGAAGCAATGGACAGAGGTGAGGTGGGCAGAAGTGAGATGGTAAGAGAAGCAATGGACAGAGGTGAGGTGGGCAGAAGTGAGATGGTAAGAGAAGCAATGGACAGAGGTGAGGTGGGCAGAGGGGAGATGGTAAGAGAAGCAATGGACAGAGGTGAGGTGGGCAGAAGTGAGATGGTAAGAGAAGCAATGGACAGAGGTGAGGTGGGCAGAAGTGAGATGGTAAGAGAAGCAATGGACAGAGGTGAGGTGGGCAGAGGGGAGATGGTAAGAGAAGCAATGGACAGAGGTGAGGTGGGCAGAAGTGAGATGGTAAGAGAAGCAATGGACAGAGGTGAGGTGGGCAGAAGTGAGATGGTAAGAGAAGCAATGGACAGAGGTGAGGTGGGCAGAGGGGAGATGGTAAGAGAAGCAATGGACAGAGGTGAGGTGGGCAGAAGTGAGATGGTAAGAGAAGCAATGGACAGAGGTGAGGTGGGCAGAGGGGAGATGGTAAGAGAAGCAATGGACAGAGGTGAGGTGGGCAGAAGTGAGAAGTTAAGCGAAGCAATGGACAGAGGTGAGGTGGGCAGAGGGGAGATGGTAAGAGAAGCAATGGACAGAGGTGAGGTGGGCAGAAGTGAGAAGTTAAGAGAAGCAATGGACAGAGGTTAGGTGGGCAGAAGTGAGATGTTAAGAGAAGCAATGGACACAGGTGAGGTGGGCAGAAGTGAGATGTTAAGAGAAGCAATGGACAGAGGTGAGGTGGGCAGAAGTGAGATGGTAAGAGAAGCAATGGACAGAGGTGAGGTGGGCAGAAGTGAGATGGTAAGAGAAGCAATGGACAGAGGTGAGGTGGGCAGAGGGGAGATGGTAAGAGAAGCAATGGACAGAGGTGAGGTGGGCAGAAGTGAGATGGTAAAAGAAGCAATGGACAGAGGTGAGGTGGGCAGAAGTGAGATGGTAAAAGAAGCAATGGACAGAGGTGAGGTGGGCAGAAGTGAGATGGTAAGAGAAGCAATGGACAGAGGTGAGGTGGGCAGAAGTGAGATGGTAAAAGAAGCAATGGACAGAGGTGAGGTGGGCAGAAGTGAGATGGTAAAAGAAGCAATGGACAGAGGTGAGGTGGGCAGAAGTGAGATGGTAAGAGAAGCAATGGACAGAGGTGAGGTGGGCAGAAGTGAGATGGTAAAAGAAGCAATGGACAGAGGTGAGGTGGGCAGAAGTGAGATGGTAAGAGAAGCAATGGACAGAGGTGAGGTGGGCAGAAGTGAGATGGTAAGAGAAGCAATGGACAGAGGTGAGGTGGGCAGAAGTGAGATGGTAAGAGAAGCAATGGACAGAGGTTAGGTGGGCAGAAGTGAGATGGTAAGAGAAGCAATGGACAGAGGTGAGGTGGGCAGAAGTGAGATGGTAAGAGAAGCAATGGACAGAGGTGAGGTGGGCAGAAGTGAGATGGTAAGAGAAGCAATGGACAGAGGTGAGGTGGGCAGAAGTGAGATGGTAAGAGAAGCAATGGACAGAGGTGAGGTGGGCAGAGGGGAGATGGTAAGAGAAGCAATGGACAGAGGTGAGGTGGGCAGAAGTGAGATGGTAAGAGAAGCAATGGACAGAGGTGAGGTGGGCAGAAGTGAGATGGTAAGAGAAGCAATGGACAGAGGTGAGGTGGGCAGAAGTGAGATGGTAAGAGAAGCAATGGACAGAGGTGAGGTGGGCAGAAGTGAGATGGTAAGAGAAGCAATGGACAGAGGTGAGGTGGGCAGAGGGGAGATGGTAAGAGAAGCAATGGACAGAGGTGAGGTGGGCAGAAGTGAGATGGTAAGAGAAGCAATGGACAGAGGTGAGGTGGGCAGAAGTGAGATGGTAAGAGAAGCAATGGACAGAGGTGAGGTGGGCAGAGGGGAGATGGTAAGAGAAGCAATGGACAGAGGTGAGGTGGGCAGAAGTGAGAAGTTAAGCGAAGCAATGGACAGAGGTGAGGTGGGCAGAGGGGAGATGGTAAGAGAAGCAATGGACAGAGGTGAGGTGGGCAGAAGTGAGAAGTTAAGAGAAGCAATGGACAGAGGTTAGGTGGGCAGAAGTGAGATGTTAAGAGAAGCAATGGACACAGGTGAGGTGGGCAGAAGTGAGATGTTAAGAGAAGCAATGGACAGAGGTGAGGTGGGCAGAAGTGAGATGGTAAGAGAAGCAATGGACAGAGGTGAGGTGGGCAGAAGTGAGATGGTAAGAGAAGCAATGGACAGAGGTGAGGTGGGCAGAGGGGAGATGGTAAGAGAAGCAATGGACAGAGGTGAGGTGGGCAGAAGTGAGATGGTAAAAGAAGCAATGGACAGAGGTGAGGTGGGCAGAAGTGAGATGGTAAAAGAAGCAATGGACAGAGGTGAGGTGGGCAGAAGTGAGATGGTAAAAGAAGCAATGGACAGAGGTGAGGTGGGCAGAAGTGAGATGGTAAAAGAAGCAATGGACAGAGGTGAGGTGGGCAGAAGTGAGATGGTAAAAGAAGCAATGGACAGAGGTGAGGTGGGCAGAAGTGAGATGGTAAGAGAAGCAATGGACAGAGGTGAGGTGGGCAGAAGTGAGATGGTAAAAGAAGCAATGGACAGAGGTGAGGTGGGCAGAAGTGAGATGGTAAAAGAAGCAATGGACAGAGGTGAGGTGGGCAGAAGTGAGATGGTAAGAGAAGCAATGGACAGAGGTGAGGTGGGCAGAAGTGAGATGGTAAGAGAAGCAATGGACAGAGGTTAGGTGGGCAGAAGTGAGATGGTAAGAGAAGCAATGGACAGAGGTTAGGTGGGCAGAAGTGAGATGGTAAGAGAAGCAATGGACAGAGGTGAGGTGGGCAGAAGTGAGATGGTAAGAGAAGCAATGGACAGAGGTGAGGTGGGCAGAAGTGAGATGGTAAGAGAAGCAATGGACAGAGGTGAGGTGGGCAGAAGTGAGATGGTAAGAGAAGCAATGGACAGAGGTGAGGTGGGCAGAAGTGAGATGGTAAGAGAAGCAATGGACAGAGGTGAGGTGGGCAGAAGTGAGATGGTAAGAGAAGCAATGGACAGAGGTGAGGTGGGCAGAGGGGAGATGGTAAGAGAAGCAATGGACAGAGGTGAGGTGGGCAGAAGTGAGATGGTAAGAGAAGCAATGGACAGAGGTGAGGTGGGCAGAAGTGAGATGGTAAGAGAAGCAATGGACAGAGGTGAGGTGGGCAGAAGTGAGATGGTAAGAGAAGCAATGGACAGAGGTGAGGTGGGCAGAAGTGAGATGGTAAGAGAAGCAATGGACAGAGGTGAGGTGGGCAGAGGGGAGATGGTAAGAGAAGCAATGGACAGAGGTGAGGTGGGCAGAAGTGAGATGGTAAGAGAAGCAATGGACAGAGGTGAGGTGGGCAGAAGTGAGATGGTAAGAGAAGCAATGGACAGAGGTGAGGTGGGCAGAGGGGAGATGGTAAGAGAAGCAATGGACAGAGGTGAGGTGGGCAGAAGTGAGAAGTTAAGCGAAGCAATGGACAGAGGTGAGGTGGGCAGAGGGGAGATGGTAAGAGAAGCAATGGACAGAGGTGAGGTGGGCAGAAGTGAGAAGTTAAGAGAAGCAATGGACAGAGGTGAGGTGGGCAGAAGTGAGATGGTAAGCGAAGCAATGGACAGAGGTGAGGTGGGCAGAGGGGAGATGGTAAGAGAAGCAATGGACAGAGGTGAGGTGGGCAGAAGTGAGAAGTTAAGAGAAGCAATGGACAGAGGTGAGGTGGGCAGAAGTGAGATGGTAAGAGAAGCAATGGACAGAGGTGAGGTGGGCAGAGGGGAGATGGTAAGAGAAGCAATGGACAGAGGTGAGGTGGGCAGAAGTGAGATGGTAAGAGAAGCAATGGACAGAGGTGAGGTGGGCAGAAGTGAGATGGTAAGAGAAGCAATGGACAGAGGTGAGGTGGGCAGAAGTGAGATGGTAAGAGAAGCAATGGACAGAGGTGAGGTGGGCAGAAGTGAGATGGTAAGAGAAGCAATGGACAGAGGTGAGGTGGGCAGAGGGGAGATGGTAAGAGAAGCAATGGACAGAGGTGAGGTGGGCAGAAGTGAGATGGTAAGAGAAGCAATGGACAGAGGTGAGGTGGGCAGAAGTGAGATGGTAAGAGAAGCAATGGACAGAGGTGAGGTGGGCAGAGGGGAGATGGTAAGAGAAGCAATGGACAGAGGTGAGGTGGGCAGAAGTGAGAAGTTAAGCGAAGCAATGGACAGAGGTGAGGTGGGCAGAGGGGAGATGGTAAGAGAAGCAATGGACAGAGGTGAGGTGGGCAGAAGTGAGAAGTTAAGAGAAGCAATGGACAGAGGTTAGGTGGGCAGAAGTGAGATGGTAAGAGAAGCAATGGACACAGGTGAGGTGGGCAGAAGTGAGATGTTAAGAGAAGCAATGGACACAGGTGAGGTGGGCAGAAGTGAGATGGTAAGAGAAGCAATGGACAGAGGGGAGGTGGGTAGAGGGGAGATGGGAAGAGATGAGGGGGAAGTAATGGGCAGAGGTAAGGCAGGGAGAGGAGAATTGAGCAAAGGTGGGCAGAGTGTAACTCAAGAAGAGTTGAGTAGAGGTGGGGTGAGCAGATATGCAATATTAAGAGAAGTAATGTATAGAAGTGAGGTGGTAAGAGGTGGATAGAGATAGGTAAAGGTGAGGGGAGCAGAGGTAAGATGGGACAAGGTGGAAAGAGGTTAGTAGAGATAGGCAGAGGTAAAATAAACACATGTAAGGTGGAAAGAGGTTAGTAGAGATAGGCAGACCACCCGGCCGCCATAGGTAGGCCTCCCCTGCATTGACTACTTGCTGGCCCTCTAGTTTGGCCCACTGCAAGATGCCAGAGCCAGGAATCAGTAGCCGGCCAGTACAGGGTAGGTGGCAGCCTACCGGGCATTGTCTCGGAATGCCTTATGGCCAGTCTCTATAGAGAAGTTATTTGTGACCTGCTTCGGAAATTAGAAACAAACTACTCTCTAGTGGTCAGCTTGCATTGCAAGGAAAGCTCTGCTCCCTAACTTCTTAGGGGTGCTGGGGGCTGTAAGTGAGGGCAGTGCGGTCTGCAGGTTGTACATCCATGATGTAAAGGAAATGGAAAATGTGCTTTCCAAAGCCAGTGTGCAACTGTCCTTGGAGTGAGGGTTCCCCAGTTCTCATGCAGCATGCCTCCTGTGAAAAAAGAGGATCTCCCCTTTTTTTTCTACCCACAAATTAATAGTACATTGGTTTCCTAGACTTTGCTTCAGTGGTTTTGCCCATGTGTCTGTGAGTGCCCATATGGCCACCATAAAGAACCATCTTATTTTTTACCTAAAAGTCCTACTAGTATGAGCCTTTAAGCGCCTCCTAGAAGTACGGAGATGAAGCAGATAATGTCCTTGGTGTGAGGGTACCCAATTCTCATTGCATATTCTCCACTATTTTTTCCACTGCCCTGAGTGTTCAATTCACCCTAGGTTTGTCCCTTTTGGATACATTTTTCAACCATACGGAGAAAGAGAAGCTGAGCACCGACTGCATTATACAATAGCACCAGCCGTTTCTTAGGCAGACCTGTCATTTTCATCTGTCTGAGGAAACAGAATGTAGGAGCAAGTGATAATTCAAGTGATAATTCAAGCTGGTTCAGGAGGTCATGCAATGCCATGCCATATTCGAAAGCCCGAACCGGGTCATACATGGGTGTAGCAGAAAGAGCGTAGTCACACAAAGCTAAGGGTGTTGCTCTGATTTAATTTTCAAAACCAAAACTGCGATCCTAGTTTGCCAACTTTTCTAAGTAAATACCACTCTTCCAGCCAGGTGAAGTGCAGCAAAACCCAGAAAAATGGGAGCAAATAGTTCTCCCTAAGCTGCTACAATTATAGCTCTGTTTGCTAGAATTAGAGCTCAGTTTGCCCCCAGTGCAATGTACTGTAGGTGAGAGAGTTAGTGAAAACTAGCAAATATCGTAATTCAGCCCTTAGTGTTTTCATTTCAATGCTAATTACTGTGCACAACATACAGTATCAGGATTTGTGGGAGAGACTGCCCACACCCCTGGTCATTAAAGTGGGACAAAAGCATGATTAAAAAAAAAAAAAAAAGAGACCCTCTTGTCCCCTTCCTTCTGTGGTTCTGTGGGACAGACAGTTTTCTCCCTCCCTTGGGGAACCATCTCTAATACCTAAAAACTGTTAACTTTGGGCAAGGGGGTCATATGGCACCAAACGATAAGGCTGGATGCTGTGCATCTGATGAGCACAAAGTCCCTAGAGTGGTCAGAACCTGAAATCTCCATTTCTTGTTCAAAAATTTTTTATTGAGAGACAATCAGCACAGTACACCTTTGAGTTTACAAAAAATAAACATCCGTTTACATCAAAAAGCTCTGCTCAATATGTCTCTTTCAATTTTCCAACGATATTTTTGCAAAGTATAACATTGAGAATATTAGTATACAGTTACTAAACTATACGTAAGTGGCTCTATGTCTAATATAGACCACAACTAAGAACAGTAGACAAACCGCCTCCAACTAGATATAACTCTATAACGCTCTATAGGGCCTATCTCCTGCCATAAAAAATAGTGAGTTATCCTAAGAGGACAGTATCCAGGTTGGGGGAAGAATTGATTATGAGGGATAGGGAAGAATGGATAGGGATTGAAGAGGGAAGAAACAAGGATATAAAAGAGAAGAGAAGGGAAAGAAAAAGGGAGGGAAGAGAGAAAGAGAAAAAAAAGAGAAAAAAAAAAAAAAAAAACTGCGAAATCAGATCCTTAAGAGGTCATTGTCAAAATCTGTGGGCATAGCATAACGAGCCCAGGGGTCCCAAATTGCTTGAAAACCGTCCAAGTCATCATCATATATTGCTGATAACTTTTCCATTGACATTGTATAACTCACTTTATTTTTGAACTCTGCAAAGCTCAAACAAGACGCCTTCCAAGCCTTCGCAATTACCAGCTTAGCTCCTGTCAAAATATGATAGGTAAGGATTTTTTGTGATTTAGTCGTCCCGTCTATCGGTCTGTTAAGGAGAGCCACCCCAGGATCAGGTATTACACAAGTACCCAATATTGTCGAAATAGTAATGAAAATTTTAACCCAAAAGGCAAACACCAAGGGGCAATCCCACCATGCATGCCAATAAGAACCTTCCTCCGAGCACCCCCTAAAACAATGTTTCTGAGTCGTCCCTGCGTTGAAATTTCCATTTCTTTCGATTCCAGTGGCTGCCCGGCACAGAGAAACATATGCCTGTATGCGGTTTTGTGGGCCCGTCCTGGTTTGTACGGTCCAATTTGTGTTGGTGCCGGATGTCTGAGGCACTGGTGTTTGATGCGAGGGAGCTATCTCCAGGGGTCGCCTCTGCTTCAGACCCAGAGGTGTGAGAGAATCAGCAGGGAGTCTGTGATCTGAGCTTGGCTCAACTCACAGATGCTAATTCTCCTTCCTGGAGAGATTAGGTCCGGTGCGTGTTTATGGCTGGAAAGCCTTAATGCTACAGAAGAATTAGCAGAAGGTTGAGGGTCTGCAGATGCAGATGCGGGCCTTACTGTCTTGCCAGCGGCGAACGATCCGTCTGGGGATGAAGCTGGTGGGCCTCATGGTGTCATGCTTCGAGGCAGTGCCCTTCGCTCAGTTTCACATGAGGCCTCTTCAATTGAATCTTTTGACCGGTTGGGACCGGACACAAGAGTCCCTGGAGCAGGAATTCTCACTGTCTCCTCTGGCCAGGCACTCCCTCCCGTGGTGGTTGGACTCCAGAAATCCTTTAGTGGGCAGGTCCTTTCTGACTCCTTGTTGGGAGATTGTCACCACGGACGCCAGTCTGACCGGCTGGGGAGGTTTTTGGCAATTGCTGAAGTTCCAAGGCCATTGGGGTCCGCAGGAGGCCCACTTGCCCATCAATCTCCTGGAGCTGAGAGCAATCTGGTTGGTCCTGTTTCATTTGACTCCCCATCTACGGGGTCGTGCGGTCCAGATCCACTCAGACAATCAGACGGCTGTCGCCTACATCAATCACCAGGATGGGACTCGGAGCAAGCGAGCCCTCAAGGAGGTGACCCAGATCCTGACTTGGGCAGAGGAGAATGTTCCCTGCATCTTGGCGGTTTACATCCCCGGGGTGGAGAACCAAGAGGCAGACTCCCTGAGCAGGGGGGCCTCTTGTCTGGGGGAATGGTCTCTCAGCAACAAGATCTTTCACACTCTGTGTCGCCGCTGGGGTCAGCTAGATGTGGACCTTCTTGCGTCCAGGCGCAATCACAAGCTTCCGAGGTTCGTCTCCCTGTCAAGGGATCCATGATATATTACAGAGTTTGGCATGCCTACATTGCCTGGTGTGAGTCCAAGAGTCTCCCTTGTCGCACATTCTCTATTTCGATTTTGGATTTCTTACAACATGGCTTGGACTCGGGTCTCCAGCTGAGTACCCTCAATGGCCAGGTTTCGCCAATCTTTCGCCAATCATAGACTTATCAAGACTTTTTTCCAAGGCGTTACTCATGTACGTCCACCGCGTAAGCCTGTTTTACCGGTGTGGGATTTGAACTTGGTGCTTTCTGCTCTCCAGGGTCCTCCCTTTGAGCCCTTGTGCAATGCTGCACTATCCATTTTGACTCTGAAGGTGATCTTTTTGGTACTAATTACCTCGGTGTGTCGCATTTCAGAGCTGGCTGCGCTTTGTATGAAGCCTCCTTACTTTAAGCGGCATCAGGATAAGGTGGTGTTTCGCTTTAAACCGGATTTTTTTACCTAAGGTTGTTTCTTCTTTTCACCTTAATTAGGACATTGTTTTGCCTTCCTTGTGTCCCGCACCTTCTAATTCTAAGCAATGGACCATCCATTCCTTGGATGTGGTCAGAGCCATCAAGTACTACCTGGTTGCAAAGGAATCCTTCAGGAAATCAGATTCTCTATTTGTTCTCACTGACGGCCCTAGGAAGGGTCTGCCTCCAGCCAACTCCACTCTCAGCATGTGGTGCAAGCGTACTCTGCCAAGGGGAAGGAACCCCCCTTCCGTGTTACTGCTTATTCTACTAGGGCTATTGGTGCCTCCTGGGCTTTTCAGCACCAGGCTTCTGTTGAACAAGTTTGTAAGGCTGCTACTTGGTCTTCTGTTAATACCTTTACGAAGTTTTACAAGGTTGACGCTAGGGCCTCAGCTGATGCTGTTTTTGGCTGTAAGGTGCTTCAGGCGGTAGTGTCATGAACTACATGCTGTTCATGACACTACATGCTGTTTTTTTTTGCTTTTGGATGCCCCACATGTAAGAAGTGGAGCGACCTGAACAGGACACAGGGAAAAATACAATTCTGTAAGTACTCACCTGTAGAATTGTTCTTGTCTGTGTCCTGTTCAGGTCGCTCCACCCCACCCTTGTTATCTCCTGTTTGCCTGTTATGGTGATTACAGTTTTTATATGGAACCTGTCCTGGGGGTTTTTCTTGTTGAAAGAGTACATGTTGAAGCTATGTGAAGTAACATGGTTTCTTCGCCTCCCGGCCTGTCTTGTCTTTACTGCTTTTGAACTTTTTTGATCTTGCAGTCACTGCGCCACCTTGTGGTGGATTACCCACATGTAAGATGTGGAGCGACCTGAACAGGACACAGACAAAAACAATTCTACAGGTGAGTACTCACAGAATTGTATTTTTCTGCGCTCATACAATATACTATATCTTCTGCTCTCATACTATATACTATATCTTCTGTTCTCATACTATATACTATATCTTCTGCTCTCATACTATATACTATCCCCTCGATTCAAAATGCAAAAGTTAATTGATTTAGGATCGAGAATCGTAAGTTTGGGTGGGTGTTAGTCATTTTTTCCTGTTTTTTTGGCCATTTCCGACTCGCACGAGCCTACGTACGATTTCGTATATGCTCTTACGATCATCGGAAGTTCGTTCCTAAATTGTAGGATCAAAACCTAAAACTTAGGATCAAAACCTAAAACTTAGGATCAAAACCTAAAACTTAGGATCAAAACCTAAAACTTAGGATAATCTGATGTGTTTAGGTGTAATTCAGAGAGCAGTTTTCCAACCTCTAAATCCGTTTTAAAAGAAAGCCACTGCCGACACCTTTTAGCAGCCGGATTGCTGTTCTTGAACAGGTTTTTTGGCTATGTGGAGGAGTCTGCGCGTCTTGAGCTCCAATGAACTGCATGTATCAGCATGGCCGAGGCCATAAATTGTATGGCAATGCATACCTGATTCAATACATTTCATGTATGCCTTATAAAAGCATTTTAATGTGGACCTTAATTAGTCCTTTACATGTAAACCTTTATTTTGCAATACATCCATATATTTGCGTTATTTAAAGAAACTTATGTCCTTTGTTATTTATTTTTAAATTGATGTACTAGAATAATATTTTTAATTTGAATTTATTGGTGTAGTTGTTTACCTTTGCTTTGTTTAATTATTTTAGCTCATCTTTGGTCAGATGCATCACACTTACTGAGGAGAGGAGAGCGGGATAAAGTGCAGGATGTGGGTTACTGCTGTATTTTGCACAGACACAGCAGAGTTGGGGGCACGGAAAGGTCAGAAATCAAAGAATGCAGAGCAACACAGTCACAAGGCCCTTTCTGTTTGCAGGCTGCCCGATATTACCTGACCCGCCATCTTGGCTGTTTCTAGGCTCATAACATGCTGAAGTTGCTGGGTGTTTTTTTATATTTGAGAGCAATATGTATGGAGAGGGTGTGGGTAACCACACACAAAATTTTAAGTTGTACCATTTGAAGCCAAAATATTAAAATTAAATCCACAAGTAAAAAATGCAAGTTAACTAAAAATTAAACAAAGTAAGATTTATTTATGCAAATACATTCATTAATGGTTGGTTACTACAAAATGAATGAAATAAAGAAAAATAAAAGACCAAATATTTAGAATGCACTTTAATGAGGTAAGTTTGTAGTGCGCAGCCGCAAGATCAGAAGGATTTACGTCCAGACAAAAAAGGAAAAAGGGCAAAACCAATGTTGCAACCTGAGAAATGAAACGGAAAATTCAGGATGGAAACTGACATAGGTCTGATTCCCGAACTGCCATACGAACGGACGGACATTTTAGGATAGAAACGTATTAGCTTATAGAATCATAATATATACTATATCTTCTGCGCTCATACTATATACTATATCTTCTGCCCTCATACTATATACTATATCTTCTGCCCTCATACTATATACTATATCTTCTGCCCTCATACTATATACTATATCTTCTGCCCTCATACTATATACTATATCTTCTGCCCTCATAATATATACTATATCTTCTGCCCTCATAATATATACTATATCTTCTGCCCTCATACTATATACTATATCTTCTGCCCTCATAATATATACTATATCTTCTGCCCTCATAATATATACTATATCTTCTGCCCTCATACTATATACTATATCTTCTGCCCTCATAATATATACTATATCTTCTGCCCTCATAATATATACTATATCTTCTGCCCTCATACTATATACTATATCTTCTGCCCTCATACTATATACTATATCTTCTGCCCTCATAATATATACTATATCTTCTGCCCTCATAATATATACTATATCTTCTGCCCTCATACTATATACTATATCTTCTGCCCTCATACTATATACTATATCTTCTGCCCTCATACTATATACTATATCTTCTGCCCTCATACTATATACTATATCTTCTGCCCTCATAATATATACTATATCTTCTGCCCTCATAATATATACTATATCTTCTGCCCTCATAATATATACTATATCTTCTGCCCTCATAATATATACTATATCTTCTGCCCTCATAATATATACTATATCTTCTGCCCTCATAATATATACTACATCTTCTGCCCTCATAATATATACTATATCTTTAAGTTGTACCATTTGAAGCCAAAATATTAAAATTAAATCCACAAGTAAAAAATGCAAGTTAACTAAAAATTAAACAAAGTAAGATTTATTTATGCAAATACATTCATTAATGGTTGGTTACTACAAAATGAATGAAATAAAGAAAAATAAAAGACCAAATATTTAGAATGCACTTTAATGAGGTAAGTTTGTAGTGCGCAGCCGCAAGATCAGAAGGATTTACGTCCAGACAAAAAAGGAAAAAGGGCAAAACCAATGTTGCAACCTGAGAAATGAAACGGAAAATTCAGGATGGAAACTGACATAGGTCTGATTCCCGAACTGCCATACGAACGGACGGACATTTTAGGATAGAAACGTATTAGCTTATAGAATCACTCGCAAGTTCATACGAGCGCACGAGCGTACGGGAAAAATAGGATGATCGGCACCAAAATCAAAGCTGTTACATGTTTCTTTGAATCGACCCAATATCTTCTGCGCTCATACGATATACTATATCTTCTGCGCTCATACGATATACTATATCTTCTGCTCTCATACTATATACTATATCTTCTGCCCTCATACTATATACTATATCTTCTGCCCTCATACTATATACTATATCTTCTGCCCTCATACTATATACTATATCTTCTGCCCTCATAATATATACTATATCTTCTGCCCTCATAATATATACTATATCTTCTGCCCTCATACTATATACTATATCTTCTGCCCTCATAATATATACTATATCTTCTGCCCTCATAATATATACTATATCTTCTGCCCTCATACTATATACTATATCTTCTGCCCTCATACTATATACTATATCTTCTGCCCTCATAATATATACTATATCTTCTGCCCTCATAATATATACTATATCTTCTGCCCTCATAATATATACTATATCTTCTGCCCTCATACTATATACTATATCTTCTGCCCTCATAATATATACTATATCTTCTGCCCTCATAATATATACTATATCTTCTGCCCTCATAATATATACTATATCTTCTGCCCTCATAATATATACTATATCTTCTGCCCTCATAATATATACTATATCTTCTGCCCTCATAATATATACTACATCTTCTGCCCTCATAATATATACTATATCTTCTGCGCTCATACTATATACTATATCTTCTGCCCTCATACTATATACTATATCTTCTGCGCTCATACTATATACTATATCTTCTGCGCTCATACTATATACTATATCTTCTGCGCTCATACTATATACTATATCTTCTGCGCTCATACGATATACTATATCTTCTGTGCTCATACTATATACTATATCTTCTGCCCTCATAATATATACTATATCTTCTGCCCTCATAATATATACTATATCTTCTGCCCTCATACTATATACTATATCTTCTGCCCTCATACTATATACTATATCTTCTGCCCTCATAATATATACTATATCTTCTGCGCTCATGCTATATACTATATCTTCTGCGCTCATACTATATACTATATCTTCTGCCCTCATAATATATACTATATCTTCTGCGCTCATACTATATACTATATCTTCTGCCCTCATAATATATACTATATCTTCTGCCCTCATACTATATACTATATCTTCTGCCCTCATACTATATACTATATCTTCTGCCCTCATACTATATACTATATCTTCTGCGCTCATACTATATACTATATCTTCTGCGCTCATACTATATACTATATCTTCTGCCCTCATACTATATATTATATCTTCTGCCCTCATACTATATACTATATCTTCTGCCCTCATACTATATACTATATCTTCTGCCCTCATACTATATACTATATCTTCTGCCCTCATACTATATACTATATCTTCTGCCCTCATACTATATACTATATCTTCTGCCCTCATACTATATACTATATCTTCTGCCCTCATACTATATACTATATCTTCTGCCCTCATACTATATACTATATCTTCTGCCCTCATACTATATACTATATCTTCTGCCCTCATACTATATACTATATCTTCTGCCCTCATACTATATACTATATCTTCTGCCCTCATACTATATACTATATCTTCTGCCCTCATACTATATACTATATCTTCTGCGCTCATACTATATACTATATCTTCTGCGCTCATACTATATACTATATCTTCTGCCCTCATACTATATATTATATCTTCTGCCCTCATACTATATACTATATCTTCTGCCCTCATACTATATACTATATCTTCTGCCCTCATACTATATACTATATCTTCTGCCCTCATAATATATACTATATCTTCTGCCCTCATACTATATACTATATCTTCTGCCCTCATACTATATACTATATCTTCTGCCCTCATACTATATACTATATCTTCTGCGCTCATACTATATACTATATCTTCTGCGCTCATACTATATACTATATCTTCTGCCCTCATACTATATATTATATCTTCTGCCCTCATACTATATACTATATCTTCTGCCCTCATACTATATACTATATCTTCTGCCCTCATACTATATACTATATCTTCTGCGCTCATACTATATACTATATCTTCTGCCCTCATACTATATACTATATCTTCTGCGCTCATAATATATACTATATCTTCTGCCCTCATACTATATACTATATCTTCTGCCCTCATACTATATACTATATCTTCTGCCCTCATACTATATACTATATCTTCTGCGCTCATACTATATACTATATCTTCTGCGCTCATACTATATACTATATCTTCTGCGCTCATACTATATACTATATCTTCTGCCCTCATACTATATACTATATCTTCTGTCCTCATACTATATACTATATCTTCTGCGCTCATACTATATACTATATCTTCTGCCCTCATAATATATACTATATCTTCTGCCCTCATACTATATACTATATCTTCTGCGCTTATACTATATCTTCTGCCCTCATAATATATACTATATCTTCTGCGCTCATACTATATAATATATCTTCTGCCCTCATACTATATACTATATCTTCTGCCCTCATACTATATACTATATCTTCTGCCCTCATACTATATACTATATCTTCTGCCCTCATACTATATACTATATCTTCTGCCCTCATACTATATACTATATCTTCTGCCCTCATACTATATACTATATCTTCTGCCCTCATACTATATACTATATCTTCTGCCCTCATACTATATACTATATCTTCTGCCCTCATACTATATACTATATCTTCTGCCCTCATACTATATACTATATCTTCTGCCCTCATACTATATACTATATCTTCTGCCCTCATACTATATACTATATCTTCTGCCCTCATACTATATACTATATCTTCTGCCCTCATACTATATACTATATCTTCTGCCCTCATACTATATACTATATCTTCTGCCCTCATACTATATACTATATCTTCTGCCCTCATACTATATACTATATCTTCTGCCCTCATACTATATACTATATCTTCTGCGCTCATACTATATACTATATCTTCTGCCCTCATACTATATACTATATCTTCTGCGCTCATACTATATACTATATCTTCTGCCCTCATACTATATACTATATCTTCTGCCCTCATACTATATACTATATCTTCTGCCCTCATACTATATACTATATCTTCTGCGCTCATACTATATACTATATCTTCTGCCCTCATACTATATACTATATCTTCTGCCCTCATACTATATACTATATCTTCTGCCCTCATACTATATACTATATCTTCTGCCCTCATACTATATACTATATCTTCTGCCCTCATACTATATACTATATCTTCTGCCCTCATACTATATACTATATCTTCTGCGCTCATACTATATACTATATCTTCTGCCCTCATACTATATACTATATTTTCTGCGCTCATACTATATACTATATCTTCTGCCCTCATACTATATCTTCTGCCCTCATACTATATACTATATCTTCTGCGCTCATACTATATACTATATCTTCTGCCCTCATACTATATACTATATCTTCTGCGCTCATACTATATACTATATCTTCTGCCCTCATACTATATCTTCTGCCCTCATACTATATACTATATCTTCTGCGCTCATACTATATACTATATCTTCTGCGCTCGTACTATATACTATATCTTCTGCCCTCATACTATATACTATATCTTCTGCCCTCATACTATATACTACTTGTATAGTTCCATCTTACATCTCAAGCAATACAATGTAAATTACATGTTGCCATAAAATATTGATGAATCCATGACTGACAGGTAATTTCCCATCTGATCAAACACTAAGGATTCTCTAGAAACTGTTGCTGCGTGATGCTGGAATTGGGAAACTGGGTAAAATAATGGCAGGATGTTCTACAGGGTGACAGCTCGCACGCGCTACAGTGACAGCTACAAAACACTTTGATGCATCAGCTTTAATTATTTGTATGTGCGGCACACAAATGCCATGTGGTTGACGACATCTATTCAGAATCGAGGGAGGCACAGCAAGCTGCTTGTGTCTACCTGTAGAAAATAAGGAAGAAATCATTGTACCTATATCTCCCTGAAAGCTGTATTACTCAAGACCCTCCAAAATGCCATTACTGAGGTACCATAATATCTTGGTTGGCAAGTTTTTAAAGTGGACCAAAAATCTATAGGATTCCAGGGCCGCTTGATTCCCTTCTTCTGGTGCATCCAGAATCGGGATGCCCCGCTGTGTGAAACCCCCCAGGTCACCCGGTATACTCACCTTCTCCCACGGTCCAATGGTGCATGCGCGAAGATCGCTGCATCCCCGCTATCCCTTTAGCAGGGGGCATGCCTACTCCAGGCATGTGTCAATGGCTGGTGCGGGCACACTTCCTGTTAGATGGCAGCAGGGATGCGGTCGACCCACATGCTTGGCGCAACTCGGCTGGAGCGGCTGCGCAGTCAAATGCGCTGATTGGACGGGAGGCCGCATTGTCACTACTCACCACTCCAACAACACTCCCCAACCTTCTACCTTTTGCATTAAGAGAGGGTCTTGAGTCAAATCTTCCACTCATAAAATACTTGCTCCTTCGCATATATGTCCTCTATCTCCTAAAAGGTTAAGTGAATAAGGGTTGGGGAGAGTTACCCCAACATTTCAAACTATTCATACAATTTATTTGGGGTCTTGGCTGTACACAATGGGGCAGCCCAGCTATTAACCTCCTCATTACTATAACATATCAAGCAAACAGGCTTGTCAATCTTTTAGGGTAGTGGTTCTCTACTGTACTAAGTACCCCCTGGCAACAAGAAACGTCAACCAAGTAACCCCTAATTTGGGATCACTTTTGAATGTTACCAGAATAAGTAGGCCACAGGCAATTTAACGTGTATTGGCAGAGGCACTCTTACTCAAATCAATGTTGTTGGGTACGATGGCTAGCGGTGGCGCCGCATAACATATATCAATTGATATATGTTATGCGGCGCCATAGGCATTTTAATACTTTTTAAACAAGAAATAATAATTTATTACTGTTAAAATAATATACCAAACCCCTAAGAACAACCATGTTGGTGCACCCCTGAAAATGAGTTACCCCTTCAAGCTGCAGCAAACAGTGCTGTAGAGTAAGCAGAGGCCTTTGCTTGCTTGAAATTGTGTAAACCCCTACGGCTTGTTAGAGTGGACCAAAACCCAAGATTTTGATTATCCTGGGTTTTGGTCTATGACCCCAGGGCAACCCAATCAGGGATTGGGGTGTGTGAAACCCCCCAGGTCCCCCGAACAAACTCACCTCTTCCCGGTCCTATGACGCGTGCACGGCCTCTCGTCCAATCAGTGCGCTCGGATCCACTTGAGCCCCTTCATCCATGTGCTCGTCGAATACGAGTGGATCCGAGCGTACTAATGGCGACATCCCCCACTACCCTCCAACAGGGAGCATGCCCGCTCCGGCCATTCACAAATGCCTGGCACGGGTACGCGCTCTGATAGAAGGAAAGCAGGGATGCAGCCACTACTCACGCATGCGGCGTTATACCGGGAAAGAAGGTGAGTTTATGGGCGACCTGGGGGGTTTCATACAGGGGAGGGAATTGATCGGCCTGGGAATCTTATAGATTCACGGGCCTATTGAGCTGGGTTTTGGTCCACTTTATGACATGATGCTAAATCTCACCTAAACCTCATACATCCATACTGCTACTACTAGACTCTGGGTAAAAGCAACCTGGCATTGGATTAGTATAAAGACTATTTATCTTACAATATGTGGTCACCGGTGAGTGTAGACATTTGTGCAAGAAAGCCGTTTCCCGGTGATATAAATATTCATAAGGTTTATAGCGGCTTCACTTCCTCTGTGACAGTGTTCTATAACAGGTTCGCACTTTATTAATAACAAGGACACAAATAAAGCTTATTTTCTTTCTTGTACCAGAGCTACGTAGGTGTCTCTGTATGAGAGCGGGTTTTTTTTTTACCGCCCCGATTAATGTTTCTTTCTGAACCAAAATGAGTTTATTACCTGTAACCTCTGCTTAGACACCTTCTGAGGTTTTCATAGTATCCAGAAAATAACATTGTAGCCAGATCACTTAATTATTTGAACTCTACAACATTCAAAGAACTTAATAGTAGACAGGTATATATATATATATATATATATATACCTTATTTTTCGCCCTATAAGATGCACCTGTTCATAAGACGCACCTAGGATTTGGAGGAGGAAAATAAGAAAAATAATATTCTGAACCAAATGTTGTGAAGCAAGGTGCAGAATGCTCCAATTACAGGCATCCCCATACTATTCCCCATATGCAGTGTGGCATTTCCCCCATCCCATTTCCCATAGGCAGTGTGGCATTTCCCCCATCCCATTTCCCATAGGCAGTGTGGCATTTCCCCCATCCCATTTCCCATAGGCAGTGTGGCATTCCCCCCGTCATATTTCCCATAGGCAGTGTGGTATTCCCCCATCCCATTCCCCATAGGCAGTGTGGCATCCCCCCCCCCATTTCCCATAGGCAGTGTGGTATTCCCCCCCTCCCATTCCCCATATGCAGTGTGGCATTCCCCCATCCCATACCCCATAGGCAGTGTGACATCCCCCCCCCCCATTTCCCATAGGCAGTGTGGTATTCCCCCCCTCCCATTCCCCATATGCAGTGTGGCATCCCCCCCCCCCATTTCCCATATGCAGTGTGGCATCCCCCCCCCCCATTTCCCATAGGCAGTGTGGCATTCCCCCTCTCCCATTTCCCATAGTCAGTTTCGCATTCCCCCCCCCTCCCATTTCCCATAGGCAGTGTGGCATTCGCCCCATCCTATTTCCCATAGGCAATGTGGAATTCCCCCATCCCATTTCCCATAGGCAGTGTGGAATTCCCCCATCCCATTTCCCATAGGCAGTGTGGCATTCCCCCTCTCCCATTTCCCAGTGTCAGTGTGGAATTCTCCCCATCCTATTTGCCATAGGCAGTGTGGAATTCCCCCTATCCCATTTCCCATAGGCAGTGTGGCATCCTCCCCTCCCATTTCCCATAGGCAATGTGGCATCCCCCCTCCACATCCCCATAGGCAGCAGAAGACTATGTAAAAATAAAAGTAAACTCACATGTTAAGGGCGTTCCCACGTTGCTGGCCGGGCTGACACAATGCGGGAGTCCCCGTCACTGCTGTCGCTGCTCCTTACTGTCCGGGACACGCAAACACCCGCCTCTGTACAGCGGGTGGGTGTGTCCTGCGTAATAACTCACCTTTCCCTGTTTCAAGGGCGCATCCGAGGTGGCACGTGCGTACTCCTGCATCCCCGGCGGCACGCGTGTGCTCCCATCCAAGCCTTACAGATAGGCTAGGCCGGCAACGGGATGTGAAGGCAATCAGAGTCCTTTGACCTAAGTATGTAAACAGGGCCATTGGATCGAAAGGAGGTGAGTTTTACTAAGTGAACTGGGGGGATTTCACACAGCGGGGCACAGCTGTGTTTTGGCAGTTGACTAGGCTGGGCAGATGTCTTTAGTAAGGAGCTCAGTTGCATCTAATTGCTGTCCACAAGAATCCAGTAGCAGTTTCTCAACCTGCGGTACTCGTATCCCGGGGACTCCAACAAGGTCATTCTGAAAGGTCTGGTATATTTTTTTAACAGTAAAACATTATTCTTTCTTGCTTCAAAGCCCATGAGCTACTTATTTCGGTACCATTAGTAATCAATCCCCCCCTTTTTGGGGAACTTGGTTGCAACTGCATGTCCCTAGGGGGTACTTGCCATTAAAGTTGAGAACCTCTGCAGTAGCAAAGCTGATTCTGAACATGGTGAAGCTCCTCTCCAATCCATCCTGAATGCAGCAGCCCTGCTCTTCTATCCTTCTGCCGGTCATTGCATCGGTTTATATAACAAAATATAACGCTGAACCAAATCAGTCCAACAATTGTGTCACTTCTGCGCTACTGTCCCTTTAAGCTCTTCATTTCACAGTCCCATTGCAGTAAGTGAAATACACATACAATAAAAGATTATAGGGATTAATAGGGTGTGCTATATTTGTTACTAGTAAACTCACACAGAGTTCCCTTAGCTTTGCTCTATGGGGACAGTAACTCCCAGACCTCAATGTATAAGCTAATAGCACAGACACAAATATAGAGACGACTCACCCTTGTTCTGTGTCTCCTAACCAATCCCTGGAGACCCAGACCTTTCTTGTCGAGCCTCTTGTTACAATGGTTGTCCCGGTAAGAGTTCAGGTACTTTGTATGTGCCGTTCGTCCAGTCCGAGCCGTGGTCCAGATATGCCTGTAACTGAGAGGCCGATTTATTAATAGCGCCAGGTAGCGGCAGTAGCTTTATTTTCACAGCGCCCACTAGTAGTCGCTGTGCTTGGCCGTTGTTCGGTTGTTGACAGCGACTCAGTCGGTGTGCGGTAATGTGGAATACGGGGTTAGGAGTCGCTGTTTGACAGGTTCCGCGCTGTATGGGAGCGCATGACAGCGAATGGCCATAGCGAACGGCTCCCACCATATTCATTAACAAATCACGCTCAAAAAATTCTCGCGCTGTGAAATGCTTGTTTAAACCCCAGAGCGCTGGCGGCGATGGGTTAAAAGTAGTTTTTTAACCCCCAAACAACCATATTTTTGGAAAAAAAAAAAAAAACAAGTTTTTATAAACATTTTGTAATATGAATACATTAATATCAGACCTGTACAAATTTAATTTTTTTTTTTTTTTGCCTTAAAAAAAATATCTAACATTGCAGAAGTGGTCACACAATTTTTGACATTTAAAAAAAAAAAAAATTAATTAATATCAATTAATTATGAATATTTAAAGATTGCTCCATTGAAATGCATTGGAGAGCGCCAGGTAGCGAGAGGTCATACCTGTCGCTGTTCAAGGTCGCTCGCTGGCGCTGTGGGGTGAGGCTGGAATAATGATGAATGATTCGCTATCTGGCGCTCTGTCAGTCGCTAAGCAGGATCGGCTTGATAAATGTGTGATTGCGGAGGGGAGCCGGCGTTCTCGTGGCGGTGACCGCCATTACCGTTCGCTCACCATTCGCTACCTGGCGCTATCCCTTGTTAAATAAGGCCCAAAGTCTTTGAGCGTTTACAAGATCTTCAATCTCAGGTCGTTAAGTTTCTTCTTTTATTTGTAGATTAAAAAGCGATTCCAAACTTCTCTCAATGATCAGCATATGAAATCATGACAATCCTCTAATTAAAACTTCCTGGCATCGGTTACCCATAAAGCATTCTGTTTAAAGTGCTCATTCTCACCCACAGAGCTCTCCATGGTGCTGCACCCCCCCCCCCACATGTCTTCCCTAATCTCTGTCTACCACCCCACCCACGCCACATGCTCTGCTAATGATGTACAACTTACTTCTACCCTCATTTTATCTACAAGACTTTTCCTGAGCTGCACCAATTCTCTGGAATGCCCTTCCCCCAACAATTAGATTGCTTCAAAAGATCAATAGCTTTAAACGCTCCCTAAAAACACCTTTTTTTTTTTTAGGGTAGCCCACCACATCCCCTAATCTAACTCCTCCTCTCAAATCAATCTTCTACGTTATTTTTCTGAGCCTGATCCATTATCAGACGTTATGCACTACAACCTTTGCCCCCCCAAAAAACTAAGGGGTTTATTCATCAAGGTGTAGCGCCTCGTAGCGGCAGGCAGCGTCTGGGCGCTGTACACAAAACCACATTTATGAAAGCGAATCTGGTGAGCGACTCGAACAGCGCCTTGTAGCGTACGATTCATCATTACAGGCGGCTCAGCGTATAGCGCCAGCGCTCTAGCTTCCAGATCTCTCTCCACGCTCTCCCATACATTTCAATGGATGTTCCTTCTAATCCCTTTCCTGATCCCTTTTTTTTTTTTTACACTCAAATAATTATTTGATCTCTCCTGGCCTGGTATTTTTATTTTTTATTTTTTAATCTTTTACAATTTTATGCAGAATTTTCATTACAGGTCTGACACTAAAGTGTTAATGTCACAGTGTTATAACAATGCCATTCCATGTGTTTTCACTTTGTTACTGGTGTATACGTGTTCAAAAACAGACTTTAATCACACAGCGCCTGGCTCTCTATGCTACAGAGCCCAGATCCAGAGCGCCGATGCTGTGTGTGTCTGTTTTGTCGGGTGCACTGAGCTGGTGCTACCTCTCGCTACCTGCAGCGCTGTACCGGTGTTAGAGCGCCCGACACACATCACATTCATCAGTGCCGGCCAGGTTACTACAGCGACTGAGGCGCTCTGTTCCAAGCCCGATACTTGCTTACATCGTCTACTAGCGGTCGCTCTAAGCGCCGCTATACAGGCGCTCATGGGTATGTGTCCAAAAACGCACTTTAATCACACAGCGCCTGCCGCTCTGTGCTATAGCGAACCAATTTTGAGCGCCAAAGCTGTGTGAGTGTGATTTTTCGTTGATTATGGTGTGAGTCGCTGAGTGCCGGACGCTCTGAGCAGCCGCTACCTTTCGCTCCCTGCAGCGTAATACTGTTGTTACAGCGAGCAACATCTCGTTCATCAATGCCGGCCAGGTTACTTCAGTGACTGAGACACTGAGTTACAGTGCCCGATACCCGCTTACAGCGTCTACTAGCGGTCGCTCTCATCTGCCGATACCTGGCGTTATTAATGAATTAGCCTCCACATCAACTCGTGGCCTGCCCATACAGATTGTATAGACTCTCATTCTTACTCGGGTGGCTGGGCCATGGCACAAAGCACTTATTACCTCTGTGTCCCTCTCATTCTCCTCTTAGATTGTAAGCTTGCCAGCAGGGGCCTCCTTCCTTTTGTTTCATTGGATTCCCTTTTTTCTTTTCAGCTATGTGATTGTTTTATTCTGTTTGTACATGAACCCTCTTATTGTAAAGCACTGCGGAATATGTTGGTACTATATAAATAAATATTAATATTATTAGTAAAATAAATCAAAACAAGGCAAAAGTTGAAAATATACACTTTGAAACATACACAAAAACATAATATACACTTCGAAATACACAGGTCAAAAACCAATGCCCCAACCGCCCTGAAATGTATAGGATTCCAGGGCTGCTGAATTCCACCCCCCCCCCCCAGGGCATCCAGAATCGGGATGCCCCGCTGTGTGAACCCCCCCCCAGGTCGCCTGGAAACTCATCACCTTTCCCAGTCCAATGGCTCATGCGCGAGATGTGTCCACTATCCCTTTAGCAGGGCGCGTGCCTGCGTCAGGCATTTGTGAATGGCCAGCGCGGGCACGCTCCCTGTTAGAGGGTAGCAGGGGATGCGGCTGCCAGTGCGCTCGGATCCGCTCGTCTTAGACGACCTATTAGATGAAGGGGTGGGAGCGGATCCGAGCAAGCTGATTGGTCCAGAGTGCTATGCATGTGCCATAAGACCGGGGAATGGTGAGTGAGATCAGGCGATCTGGGGGGTTTCACACAGCGGAGCATCCCCGATCAGGGTGCCACAGGGGCAAGAACCAAAACCCAGGATAGTCAAAATCCTGGTTTTTGGTCCACTTTAAATTCTAGAACAGGGGTACTCAAATGGCGGACCGCGGTCCGAATCCGGACCGCAGACACCATTTGTCCGGACCGCTGCCCAGGGCCGGACTGTGGCGATGGCCCCCGCCTGTGGTCCCCTGTTCGGGCGCCGCTTGATGACGCGCTGTCTCCTCTTCCCTCGGCTGCCCTGGACTCAATAGTCGGGCTGGCTGGATATTGCGGGACAGGACATCTGCATTTGCGAGGTCTGCAGCTCCTCCGTCATCCTGACTGACAGCACGTGGCAGCCCCATCTTGTGCGGTGCCCCGAGGTCCCAGCTGCATCCTCGGAACGTCACTTGGCAGCTCCTGTACTGCCTCCCTGTTCCTGGGCTGAGTATCGGATCCAGCTCTGCTGCTGCCCCACGTTCTTGCCTGGTCAGGTAGGGCTCATCCTGGGGGCAAAGCCTTTTGACTTGTACTGACAGGAATCTGACATTGTTCTTGTTGTTGCATGGTGGTAGTCCAGAAGCTGCTGAATTCTTGGCCGATGGGTTGATCTCCGCTGCAGGGAGGTTTCTTTTCCGGTAGTGTAGACAGGTCTGACCAGTAGGACAGGCAGGAGTGTGTGGGGAGCAGCTTTTCAGCTGTGTTGCTTGGCTGTTAGAGCAGCCATTTTACCATGTTGGAGGCATCAGAGTTCTCGTATTTAATGGAGAGTGGTGCCCAAGCGCATCTGACCACTGACGAGCGCGGTGAGAGCGCGCCGTTTGGTGGCTGGTTCGGTTTGCGCCCTTGTGTGAGCCATGTTCCGGAGCTCCTGGGTCGAGCCTGAGGTAATTCCCCACCAATGTGTATGAAAAGCGTGCGCCGCCATGGTTTGTTCTATATAGCCGCCGCTTCCAGCGCTTGATGCGCCTGGGCGCGCTCGTCCTGTCCGGGCTGGCACTCTTACTTACACCCCCTAGCCCCCCCCCCCCGGGACCTTCATCCCACGGCAGACCCTGGTAAGTGGACCTCCACTGAAAGTAGTTGAGTACCCCTGTTCTAGAACATCCTGTCCTGTGTCTGTTACGCATGACTCGGTGAGTCAAGTTTGAAAAGTCCGTCTGGTTAGGCTGTAACTCCGCTAATAAATTCTTGTTCTGTGCCTCTCAGACATGGGATGCCCCACTGTGTGAAACCCCCAAATCGGCACATTCCCAGTCCAACAATGCCTGCGCGGGCTCTTGTCCAATCCGAGCCTCCCGAGTGCCCTAGTTCTGTGAGCATCTCTGATTATTGTGAATAGGGAGCGCGACCGGTACATCCCCTTCTGCCCTGCACTCGTTGCCCAGCCTGTCTGAATGTCTGGGAGTTCTGAAGTTCTTGACCTCTTACGACTTTTTCTGTTTTAAAGCAGACCAAAAGTAAAAAAAAAGCAAGTTTATTCAATTGCACCCGAAAGCCCCCTCTGGGCTCTGGTAATCAGTATTTGAGAGGGCTTAACTCTATGAGGATGTTATGGCATAGCAGGCAGATTCTGTGCTGCATAACTGCATGGCAGTGGCCATCTTGCCACATACATGAGTCCACCTAACCACACGTAATACGCTCAAAATTGCTTCACACATCAGTGCAATCCTTCTTTTTTTTTATTAGAAAGCCATCAGCTGTGATGACTCAGCCGACAGATTTGTAACATTTTAGAAGATTCATAATGTTTACACTGACTGAATGGAGTGGGTAAATCCAGATTTCGCAGTGAACAATGTTAAAGAAACATTGCTGCAGCTTGCCCCTCACACACACAATCCCTCTAGTAGCTGTTTATTCAGTGTGTGTGTTTATATAACATAATACACAAGCTGCCTGTGTTTCTGAGGCATTTATCTCTCTGTTTGGTGTGGGCTGCTGCTGGCACAGCTTTCCCCTCATGCTTATGTGTGTGACAAGAATGCAGTTTTGCAGCAAAGAATCAGCCTGTTATTCCAGAACATCTGCATGGAGTTAATGGGGGGGCTTTATCGGAGCAATTTACTAAACTTTCCTTTTTTTTTACTTTTGGTCCGCTTTAATGGGTGCTCTTGTTTGAACATTTGGGAAACTTTACTGTAATTCTTCATGATCACCTAGGTAGCACTAAAACACCCCCAGGGTTATATATTTTGGAATATTATATTTTATAATAAACAGGTTAGATATTGAAAACAGAATTATTTAGAATATGCCTCTTTCTGTCGGCTGGGTTGGGGTTTGACTGTAGCTACTCCAGGGCCAGATTAGAAGAGAGGAACCAGCGTTCCTGCCCTGGAGGCCTCCACCAGTTCTGCCAAGGGGCCTCCACCAGACCTAACCGTGTCTCAAGGGGCAATTCAGAGCAGGGGTCCACGAGCTATTTTCATGCAGTACCACTTTGTGTTTTGTAATTAGCTCCCAATTAACCACCTCTAGCGCTACTAATAGAGACTTCCCGCAGAGGGTGGAGGTCCGATACTTACCCTGCAATGCAAGCTATTCTGCCAGCAATGCCGTCCTCCCAAGATGCCTCACTTCTGATCTTTTGCAGCTTATTGACTGGCCCACCTAATGCATCCTGTCGGAGCAGTAGCTTGTCTGTATTGCTTCATGTTCCACCCCAGACATTTTACCTCCAGTGACCTTGAGTACCACCATAGAGGATCTTTAAGTACCACCAATGATACTAGTGTCACTAGTTGGGAACCCCTGATATAGAATATACCTCTTTCTGTGTGCTGGGGTGAGGTTTGTCTGTATTTCCTCCAAGGCCAGATTAAAAAAGGGGGTAAACTAGGGATCCCAACCCGGGATCCTCCTCCAGTTGTTAACTAGGGCATCTGATCTAGAGGGTGGAGGTCCTATACTTGGCCACCAATGCAAGCTGTTCTGCCAGCAATGTAGTCCCCCCAAGATGCTTCACTTCTGCAGCTTGACTGGGCCACCTAACGCATCCTGTCAGAGCAGTAGTTTGTCTGTATTGCTTCATGTCCCACCCCACACTTTTTACCTCCAGTGGCCTTGAGTACCACTATAGAGGAGCTTTAGTACTAGTGTTACTAGTTGGGAACCCCTGACTTAGAATATGCCTCTTTCTGTGTCATGGGGGTTGTCTGTAGTTCCTCCAAGGCTGGATTAAAGTAGGAGGTGAACTAGAGATTAAAATAGGAGGTGGAGGCCTTCTCCAGTTGTTAACTAGGGCAGCTTATTAAGAGGGTGGAGGTCCTATACTTGCCCAGCAACTCAAGCTCTTCTGCCAGCAATGCAGCTCTCTCAAGATGCTTCACTTCTCCACTTTTGCAGCTTGTTGACTAGGCCACATAATGCATCCTGTCGGAGCAGTAGCTTGTTTGTAGTGCTTCATGCTCCACCCCACACTTTTTACCACCAGGGGCCTTGAGTACCACCATAGAGGAGCTTTAGTACCACCAGTGGTGCTAGTGTCACTGGTTGGAAACTCCTGATTTAGAATATGCCTCTTTCTGTGTACTGGGATAGGGTTTGTCTGTAGTTCCTCCAAGTATGGATTAAAAAGGGGGTGGAACAAGGCTCCTGGCCCGGGGGCTTCCTTCTGTTGTTAATTAGGGCAGCTGATCTAGAGTTACTTTCCCCCACTAGACATTGTGCTCAGAGACCTTCACCACAACCCCGTCCTCCTCCAGTTGTAAACTAGGGCATCTGATCTAGAAGGTGGAGGTCCTATACATGCCCAGCAATGCAAGCTCTTCTGCCAGCAATGCAGTCCTCCCAAGATGCTTCACTTCTGCACTTTTGCAGCTTGTTGACTAGGCCACCTAACTCATCCTGTCGGAGCAGTAGCTTGTCTGTAGTGCTTCATGTACCACCCCACACTTTTAACCTCCAGTGACCTTGAGCACCACCATATAGGATCTTTAAGTACCACCAGTGCTGCTAGTGTCACTGGTTGGGAAACCCTGATTTAGAATATGCCTCTTTCTGTGTGCTGGGATGGGGTTTGTCTGTAGTTCCTCCATGGCCAGATTAAACAAGGGAGGTGAACTAGGGCTACCGGGGTCTCCTCCAATTGTTAACTAGGGCATCTGATCTAGAGTTACTTCCCCCACTAGACATTGTGCCTCCACCACAACCTAGTCCAGAGTTCCTCAAAGAACAGTTTAGCATATGTCCAAATCTTTGGATGTCTCCTTGTGGGAATTTGGAAGCTGCCTCAGCACGTGTCTTGTGAGCATCACTCAATGACTATAAGTCCAAATAAATGCCACAATTCACATGTAACTGAAGCCCAGGGGCCTGTGTTTTACAGTAAATGTCATGCTTCATTGTGTCTCATGGCGTTCGGTTCTCCTGTCAGTTTATATGCGTGTTAGTGGAGAATTCGTCCCGACCACGTTATTTCCACGTGCGCTTTGTCTCCTCATTTTAGGACGTCTTGAAACATAAAGACCAGATTCTAACCTTCTCTCACTCCTCTTTCTTTTGCCAACAGAGGAGCAAAGAGCAGAATTTGAGGTTAATAGGATTTTGAAGACTTTATACACAATTTCATGTTATGCTATTGGTTGTGTGTCTTCCTGTTGTGTGTTGATGCTTGCTAATGTTTTATTGACTTTTGTGCTGCTATTTTTATGTTTTTTTATGTTTTTAATGGTTCTTATGCATCTCTTTATTAGGTTTTTTTTTTTAAGTGGTCTGGGGTACAGAGCCCACTCAGCACCTCTGGTACAGAACCTGTTTCGTTCAGGTTCAGAGCCTGCTCAGCCTCTCGGGTCCAGAGACTATTGGGTGCCTCGGGTATAGAGCCTGGGCAGCTCCTCGGGGAAAAATCACTTTCAGCACCAAAGCTCTTTACAAGCAAATCGGTCTCACAGTGTCATGAGATTTGGCCCGAGAGCTCTGCCCCCCCCCCCCCCCCCCCCTTCCCACGCTGTTATCTATAAGTGACAGGGCTAGGGCGGGCATGGGTGTTACCTTTAAACCAGGGGTCATTGGCTGCCACACTCCTACCATCTGTAAAAGGAATTAACGTGGGTCCACGGTCATCGGAGACACCTCAAGTCCAAAAGTACCAAAGAACCAGCACTTTAAAATTGATTCAAATTATCAGTAGAATATATGCAATCCATAACAATAAATGGTCAACGTTTCGGGGGTATGCTTTGCCCCCTTCATCAGGACCGTGATGCAATGACATACGGTCCTGATGAAGGGGACAAGCCTACACCCGAAACGTTGACCATTTACTGTTACGGGTTGAATATATTCCACTGTTCATTTCAATCAATTTTGGAGTGCTGGTTCTTTGGTACTTTTGGACTTGAGGTGTCTCCGATGACCGTGGACCCACGTTAATTCCTTTTACAGATGGTAGGAGTGTGGCAGCCAATGACCCCTGGTTTAAAGGTAACACCCATGCCCGCCCTAGCCCTGTCACTTATAGATAACAGCGTGGGAAGGGGGGGCAGAGCTCTCGGGCCAAATCTCATGACACTGTGAGACTAATTTGAGCCTGATCTGTGAGGACGTGATGGTGGGCTAGCCCTGGAGCCTCACTTAAGTAGAGAAGAGTGCTGGTTCTTTGTTAGCCTTAAACTAGGGGCACGGCCGCACACTTTCTGCCCAGCACCGCTTAGTCCCAGAGAGGCTAAGGACCGGATTGCACTGCCAGATTGCAGCCTGGCGGCCAATGAGATTGCAGGACGGAGCTTTGGTGTAAAAAAACCCTCCCCTATGATGATGTACTCCTCCCAGTGGTTGGCAAATGCAATTGCCAACCTGGCTGAGCTGGCTGCCATCTCCCTCTACGCAGGATGATGGCTTAGCCCACCAGTGACTGTGAAAAGTGAGTGTGTGAGCTAAAGGCAGAGAACCCGATCGTATCCCATCATGAAGTTGCATGCTGCATTAAAGAAGAACAACCATGTATTTGGCTGGCCTTGGGGTCTAAAAGACTTCAGGTTTGGCCGATTAAAGTGACACAAAGGTGGCTACGTGATCCTCACTACCTGGGGCATCCCTAATCGCTATATAAGCCCTCTCCCCCAAGGTCGCTGGTAAAACCTACCTGATAGGCATCCCTAATCGCTATATAAGTCCCCTCCCCCAAGGTCGCTGGTAAAACCTACCTGATGGGCATCCCTAATCGCTATATAAGTCCCCTCCCCCAAGGTCGCTGGTAAAACCTACCTGATGGGCATCCCTAATCGCTATATAAGCCCCCTCCCCCAAAGTCGCTGGTAAAACCTACCTGATGGGCATCCCTAATCGCTATATAAGCCCCCTCCCCCAAGGTCGCTGGTAAAACCTACCTGGGGCATCTCTAATCGCTATATAAGCCCCCTCCCCCAAGGTTGCTGGTAAAACCTACCTGGGGCATCCCTAATCGCTATATAAGCCCCCTCCCCCAAAGGTCGCTGGTAAAACCTACCTGATGGGCATCCCTAATCGCTATATAAGCCCCCTCCCCCAAGGTCGCTGGTAAAACCTACCTGGGGCATCCCTAATCGCTATATAAGCCCCCTCCCCCAAAGGTCGCTGGTAAAACCTACCTGATGGGCATCCCTAATCACTATATAAGCCCCCTCCCCCAAGGTCGCTGGTAAAACCTACCTGGGGCATCCCTAATCACTATATAAGCCCCCTCCCCCAAGGTCGCTGGTAAAACCTACCTGGGGCATCTCTAATCGCTATATAAGCCCCCTCCCCCAAGGTCGCTGGTAAAACCTACCTGGGGCATCCCTAATCGCTATATAAGCCCCCTCCCCCAAAGGTCGCTGGTAAAACCTACCTGATGGGCATCCCTAATCGCTATATAAGCCCCCTCCCCCAAGGTCGCTGGTAAAACCTACCTGGGGCATCCCTAACCGCTATATAAGCCCCCTCCCCCAAGGTCGCTGGTAAAACCTACCTGATGGGCATCCCTAATCGCTATTTAAGCCCTCTCCCCCAAGGTCGCTGGTAAAACCTACCTGATGGGCATCCCTAATCGCTATATAAGCCCCCTCCCCCAAGGTCGCTGGTAAAACCTACCTGATGGGCATTCTAAAACCGCATGCGCGGGCCACAGCTGTGCTCCGCTATACTTTTTGTCGGATGCGTGCCTGTCCCAGTCATTTGTGAATGGCTAGTGCAGGCTCGCTCCCAGCACAAGCATAGTAGGGCTCATGCAGCTCATTCGGCTCCATTCGACTTTTCCTAGTCTTAGCCGACAAGAGCTAAAAAAAAAGCCGAATGGAGCCAAGCCTGCCGATTGGGCCCAGAGCCTGTTAAGTATCTCAGAAATAGTCTGTGCATAAAAAAAAAAAAAAAAAAAAACATTATAAAGATGCAAAGCTCATTAGTGGTCTAATTGTGGTGCTCCATGGGCCCATATAATGAAAGTGGACCAAAACCCACGGTGATCCCCCCCCCCCCGGCATCCAAAATTGGGATCCCCCGCTGTGTGAAACCCCCCAGGTCACCCATACACTTACCTCTATCCCGGTCCAACAGCTCATGTGCGAGCCGCGGCCGCATCACCATCATCCCTGTAGCAGGGCGTGGGTCTCCGCACCAGGCATTTGTGAATGGCCAGCACGGGCAAGCCCCCTGTTAGAGGGAAGCGGGTGATGCAACCGTCAGCACGCTTGGAGCCGCTGACGTCACGTTGTCTAAACCTTCGTCTAAGACAAGCGGTTCCCAGCGTACTGACGCCCGCATCCCCTGCTGATTGTTTGAGTGCCCGCTCATGCGCCGTAGGACTAGGAACAGGTAAGTTGATTTTGGCAATCTGGGAGGTTTCACACTGCAGAGCACCAAGAACCCAGGGCCAAATAGTCAAAATCCTGGGTTTTGGTCCACTTTAAAGTCACGGCAGGGACTTACTGCTTACCATATTTGCCTTAAGTCTGGTAAATCCACGCTACAATATCACAACTCTGGTTCATCCCCTAATTTTGTAACCTGGGAATGGAAAGAATATGATCGGATGCATTTGATATCCAGAGCTCATCATGTCTGATTAAACTGCTGCACGATCAAAGAACCCAGAAGCAGTTTATATCAACAGTGCGTTGCACAGAGGTTGTGAGCTGACATTAAAGAATGGTTGTGTCCGATGTGGAAATGCATAAAGATTCGTTCATGAGGGTCTTGCAAGCTGCGATAAGCAATGGCAATTACTTACCCAAATGATAGGAAGTCAGGTGCTTGTTAGTAATATTTGTTGCTGTGCCCTGGGCAAAATGAAGGTGAAAGTAATACTAAAGGTGAGCACCAGATTGTCCCATTGTCTCGGGCTACACGTTGTACTGTCCCGAACTTCAATTAGTTTTCAAAAAGACTCTGTAGTTTATAAGTTGTTAGCAAAAGTATAAGAGCATTAGAAATGCAGAGATAAAATGAGGAGAAACTTTCGGTGTGGCAACAGCGATGTGATGTAAGCACACTGAGAGGAGGGTGGGGTTTCGTAGGTGCAGAGAGAGGCAGCCATTCAGGACATCTGGGCGGGGAGTGGGAGATGTTTCTGTTCTTAGCCCCCTGAAGGTTAATTGATGAACCACATTCGTGGAGTGGGGATGGAAGTGAGAATTAGGAAGTGATTTTTCTCACTAAGGAGGCAAACACGGGAGGAAGGACAACGCTGGAGCCACTCAATAAAAGGTAAGCTACTGATTTTTTAACTTTTTTTTTTTTTTTTTTTTACTTTTGACTCGCCAATCACTTTAAAGCGTATGAAAACCCTCGCAGCCGGGCCTTGGAATCTAAAAGATCTGCTATCCTTAACCCTGGTGTGTGAAACCCGCCGCACCCGTCTACTCTTCGCCCGTGCACGCTCCCAGAATGACTGGGCGAGGCAGCGTGACGCAGTGGCCGGTGATCACAGGACCCGCTGGAAAAGGTGAGTTTACCGGTGACCCCGGGGGGGATTTGTGCCACACAGCAGGGCATCCCAGTATGGAATGCCGACCCTGGAGTCTTTTAGATTCCACGGCCCAGGTTTTTATCGTCTTTAAACCTGCAGAGTTTTCTCTTTAGTTTGAATAGAAACAGAATGTTGTGTACTGTAAAAACAAGAGGGTGTGTGTATGTGGAGTGTATGAAAAAAAGTTCTATACAGTACAGTATAGTGAAAGGATATGTACATATTTATTGTGTGTGTAATGGAATGAGAAGGTTGTGTATATGTGACATTTGTGATGATGCGGATGTTGTGCAGTGTGTTCTGGAAATATGAAATTGTGTAGTAATGTGCGTGTTACACTGGAAACAGCAGGGTGTGTGTATTGGTGCATTTTCTTTGTGTTTTTTTTTATTTTGCTATGTATTATTTGTTTGTTTAGTTGCTTGTTTTTATTGTGCAGTTACCTGATTGTGCAAATGTTGATTATGCAGCTTTTTTTCTTTTTCTCTTTAGACGCAAGATGATGGAGACCCATCCAAGCCCCCGTGGTTTAAAGGAGGGTGAGTAGTGTGTTTGAGGTGCTGGTACACACCACTCTAATATTTAAGTCCAGTCTCTATGTAAGCCTCCTGCCCTCCTCCCTTCCCTTGTGCTCAGACAGGACAGGAAACTCCTTACCTCGCCCGGGATCTGATGCCGTTCCCCCAGCATCTCAGGTCCTGGGCGCAGCCAACCTAGAGAGAGAATGCATGGAGTGACAGGTCAGGTACCCAATCCTGTGCAGAAGTGTGACTGTACTGCTCATTCACTCAAGTCCAACTGTCACTCAGGTCGTAATTCAAATGTACTCCTTAAAGTGGACCAAAACCCAGGATTTTGACTATCCTGGGTTATGTTCCTTTCCCCCCTGGGCACCCTGATCGCAGATGCCCCGTTGTCTGAAACCCCCCGATCGCCAATGCCAACCTACCTATTCCTGGTCCTACGACGCATGCATGGACGCTCGTCCAATCCGCGAGCTCGGAGGCACTGACATCACAGCGTCTAAGCCTTTATCTAAGTCCAGCAGCCCCAAGGCCCCGCTTCCCTCTAACAGGGAGTGTGCCCGCTCCGGCCATTCACGAATGCCTGGCGTGGGCATGCGCCTTGCTAAACAGGTGATGCTGGAGCCGGTCTCACAGGTGTCATGGGCTCGAGGAAGAGGTAAAAAATATTAGGCAACTCGGTGGGCGGGGACCAAAATGGTCAGCCCCCACCCACAAACTCACAGAGGGAATGACAACATTTATGACTGTGATACAAAAACTAAATATGTCTGGATCAGGCAGTGAATGAGAATAAGGGCAGACAGGAGGTAAATAGACTTATATTGTTAACAAATATATTTGGTTGAAGCACACCTAAAGTAATGTAAGGAAAAACAACAGTTATGTTGGGGTGTTCAGTCTTCTTATCCTGTGTACTACCTCACAGGAGAGAATAAACAGCAAATATACAAATTAAAGAAGACGAACCACCAAATTTAGAATTGCATTTAATCCCTAGCTCATGAAGTGACTGGTACCGCTTCCCTCTTGACAAAGGGCATTGCAGCCGAAACGTTGAGGAAGCTATTTCTCTCTTTGGTTTATCTGGATTTACTTGTTTCTGAGTCTTCCTTGTTAGTGCTGGGGCATTTGTGGACATTTTGGAGCCTCTTTTGGACTCCTTTTCTTTACTATGCACTCTGCCTTGCTATGTTTGTAGTATGTGATTGGTTCCTGTTACCCTACTACAGAGTACAAAACTTGTTCAGCACTGCACTATTATTTATCCAGAACACTTATGGCTGATACTATACAGAAGCGCCATCTAGCGGTCAAATTGTAGGACGATAATCCCCTGCATTGTATTGCAATTACGCTTTCTTATTGTACAAATGTCTTGTTATTATGTACAGCACTTGTGCTCTTTTTCACAATTAAATCCCTTCACTACCTTTGCAATTCTAAATTTGGTCGTTCGTCTTCTTTAATTTGTATATTTGCTAAATAGACTTATATCACCATGTAAGTAGAGCATGGCTTGGTTCACTTTCAAATACTGTTTTAGGACATCTACGTGCTTACACCACCTATTAAGCTGTTTGGGATTTAGGCTGTGATTTGCTGCGGTGTGTCACTTTTGTAACTAGCTTAATAACATCCTGTATGCATTTCTTAATAAACACTAGTGGCCAATATCTGTAATGACATCTTGCTAAACTAGAAAGGAGTTAATTCGAATTATATATATATATATATATATATATATATATATATATATATATATGTATATATTCTCAGCACAGATAACCCTCCTCTGAGCTCTTCTCCTTTATGTCTGTTTGTCTTTGTAGGCCTGGGGGCGGCCTGTACGGTATTGACAGCATGCCAGATCTTCGGAAGAAGAAGCCGATTCCGCTGGTCAGCGATTTGGTAAGTTTGCGCACATTATAAATAACCCTTTACCTGTAAGAGATGTAGATTTAAAGCTAATCCTTGGAATGGCACCCTTAGCGTTTCTAAGGGCCTTGGATGGCACAGAGACATAAGGAGATGATTTGCATAGCTCCACCTGCTGCAAGGTTAGATGGGTAATGCTATCTGTCCTTGTATTGGGTACTGTGCAAATACTTTCCGTTTTAGGAAAGCTCCTCTTTTCCCGTAAGAGATTTAAATAAGAAGGCAGCTCATCTTCACAGTAAATTCTGGGATCAGTGAGAAAAGTCACAGGAACAAAGAAATACTTCCAGCTCCAGGATACATATAAAATCTAAAGCATCCATTGCCCAACAAGTCAGATACTAACCTTTTCTCATAAGCCTTTCTGTCTAAAATGTGTGTCCTGGGGGGGGATTGGGGCCATAAATGGATTTTGCTGGCCAGGCCAGCCCATGAGAAGGTGGGAGGGTTGCCATTAGGGTTGGTGTTAGGGAGACAGGTTTAGTGAGACTTTTAGAAGCAGGGTGTGGAGGTGGGTAAATTGGTTGATTTTGGCACAGGCTGTGGGTGAGGAGGTGGGGTGAGAGTTTGGGCTATGGCCAGCACAGCCGGTGTGGCCTACAAGGAATTCTCACTGTGCTCACTATAGCTGGTCCACTCCTGTTGGCGACCATTTTTTTCTTCTGTTGCCAAAATATTTAATATCAGAAATCCCTTTCCTAGGCATGGAGTGGACTTGATCATGATCGTGAGCAAAACACTGAAGTAGCTCTTCCTATTGATGAGCTCTCTTCATCTTTTACCCCCGGCTCACAGTGCACAATGGGGAAAATACAGTTCTTACCCCAATACTTGAGGGAGCTTAGAAGCTCGGCCACTGCCAAAGTGCAAAACAATAGAGTGTCCAGCTTGAAACAAAGGATTCATAATAGATTCAAAACTTTCAAGCTTAAATGAAAAAGAGCTTGAAACACGTGTTGAAAGTGGTGTTTTATGGGTGGCTATGGATACATAGCAAATTGGACCCTTGTTTTAAAGTGGACCTGCAGGGAGGCCGGGAATGCAAGCAAGGGATCAGGGAAATATAAGTGGCTTGGGTCTGGGGAGGTTCACATATTGGACCCTTCTTTTAAAGTGTACCAATCGCCAGGATTTTGACTATCCTGGTGATTGGTTCTTGTCCAGGGAACAGGATGCCCCACTGTGTGAACCCCTGCAAGATCGCCAAATCCACTCACTGTTCCCCTATTGCCACGGCACATGTGCGGGCGCTCGCCTAATCAGCGCTTCATGTTGTGCATACTAATGCATGGCATAAAGGCGTTGTCTTGAACGGCGTGTTGGCTTAGGGAGCAGCGTCAGCCACATTCCCAGCTCCCCTGTGGAGTGTGCGCTCCTGCACGCCCAGATGAATGGCTGGACACAGGAGTGTGCACAGCTGCAGGGACGGGATGAGGCAAGGGACCATGGAAAGGTAAGGGGCTTGTGGGGGATTCACACAGTGGGGCTTGCCAATTCGGGGACAGGTCCATAACTCTAGGCATAGCAGCACACAAAGTCAGTACTTTGTGTCATAGATAAAATAGAGGAGAAACATAAGCAACACTATGGTCAGAGGAGGAGCCGTGATGGTCAACCAGAACGCAGAAGAATACTGGGTGCCTGGAGACACGGAGGAAACTATGCTATGGGACCCCACCATGTGGCCCCTATTCCTATATAAAGGTTATGAGTGGCATGTCCACGGTGTGTAACACACTAAAATACAGAATAGCTATGTACATGAGCACCCAAAATGCTTTGCTATGCAAAAAAGTGACACATTTTAATGAGGGTGACAAAGAGCTGAACAATGGGTAATCAACAGTAAATACACACATATGTACATACGTACATGGCTTAAAGTGGACCAACACCCTCCCATGATCTTATAGATTCCCGGACCGATCAGCTCCCTGACTGCGGGGCATAGTGCCTCTGTCTGTACACATTTGCACGCCACCTTGTGGCCAGCCTGTGGGTGTATACTATTATTTCTATATATTATATACTTAAAGTGGACCAACACCCAGGATTTTGACTATTCTGGGTGTTGGTCCACTTCGGTGGGGCCCCGCTGTGTGAAACCCCCCAGAAACCCCTAAATATCTACCTGCTCCTCGATCCAGCTGCGCCCACCGCCGCCTCCCGCGCGTCCCTCTAGCAGGACGCGCACCCACGCTGGCCGTTTGTGAATGGCCGGCACGGGCGCGCGCCCTGTAAGAGTGACGCGCGGGAGGCGGCGGCAGGCGCGCTCTCTTGTCCGTCGCTGCCTCCCGCTTGTCCGCCGGCGGGGATTGGCTGCAGCGGTCACATGGGAGCGGGGAGAGGTGAGTTTTTGGGGCTTTCTGGGGGGTTTCACACAGCGGGGCACCCCCGATCGGGGTGCCCCACCGAAGTGGACCAAAACCCAGGATAGTCAAAATCCTGGGTGTTGGTCCACTTTAAACCGGACCTTCAGCGTGATTTAATGAAAAGCCCAAACTCTTAAAAAACGGTTCCCCAGCATCTAAAATTAATATATTTTAAGTTTTTAGTCACTAACTTATTATTCTTTCCCCCACTGGGCTGCAACTCTGTTCAGGACTTTAGGATACGGGCGCCGCCATCTTGACTCAGAAGCATCACGCTTACTGAGGAGAGCAGAGTGTGATAAGGTACAGGGGGGCGGGTTATAGCTGTGCTTTGCTCAGACAGAGCAGAGCTGGGGTCAGGTAACGGTCAGCAGTCCCAGAATGCAGAGCAGCACAGTCAGGAGGCACTTCCTGTTTGCAGGCTGCCTGATAAGATGGCGGCTTCCATAAGCCGCCATCTTGGATGTTTAAAGGCTCATAACATGCGGTAGATGCAGGTAGGATGATTTTTAATGTGGACAATCTGTATGTACAGGGTGTGGGAAACATATAAGATAGGCTCTTATTCAGAGTGAAGGTCCGCTTTAAGTATATAATATATAGAAATAATAGTATACACCCATAGGCTGGCCACAAGGTGGCGTGCAAATGTGTACAGACAGAGGCACTATGCAGTAGTGTTAGGAGGCTGTATATTACACAAATTAAATGGTGAACATAATAAGGATACAAAAAACTGGCATAGTGGTACTCTGTGATGTATAAAACCAGGTCAGATAAATGCATAGGAATGTTAGAATGATAAAAAAAAAGCTGTTAGCATATGAACAAGAGTCGCCCCTCATCCTGCTTCTCTAAATTTACTCTGGTGTGCACCCTGAACCCTAATATTGGAAGCCAATGGTGGGTCACTGGGGGCATTTAGTGGTCTAGCTGATGAGGCCCGAATGTGGCGAAACCATTCATCCATGCATGAAACTGACGTCACTGTATCTAATTGGAGCTCACGAATGGCTCTGGCTTATTTACAGCTTGCTTGGGTATACAATGTGTCTGCACTTGTTTGGCTAGTATAAGTGGGGTAGTGGGCTAGTGGATAACATTGTGATCAGAGGCGCTCATATTATGGCCCACTGTTACAGCATATTTGGGTGTAGCTTCTTCTTTTTCTGGTACAACCAAATTAGGGAACATCAGACATCATATTGAATGTAAACTAGAATGCACATCCTCCAGAGGATAGAACTGGCTGTGGGTCCTGGGTCTGTTCAGCCTTATACAGGTTAAACCGGACCTTCAGCATGATTTCATGAAATGTTTGCAGGCTGACTGATGCTAAATGAGCTGCCATCTTGGATGTTTAAAGGCTCATAACATGCAGTAGATGCAGGTAGGATGATTTTTAATGTGGGCAATCTGTATGTCCAGGGTGTGGGAAACATATAAGATAGGCTCTTATTCAGGGTGAAGGTCCGAGTTAATGTGAGCAATCTGTATGTACAGGGTGTGGGAAACATATAAGATAGGCTCTTATTCAGGGTGAAGGTCCGAGTTAATGTGAGCAATCTGTATGTACAGGGTGTGGGAAACATATAAGATAGGCTCTTATTCAGGGTGAAGGTCCGAGTTAATGTGGGCAATCTGTATGTACAGGGTGTGGGAAACATATAAGATAGGCTCTTATTCAGGGTGAAGGTCCGAGTTAATGTGAGCAATCTGTATGTACAGGGTGTGGGAAACATATAAGATAGGCCTTTATTCAGGGTGAAGGTCTTCAAACTGATTGGTGACAGTTAGGCAGTACAAGCTTCACATTTGGTTCCCAAATCCACTGTAACAATTTAAGACTACGACGCCATTGCTCAGAGCCAGCGATTGTGTCATCTTCTAAAATGTACCAGGAACCTCTGTGCAACTGCTCTAGTGTTCCTCGCACCAGCTTGAATGAATCTACCGAATCACAAAATAAAACTATTTCCACGGCTTGCTTCTTGAATTAACCTATTGCTGTTCTCTTGTTTGCCAACCCTCCTCTTTGCAGGCGATGGTAAGTAGCAGCACCCTTGTAGCAAGGCTCAGAGTCTAGTGTGTAGTATTTCCCTACCCCACTTCATTTTATCCTGCACAATTATTATTATTATTTTTAACCCTTCCCAACATCACTGATTTAATGAACTTTAAGGGACCCCTTCTCTTCATTACTCTGAATGACCTGTCCTTCCTAAACCTTCTGACAATTGCTCGTATAGCCCCACTAAGCCAAACATATTTGGTTTGGAGTCACAGCATTAGGGAAGGGGTTGGACTGCTCTATGACCAGACACAATATTCAGTCCTGTACCAATAGGTTTTCTTGTTTGTGAACCTATAGCACAGGTTGTAATGTTGTTGTAATATCTTCCCCTGTGGCCTTGTGAAGTTCGTAGTGTGGTACAGCTGAATACAGGAGGCCCTAAATGTTATACCGTATATACTCGAGTATAGGCCGACCCCAATATAAGCCGAGGCACCTAATTTTACCACAAAAAAATGGAACAAGTTATTGACTCGAGTATAAGCCGAGGCGGCTTTTTTCAATTGGAATTGGAGTTGACACACAGAAAGAGAGAGAGACACACACACACAGAAAGAGAGACACACACACAGAAAAAGACACACACACAGAAAGAGACACACACACAGAAAGAGACACAGACACACACACACAGAAAGAGAGACACACACACACAGAAAAAGACAGACACACAGAAAGACACACACACACACAGAAAGAGAGACACACACACACATTAAAAGACACACACACAGAAAAAGACACAGACACACACACACAGAAAGAGAGACACACACACACAGAAAAAGACACACACACAGAAAAAGACACACACACAAAAAGAGACACACACACAGAAAGCGACACACACACACACACACACACACACACACAGAAAGAGACACACACACAGAAAGCGACACACACACACACACACACACACACACACACACAGAAAGAGACACACACACAGAAAGCGACACACACACAGAAAAAGACACAGACACACACACACAGAAAGAGACACACACACAGAAAGCGACACACACACAGAAAAAGACACAGACACACACACACAGAAAGAGAGACACACACACACAGAAAAAGACACACACACAGAAAGAGACACACACACACACACACACACACAGAAAGAGACACACACACAGAAAGAGAGACACACACACACACACACACACACACACAGAGAAAGAGACACACACACAGAAAGCGACACACACACAGAAAAAGACACAGACACACACACACAGAAAGCGACACACACACAGAAAAAGACACAGACACACACACACAGAAAGAGACACACACACAGAAAAAGACACAGACACACACACACAGAAAGAGACACACACACAGAAAAAGACACACACACACACACACACACTGTGGGTACCTGTTGCTGCTGTCGCCGCCACCGCTCTCAGACGCGCAGGTGTCGGGGGTCAGGGTTTGGCCGAGGTTACCCTGCAGAGGGGCAGCGGGGTCCCCCTCCCCTCCTCCGCAGCCGCCAGCCGCCGCCGTTCTCATACACACACCAGCACTTCCTGGCTGTTGTGCGCTCGTCGTCGGTGGGCGTGCCCCATATGGCAGGCGTCCAATGAAAACATTGGACGCTGCCCATTGACTACCAGCGCGCAGCAGCCTGGAAGTGCCGGTCAGTGTGTGAATGTGTGTGCGTGTTTGTGTGTATGAGAGCGGCGGCGGCGGCAGCAGCGTGTACAGCAGGGACCCGCAGCGGCCGCCCCTCACCCTCCAGCATCTGTTGGGTTCAGGGTTGCGGCCTTCCCTGGCAGTCCGCCCCTGGACTCGAGTATAAGCCGAGGCGGCTTTTTTCAGCCCAAAAAGTGGGCTGAAAAACTCGGCTTATACTCGAGTATATACGGTACTTCCAAACAGTCCAGAGACATGGGCTTCCAACATCCAATGTGAAGGTGTTATATTGCCCCCCCCCCCCCAATAATCCAATCCAGTTACCCTAATTTTCCCTATTATACCTCCGGAATAATCCATGCTTTCTTAGCGCTAGCAGTAGGGTTTTCTGTCTTACATCCATGTGGATTCAAATTTGCCCTAAGGGGTTTGAGGAGGTCTCAGTGTTGTTGTGGATTAAATTCACTACACGGACAATTCTCAGTGCTGAAATATCTACTACTATACCTAAGGAGGGGTGGCTCATTAAAATGGTATTTGCAGGAGGCATCCATCTCCTATAGGTTCTAGGGATGGTAAGAGAATTAAGAGGGTCCTCACAGAGAAAAAAAACTTAATTTTCCTTATTTAAATCAATCTTTTGCACCTAATTAGGTGCTTGGCTCCTTTGACACTGTGCGTCTCTACCACTATTGCGGTGGAGACACACGGACTCAGCAAGCCCTCAATTGTTTGCCATGCTGTGTCTCTGGTGCAGTGCAGAGGCAACATGTACATGCCACCCTGCACTGCCCTGTTCTTTCCTGTCCCCAAACTGTGGGCACCTGGCAGCGACAAGGAGGCAGTGGTGGCAGTAGGAGCTCCAGCTCCTGGCGGTGGCAGGAGCAGCGGCAATAAGGAGGCAGTGGCTCACTGGCACTGCTGCAGCCATCTCTAGGGGCCCTCCAGTAGTCCTTACTGGAGCAAAGCCCCCAAGAAGCAGGCTGCAGCACTGCCTGACCGCGGACAGGCAGCATGGGACCAGCGGTGATTGATCGAGGGTGGGTGGTGAGTATGGCCCTTTTCAGCGCAACGCACTGCAGTATACATGCGCTTCACCTACGGTGGCTATAGACTTCTATTGGGGCACGTTGCCATTGCGCTGCGGGCAAAATGCTGCATGCAACGTTTGCAATTCTGCAAACTGCAGCGGACTGATATGAAAGAGCCCATTCATTTAGGGGCTACGTTTTCTGACCGCTTGTGACATGTCGGATGGGCAAATGGCCAGGTGTGAAAGGCTCCTTAGAGGTAGATGGGCTCTTTAGGTGGTTATTGTTCTAAGTAGTGTTGCTCAACCCTCCTCCTAAAAGGCCACCAACAGGCCCAAGTTTTGCTGATCTCCGCACTGATACACAGGTAATTAGTTCTCAGTCTCTAGCTCTGTTTCAGCACTAATGACTCTCGAGGAGAAGGTTGGGCAACACTGGTCTAGAGTATGGAGAACTTATTTCGAGAACCAATCCACCTAAGTTCCAGGACATCCCTAACTCTAATCCCAATCACAAACCAAGTAGAACCCTGCCTGAGGATGAGGGAATAAGCACAACTGAGCTCTAGTAACAGATGAAAAATCTATACACAATTTTATTAATAGCTCTGTCGACAAAAATCCAAATAACAACATAATTAAAAACAAGTCAGGGCCCACAATTGCAGAATTATAGGGCAAACAAACCTCAAAAATCTCAATGAAAATTGCAAAGTGCAATAGAGGAGGAGGGGAACGATAATGTGTGATCAAAAGATGACACAGTAAAAAATAGCAGTAAACCACCCACACTGGGTATATCTAGTGTGTGGCACCTCTCCAGGAACTCACAATACTGCTCTGTGAAAACACATATAGTCAATACATGATATGTACAGGATAAAGAGGTACAGTATATGTGCCTGTAAATCATATCTCATAAACCCGAAAGCAGTAGATCTACAGGCAGGTATACCTCTTTATTGTGTATATTATGTATTGACTATAGTGTTGACTCATGGTTGATGCGCAAAAACAATCAGATGGGAGCGCAAATGATTACGCAGGTGCTTAGGCACATGGTTCATGACTGGGTGTGCACGCCGGGTGCAGGTGCGAATCACACCAAATGCTAAGCACACGGCAGAAGCGCATATTGCCTCTTCTTGCACTAATTTGCACCTTCTGCAAGTTAAATCTGCTGTTTTGAAGCACAAATTGCCCCACCCCATGCTAAATGCTTAACTGCTCCCAATGGTCCCCCATGTTCCTCCCCTTTCCTTAACTGTTTCTATTTCTCCAGCTTCTGTGTTTTCTTTGAAGCTTCTGTGTTCTCCATATTTGTTGGGGTTTATTTGGGGGGAATATTCTGATTCCACTTAACCCTTAACGTTTTTTTGTCCAATGTTTTGTCTCAGATGATCTCTTTAACCCTCCCTGCCTCCCCTATTTGGTTTGCATATTAATGCGGAATAATGTAAATATATATATATATATATATATATAGAATTTTTTCCCCAATGCACCACTAATTATTTCTTAATGATATATGAATTTAGGTGTGCCTTAAAGGAATCCCCAAAGAAAAGGGAATATATCCAAATACACATATACAATATGGGTGGCCCCAGCTACCACCAGGGAAATCCCCAGGCACCACCAAATGAATTACTAAATCAAAAATATATCATGATTCTTCAATATTTATTAATGATTACAAAAGTATCATCACAAATATATTAAAAACAAGATACTAATAGCAGGGACATAGATAATCATTCCTCTTCCTCCTTGTGAAAAATATATACATCCCTATCTCACAATATATGATACAATATATAGATAGATATATGGGATAGAAGTAATAAAAAAAAAAAAAAATAAGTGCATAAGATATCACCAAATCAGAAGTTAAGAGGTGTCCCTGCTAGTAACTGGCGTCCTGATCCCCCACGCGTTCCGTAAGACAAGCTCACTTCTTCAAAGGTTTTTTTATTACTTCTATCCCAGTTTGGGGCAATTTGATTGGTTATTTGTTCTCTCTTTTTATATGGGATAAATTTATATAGGTTTTTGAATGTTATATTATAGCACTTAGCACTTTTCAGCATTTAGCACCTTTATATTGCACTAGTCACTTTATTCATATTGTATCATATATTGTGAGATGGGGATGTATATATTTTTCACAAGGAGGAAGAGGAATGATTATCTATGTCCCTGCTATTAGTATCTTGTTTTTAATATATTTGTGATGATACTTTTGTAATCATTAATAAATATTGAAGAATCATGATATATTTTTGATTTAGTAATTCATTTGGTGGTGCCTGGGGATTTCCCTGGTGGTAGCTGGGGCCACCCATATTGTATATGTATATATATATATATATATATATATATATATATATATATATATATATATGTATAATTTTTTTTTTTATAATAATCTTTGGGGCCCAATATCCACATATTTGACCTTAATTTTGTAAAAAAAAAACGAAAAAGGTTTCAATCCCTAAAACTTGCGGCTGACACTTTCATTGTTTAAAAATATGCCAGACGCTACCAGCATGTGTTTTCGCAATGAAATAAGCCTGTTACTTATTTGAATTGGTAGTTTCCTCCACCTATTTGCTGGAGGAAATCCACTCTTCAAATTTCCCCATATACGCACGCTTTTCTGTCTTCTAAACACACTAGAAATCAGGCCCCGTAAAACACACCATAACTCAGGACAGTTTGGTGCACTAAAATGGCATGAGCGGAAAACTTCAGGTGCAAATTGGCGTGCTGGTGAACGCTGGTGGACGCAAAGACAAATGGCCATACCCTTATTGACAACCATGAATCGGGCAGAAACCTGAGTGAGACTTGGTGCCAAAAAAAAAATGTGGCAAATTTGTTTATGCATGACCATGAATTGACCCTTTATATGTTTACAGAGTTTTTGGGGGATCGTGTAATTGTAATAAAATTGTGTATTGACTTTCATCTAGTACTGGAGCTCAGTGGCGCTTATTCCCTCATCCTCAGGGAGGCTTCCCCTTGGCTTGTAGTTTGCCATGTTAGAGCTCCCCTTTGTGGGTTTTGCTCTTGTTTGGGGAACACACTGGTTGCCAGCATATTATATTGTGGTGTACATGCCATACATTTTCTGTCCTATTGTAATCCCAATTAGGTGATAAAAAAACCCATTGGCCTACAATGGGTATGCTTCCCCCACTACTTGCTAAAGCTTCTCCACTGACTTGTGGAATTCCTCTACTTTGTAGGAAAATTTCTTAACTAACTTGGATAATATTTCCAACTCATTACAGAATTTCTTTATCTCACTGAAGTGCTTCTTTCTTTCTTTCAAATCCCTACTTCAGATTAGATGTTGAGTTGAGTGAGGTGGAAAAGGGATCAAAGAATAATCTTGAATGCCAGTACCAGGCTTATCATGCTAATTATTATGTTCATTACAGTCAGTGATGGGTTCTGAATGGGGGTTTTCACATTCAGTGGCAGAGACCCTGTTTGTCCAATACAAAGCACTTTCCCTACTGGTACGTATATAGCCACTGGTGGCCACATAAGCACTGCATGAGAAGACCTCCCTGGTCACCCCCAGTCGTATATGATATCATTTTATATTTTTTTCATTTCCTTAAAGAACATTACAACTTTTTATTTGCTTCTGATATGTTTTTAATGATTATTTTGCTCAAAATATATCTCAGGTTTATCTCACTGAAGTGCTTCTTTCTTTCAAATCCCCACTTTAGATTAGATGTTGAGTTGAGTTAGAAGAAAAAGGGATCAAAGAATAATCTTGAATGCCAGCACCGGACTTATCATGCTAATTATTATGTTCATTACAGTCAGTGATGGGTTCTGAATGTGGGTTGTGGTCACATTCAGTGGCAGAGACCCTGTTTGTCCAATAGCAACCGCTTTCCTTACCGGTACATACTCACTGGTGGTCACATAAGCACTGCATGAAAAGACCTCCCGGGTCACCCCCAGTCGTATATGATATAAGTTTATATTTTTGTTTTGTTTCCCTAAAGAACATTACAACTTTTTTTTTATTTGCTTCTGATATATTTTTAATGATTATTTTGCTCAAAATAAATCTCAGGTATTACCAGCTGATCAGCAGAAGACAAGATACCTGCAGATGTTCTTTAAAAGTCAATCAATCTGCTGCTATATTATTTCTTGCTTCATTTATTGGTCACTTCCTGTAGCTCCCATCATGGGCATCTCTGTCAAATAGCGGGATTGCTTTTTAGCCTTCAGCGCTGTTTGTTGTGCCCTGAGTCCGAAACCACATCAGAGGCTCAACTTTGAATTTGCAAGATGCCTTTAATTAGTTGGTGAGAGTAGCGAGCTTTCCACGTGTATTGGAGAGTTCTGCAGATTCTTATGAACAACCACAAAATGTCTTCTGCAGATCACAGTCTGAGATTCCAAATGCCTCCTAGTTGTAGTTGTATAAGCAATAGACGAAAAGGCGCTAACGTTTTTCTTGCCATTGCAGTCGCTGGTCCAGTCCCGAAAGGCCGGGATCACTTCCGCTATGGCCACGCGCACTTCCCTCAAGGACGAAGACCTGGTAAGTGCAACTCCTACCAATGAATCAGTTTGCCTTTACACCATTAAAATAAAACTCCCAAACTCCTATTGTCGTCATATTTTTTTTTATGCTTGCAATTGTTTCCCTTTTCAATTGCTCTTTGCCAAAATATAATGTTAATCTAAGAAAAATCCATGGGTGGCATGGTGCCACCAGCAGCCTATAAACCCCCCCCTCCCCTCCCCGCCCAGCCACCCTAGCACCCTACCCTCCTACCCTGGCACTTCAACATTGCACATAGGCACTTTAGGATATTTAGTATATATGTATTTATGTGTTGCAAGATTACTATGCTTTGGCACCGATGATTGGGATTGATTAGGTTTCCCCCTGCTGGGTTGGGTTATGTGTTGGTATGTCTTTTAAATGTTTTGTGATGATTAATGTACTGTATGTTTTTTTTTTTTTTTTAAATTCTTTATTTAGTTTTCAAGCAGGTACAAGTATATACCAACAATGCAGACAGTACAGAAAAGTATAGATACATACAGCTTACAGGTAGAATTATCAAAGTATTAGTGCTGAGACCCAGTTCAGTCTGTTAGCACTCTCATCTGACCACTGCCCTCCGCTTGAATACATTTTGGGTTTTTCTCACCCTAGGGCCGCGTTTCTGTTGGGTTTTTGTGAGGGGCTCCGAAGGAGTCCTCGTAGTTCTATCCCACCTCATCTTTAGGGCGATTTTAGCTCCTATTCGTCTTTTCCCAGATCCACTGTCTCCACTGCGGTCCTCATACACTCATGCAGGGGGGGACCTTTTAGGATCCAGCACACTTTAGGTGTGGGTTATTTGAAATCAGAGCTGGTCATTAGACAGTTCAGGGGGGCCCCCGGGAACATCCTCAACCGGGGCTAGGTCTCATAAGTATAGAAGGTAGAGAAGCGTATGGGTTGAAAGAGAGAGGAGAAGTGATAGGAAGCGGGGAGAGACAAGGGGGGGGTGGGAAGGAGAGAAAGAGAGGAAGAAGAGGATGGTAGAAGGGGGCGGGGGGGGGGGGAGAGGCGCCTAAACTGAGATTTCTGTTGCCAGTAGCCAAAGAGAGGGGGGGGGGGGGCAGCGGGAAGGGCAGTGGGGTTGACCTAGGAACATAGCCCAAGCCTACAAGGTTGCTCGCTACTGTATGTTTTTTAACGAGATTTACTGATGAATTAAATTTCTTTTTGATATGAACTAGTTGTATTGTGGGTTTATTAGGTGAGGAGGAGTGGTGCATTTGTAGTTAGGTTCCTGTTCTTGTGGTATACTGGGCCACAAGTTTCTTTTGTGTGTATTGCGAAGCAGGGCAGGGGGGTTACAGGGAAAAAAAAACCTTGGCCGCCGCTAAGAATGACACAAATCGCACCCCCGGCTCCGAGTGCTCCCCCTCCGCCCATTCACTTGAATGCCAGGGGAAGAGGCTCTGTGCTATAGACCAAGATGGCGTGCCCAGGATCCAGGGTGCTGGAGGAGAAGGTAAGGGTTTTTTTTTTGTTTTTTTTTTGTAACCGCCATAGATTGACTGTAGTTCTGCTTCAAAGCGGGTCAAAACACTTGCTGCCAGGCCCTGGAATCTAAAAGATTCCAGACCCTGACGCTAGCCTGTCCCCAGGGTGCCTTACAACAGATGCCCCGCTGTGTGAACGTCGGTGGCCGCTTCCCTAGCTTCTCTGTGGCCGTGCGCGCTCCCATGCCCAGCTTCCCTGAATGGCTGGGCGCAGATGTCCGAACAACATGCCGGAGATGCGTCCACTTGTCACAGCAGCACTTTTGAGAGAGCCAATGGGCCGCAGAGCGTGGCTTCGGCAGTGGAAAGGCCTGGTTTTCTTTGAAAGGCCACCGACAAGCGAAAAGCAGATGAGCTGTGGACCCAGAAATAGGTTTCCATCCGCTTTAACTTCCAATTATACTCCTAAGAATAGTAGAAACCCTATTACACCATTTTTACACTGTAGTAAAAAGTGCCATTGACTTCCATTGTCTTCTTATCTAGTGATTCAGCAACAGTGACACTCTCAGACTTTTTTTTCTCATAAAGTGACATTTTTACTACCATGAGAATTACAATTATCCAAAATGTGTCCTCCATGTTTCAATGTGTTTTGCCCTAACAATTCAGGAAAGACTGATATAGTTTTGTGACATAGATCTGTTGGTTTTAAATCAAATACCTGACCTATTTCTATTAAAGTGGACGAAAACCCAGGATTTTGACTATCCTGGGTTTTGGTCTTTTCCCAAACCTTCAAATCGCCAAAACCAACTCACCTCTTTCCGGTCCCACTTTAAGCGCCCTAATCATCATATACCATATTTTCCACCCTATAAGATGCACATTGGATTTGGAGGAGGAAAATAAGAAAAAAAAAAAAAAAAAACAAATAATAGGCAAGGGACAGAATCCCCCAATTACAGGCAATGTGGCATTCCCGCCTCTCATTCCCTATAGGCAGTGTGGCACCCCCTTCCATTCCCCATAGGCAGTAGAAAGTAAGTCCCTGTCGGCATCCATAATTTGGTGGCTACAAAAAAATGGATATTTAGAAACCAGCTCTGCTGCCTACTGCATCAGTATGGCTTCTTCTTGGAGTGATACACCAGCTGGTTTGGTCAGTTTCACAACAGTGATGTGCTTTTTTTGTGTTGCAGAAATCACACGTCTACAGGAAAACTCTCCAAGCCTTAATCTACCCTATTTCCTGCACAACGCCTCACAACTTTGAGGTATGGACAGCCACCACCCCGACCTACTGCTACGAGTGCGAGGGTCTGTTGTGGGGAATCGCCCGGCAGGGGATGCGTTGCTCGGAGTGTGGGGTCAAATGCCACGAGAAGTGCCAAGATTTGCTGAATGCCGACTGCCTGCAACGTAAGTTCCAATAGGAGAGAAAAACAAAAAGAATCAAATATAGTTTGTTCCAAAAATGTATACACTTGGCTTTAAGGTGGACCAAAAACCAGCTCGATCGGCCCGGGGATCTTTAAGATCTCCCCCCCCCCTTCCCCCCCGGGGCATCCAAAATCGTGATGCCCCGCTGTGTGAAACCCCCAGGTCGCCCCGTTCACTCACCTTTGTTCCCACTCCAACGGCACTGCGGCCGCATCCCCGCTATCCCTCTAGCAGGGCACGTGTCCACGGCAGGCATTTGTGAATGACCGGTGCAGGCATGCTTCCTGTTAGAGGGAGAGGCGTGCTCGGAGCCGCTGTCCTTAGACGGCGTCTTAGCTGGCGTGAAGTCAGCGGCTCCGGGCGCGCTGATTGGACGAGCGGCTGCGCATGTACCAGGAAGAGGTGAGTTTTTTTGGGCGATTTAGGGGGTTTCACACAGCAGGGCATCCCCGATCGGGTGAAAGAACCAAAACCCAGGATAGTCAAAAATCCTGGGTTTTGGTCCACTGTGTAATGTGTCCCTTATGGACTTTCTATGTTTTTATGACTTTCTACCTGGTTAGCACATAAGGTTTTAGAGATTGCAACATGTGCTTTTCCTAACGATTTCTTTCTTAGGCAGTTTTGACTTTCTACTCCTGTGGCTGAAGTTATCTCACTGCTGTGCAGAGCTCAGGCCTCCATTTTCCTGATTAACCATACCTTCCAACTTTTAGGGTGGAAAAGATAGGGAATTTTTAAATGAAGCCATGCCCCCTCATTCAGGGATGGATAGAAGATAGGATGTAACAGTTACAATATAAACACTTTGAATAGGCAAATTAATCATAGATCTGCATGTTACACCCACTATTTGAGGGACAATTGGGAGCATGGGGCAGGGGGGACATGGACTCAAAAGAGGGACAGTCCCCCCAAATGATGGACAGTTGGGGGGTATGGATTAACTGGTGGATAAAAAAGTTTGTATTATAAGATACAACTATTTCTCAATTGCTGTGACAGGAAAGTAAAAAGCCAGAGAAAGTAAACCTCTCCCAATCAGATGTCCTGTTTGGGGAACATAACATTAGTGGCTACAGGGGGAATTTCTGGTGGGTTGCTTTGGGGCTGGGCTGGGTGTAGCCATCATTCAGCCCACCTCACCCAGAGCCTGAATCAAAATAAATTCCTCTTCCAACACCCCCTGTCTCTCCAGTCTCTCCATTAAAGTGGACCAAAACCCAGGATTTTGACTTTCCTGGGTTTTGGTCCTTGCCCCCGCTGTGTGTTGCCGAAGCAAACCCGTCTCTTTCCGGTCCTACGGCGCATGTGCGGCCGCTCGTCCAATCAACGCGCTCGGTTCCGCTGATGTCACGTCATCTAAGCCTTCGTCTAAGGCCAGCGGCTCTGAACGCGCTGGCGGCCGCATTCCCTCCTTCTAACAGGGAGCGTGCCCGAGCCGGCCAATCACAAATGCCTGGTACGGGCATGCTTCCTGCTAAAGGGATAGCAGGGATGCGGCTGCCACTCAAGCATGCACCATTAGACCGGGTTTCACAAAGCGGGGCATCCCGATTTTGGATGGGAACCTATCGGCCCGGTCCGATCGTTGTGGGTTTTGGTCCACACTTTAACCCATTTCCCTGTACCTGGCCCCACCGGGGCCGTCTATAATTACTGTGATTTTCCTAATGCATGGCACAGCCTGCTTCAAGAAGTCCTTAGGTATGGGATATTACGCCACAAGGTGGTTGCAGTGTACTGCAGAAAAGCTGTGGCTCCTCCCAGCCCCATATAAAAACAGGAATCACCACAGACCTCTCCAGTGTTTCCTCTGCAGTGATACTGCGAAGATAGAAGATGGCTCTTTATATTGCGCAGGTGAGCGGGGCAACCAAGCCTGCGGCCCTGCATGTCTATTTTCACCCGTTTCCGGACCCTCTGTGCCTCCCAGCCTCGACTAACGGATCGGGTGAAGGTAGAGGAGCACTAGGGTCAGGTGCTCAAGGGGCGCTGCTCCAAGCCGCAGACCCTGTACCACAAAGGGTAGCCGGCCATAGGCTTTATGGTGAGCCTACTGAGGGATGCAGAGTTCCTGTCCTAGCTTTTGAGGGGGTGAGTGTTTTGGGGACTGTGTGCCTTGTTTCTCTGGTTTCTGGGGTCCCCCCCCCCCGTTTCCGGCTCTCGGGGGTGGTAGCGGCGAGTGGCTTTAACGATGTTTTTCGCCGCCGTTGCTGCTTTGTACTCCGCTCCGCGGCGGGCGGCGCTATAGCTGTGAGGCTTTTTCTTGTATTGTGATGGTGCCGGCGCGGTCACGTGAGCGCTGTTTTCGCGCTCTTCGGGGGGCTTTTTATGTGCTTTTTACTTATATCTTTCATGCGGGACAACTGTGGGTTGTGGTTTCTCCCGGTTCTGCTCCTTATCCCCCCCCTCATCTCCCCCTTACTGGCTTCTGGGCCCTCAGGGGGGCATCCCGGGTGGCTTTTATTAAACCCTTACCCTGTGCTGGCCTATTGCGCCTGTGTTAATCACCATATGGAGGCTTCTGGGTATAGCGTGCTCGGGGGTCCTTCAGGGCAATCCCGGCTGTGTGCCATGTGCGGGGCATCCCCTTTGAGTAACAGTGCCGCGGTGTGCGTGCCGTGCCCCCAAGGTATCATTGTGGCCCAGGCTGGGCTGAGCGCTTCTCTTCCCAGTTCTGCGCTCCGTTCGGCATCGCCTACCCCTCCGCGCCTGCATTTAGCCCCCAGTGAGGGGGATACTAGCAGGGGGTCACAATCTGATCTGACACTTCGTGTGGCCAGCATTGAAGGGCAGCTTGCCAGGCCTGTTCCATGTAACGCCTCTGGCAAGAAGCGGCACCTGGCTCCCACGCCCTCCCTCTTTGCTGAGGAGTATGAGGGAATTGATGCCTTTGGTGGCCGTTACTCCCTAGAGGAGGGGGAGCTTTTCCAGGACTCTGACTCCTCTGGGGACCAGCAAGAGGGGTACGACAGTGACCCTGGGTCTGCGTCCGGGGAGGACTCATGGTTCCCTGATGACACTGATAGACTGTTGTCTGATATTTTTGAAACCTTGCACATTGCCCCCCCCTGAGGGGGCTAAGAGGAAGCAGGGTGAACTCTTTCATCCTGATAAACAGCGTCTGGAGTTCCCTGAGCAGGGCCATTTCTCTAATATGGTGCTCAAGGAGTGGGAACGTCCTAATAGATTGCCCGTGGTGCCCAAAGGGTTGGATAAGAGGTATCCCTTTCCTGCTGACCTGGTCAAGCGATGGTCGTGTCCCCCTGAGGTGGACGCTCCCAATCTAGAGCTGTCCAACACCTCGATCATGCCTTCCTCTGACACTACTACACTGCGGGACATTGCGGATCGGCGTATGGATCAGCTGGCCTGCCATGCTTTTACATTTGTGGGGGCTGAGCTGCGCCATTACAGCTATTGCCCTTAAGAAAAAGCTCAAGCGCCTCACTGATGGCGCTATGGCTGGTAGGAGGAGGGAGGATTATAAGGCCCTCTTGCTTTGCTCGGATTTTGTTGCCTTTGTCCTTACTGCCATGGATGATGCGGTCCGGCTGGGTGGTAGGGTCTCTGCCCTCTTGGTGGCTATGCGCCGCTCTGTTTGGTTGCGTCAGTGGGCAGCTGACGCTGCTGCTAAGAAGGCTCTCACTGGGCTCCCCTTTGCAGGGCTGCTGCTCTTTAGTGAGCGTCTGGATGTTCTAGCCAAGGATGGTAGGCTACCTCAGCGTAGGAAGCAGCCTTGGCCCTTTCGGGGGCCCTCCGCTTCCCTCCCCTCCTTTCGTGCTCCCAGAAAAGTTCGTGGCTCCCTCTTCTCGGGTAGCTGCAGAGATTCTTGGGGCCATGGCAGATCCCGCAGTCGCCCCGGTCTCTCATGGGGTTCCAAGCCCAAACCCCCTCCCAAGCCCCCTCAGGCATGAGGAGGCGCCCTCACCCATCCGGTTGGGGGGACGGCTTCGGCTCTTTGCTCACGTCTGGAGGCTCCGCGTCTCAGACCGGTGGATTCAGGAGGTGGTTTCCTCCGGATACAAGATAGAGTTTGCAGCCTGGCCGCCCCCAAGATTCCTCAAAACCCTCTGTCAGCTCAGGGTTTGCGCCTTGCAGTTCAACGCCTGTTGGAGTCAGGAGTCATTTGCCTGGTGCTTTCCCAGGAACGGGGTCAGGGGTTCTACTCCAATCTTTTTTTACGGTTCCCAAAAAGGGCGGGTCTTTGAGGCCCATCCTGGACTTGAAGGGTCTCAACAAGTTTGTCAGGTTCAAGCACTTTCGCATGGAGACGCTACGCTCGGCTGTCAGTACCCTTCGCCGGGCGACTTCATGACCTCCGTGGACATCAAGGATGCTTATCTTCACGTGCCAATCTTTCCGGGTCATCAGAGATTCCTGAGGTTCGCTCTAGAGGATCAGCATTACCAGTTTGTGGCTTTACTGTTCAGTATTACCTCGGCGCCTCGGGTGTTCACCAAGGTGCTGGCGGGCATGATGGCTCTGCTGCGGAATCAGGGCATTCGCATCCTCCCTTACCTGGACGACATTCTGATTGCGGCTCAGTCTCTTCATCAGGCTGAGAAGAATACTCTGGTGGTGACCTCCACTCTCGAGTCCTTCGGCTGGGTGATCAACTATCCCAAGTATTCACTGTCACCGTCCTTGGTGAGGTCTTTTCTGGGCATGACTCTGGATACCTCTCAGGTCAAGGTATTCCTGCCTTAAGGCGGGTCCCCTTTGCTCAGTTTCACATGAGACCTCTTCAGTTGCACCTCTTGTCAGTTTGGGATCGGGACCCTGTGTCCCTGGATCAAGAATTTGGTCTGTCCCCCCTGGCCAGACAGTCCCTCTCGTGGTGGCTGGACTCAAGGAACCCTCTAGTGGGCAGGACCTTTCTGCCTCCGTGCTGGGAGACTGTCACCACAGATGCCAGTCTGACCGGTTGGGGGGGCTTTTGGAAGTCTCTGAAGTTCCAGGGTCGGTGGGGCCCCCAGGAGGCCCATGCAACCATCAATGTCCTGGAACTGAGGGTGATCAGGTTGGTTCTTCTCAGCTGACCACACACCTTCGGGGAGACATTGTCTTACCTTCCTTGTGTCCTAACCCTGCTAATTCCAAGGAACGGACTTTACTTGGTCGCTACTGAGTCTTTCAGGAAATCTGATGCTCTTTTTGTTCTTCCTGCGGGACCTAGGAAGGGCTTGCCTCCGGCTAAATCTACTATCAGTAAGTGGATTCGCCAGGCGGTGGTACAGGCCTATTCTGCTAAAGGGAAGGTTCCTCCTTTTAAGGTTACTGCTCATTCCACTCATGCTATTGGTGCTTCTTGGGTTTTTCAGCACCAAGCTTCTGTTGAACAAGTTTGTAAGGCTGCAACTTGGTCTTCTGTTCATACCTTTTCCAAGTTTTACAAGGTTGATGTTAAGGCCTCGGCTGATGCTGCCTTTGGTCGCCTTTAGTTTAGGCGGTGGTGATTTGAATTTCCTGCTGCTACTTTTCGGGGATCCCACCCTACCTTACGGACACTGCTATTGGATGTCCCATATGTAAGAACTTCTTGAAGCAGGCCGTGCCATGCAATAGGAAAAATACAATTCTGTGAGTACTCTCCTGTAGAATTGTTTTTACTATGCATGGCATGGCCTGCTTCACCCCACCCTTGTTATCGTTATTCTTGGTTGCCTCTTTCTGGTGATTGTTCCAAGTTTGTTATGGGTTTTTTTTACCTTTTTTACTTTTATTACCTCCCGACTTCTTGTATAACTGCTTGTCAACACTGGAGAGGTCTATGGTGATTCCTGTTTTTATATGGGGCTGGGAGGAGCCACAACTCTTCTGCAGTACACTGCGCCACCTTGTGGTGGAATATCCCATACGTAAGGACTTCTTGAAGCAGGCCGTGCCATGCATAGTAAAAACAATTCTACAGGTGAGTACTCACAGAATTGTATTTTTTTTTAATGATGATAGGAGCGGCAGAGAAGAGCTCGAAGCACGGAGCCGAGGACCGGACGCAGAACATCATCATGGCTATGAAGGATCGAATGAAGATCCGGGAGAGAAACAAGCCAGAGATCTTTGAGCTGATCCGCGATGTGTTCACCGTCGGTAAGATGATCCATGCTCAGCAGATGAAGACTGTGAAGCAGAGCGTGCTGGACGGCACTTCTAAATGGTCCGCCAAGATCACCATCACTGGTAAGCCTCGTACTTAATGCAAGCACATATTCTGAGGGTCCTAAACACACCCGATACACCTTACATCAGGGGTCCCCATCCTGTAGCTTGGGAGCCACATTTGGCTTATGGCCCTGTGGCTCGCCAGTCGTCGGCTAGACCTGGACACTAGTAGTGGTCTAGCTTACTATTGAGGCTGGAAGGTTACATGGTGCCTAGGTCTATGACTCTCAGCACCAAGCAGTTGGAGAAATGATGCACTGCAGTTGCCTGTCTGCTGTTTACATTGTAATAGCAGGCTTATGGCTTCTAACCATTATATCACAGCAGGGTACTACTCTTGTAGTAGCAGGTTCATGTCTACTTTGCAATGTATGACAGTAGGGTGCTTGTTACACTTTATAGCGACCAAAAGCGTAGATGTTTAATGAGTGATATAGCAGGTTCATGTCTGCTTTACAATGTATCACAGTAGGGTGCTTGTTACAGTGTATAGCAGCCAGATGTTTAAGAATTGATATAGTAGGCTCATATATTTTATACAATGTATCACAGAAGGGTAATGCTCTTGTTACAATGAATAGCAACCAAAAGCTGGGCTGTTTTATATGCGATATAGCAGACTCGCGGTTGCTATACAATGTATCCAAGCAGGGTGCTGCTCTAGCTGCAGTGTGAAGCATAGATGTTTAATGTGTGATTTATCAGGCTCATGTCTGTTATACAGTGTATCACAGCAGGGCACTGTTACAATGAAGAGTGGGCATTTATTATTAGATATATCAGGCTCCTGTCTGTTATACAATGGATCACAGCAGGGGGCTTCTCGTGTTACAATGTATATCAGACAAATGCCTGGATGTTCAATGCGTGATGTAGCAGGTGCATTGCTGCTATGCAATGTATGTATACCACATGTATCACAGTAGGGTGCTTGTTATAGTGTATAGCAGCCAAAAGCGTAGATGTTTAATGAGTGATATAGCAGGCTCATATACAGTATTTTATACAATGTATCACAGCAGGGAGATGCTCTTGTTTCAACGAATATCAACCAAAAGCTAGGATGTGATATACCAGGCTCCTGACTGTTATACAATGTATCGCAACAGGGTGCTACTCTTGTTACAATGTATAGCAGCTGAAAGATGTAGCAGGCTCATGTCTGCTTTACAATGTATCGCAGTAGGGTGCTTCTTACAGTGTATAGCAGCCAAAAGTGTAGATGTTTAATGTGTGATATAGCTGACTCATTGCTGCTATGCAATGTATCACAGCAGGCTGTATCACAGCCGGCTGGTGATCTTGCTCCAATGAATATCGACTAAAAGCTGGGCTGATTTATATGTGATATAGCAGGCTCATGGTTGCTATACAATGTATCCAAAGCAGGGTGCTGCTCTAGCTGCAATGTGAAGCATAGATGTTTAATGTGTGATATAGCAGACCCATGTCTGTTATACAATGTATCACAACAGGGTGCTGTTACAATGTACAACAGCCAAAAACACAGAGGCAATGTTTTTTTAAACAATATAAAGCAGCCCAAAGCATGTATTTTATGTGTGATAGAAAGGCTTGTGGCTGCTATATAATGTGATATAGCTGGCTCACTGCTGCTATGCAATGTATCACAGCAAGATGTTTCTTTGGCACATCCCGCACAAACTCGCCACATGCACAGAAGCTGAATGGAATCCCTTGCAACCTTCAGTTGAGTGTGGGCACGCACAGTCATTCAGCTACGCAAGTCATGCCACTGCTGGCCGAGCATTGCGCCGAGGGCTTGTGGTAAAGGTAAGAAAACCATTGAGCTGCTGGGTTTCACAAAGCAGGGCATCCCAGTTTGACTTTAATGAGAGCCTATCTGAATTGCCATCAGTTCAGCGGATTGCACTCATTGGACTGAAGCCTGCGCAGGCGCAGTTGAACCGAGGAAATGTGCGTGTGTCTGGGCGCCCCGGGGGGTTTCACACAGCAGGACATTGGATGCTAAAAGTCTCAAACGCAATAGGTGCAGGTAGGATGATTTTTAACTTGGGCAATCTGTATGTACAGGGTGGGGGAAACATATAAGAGGCTCTTATTCAGGGTGAAGGTCCGGTTTAAGTCTGATATTTGTAAATAAGAACAATAAATACCAAAAATTGATCCCATCAATACCATACAATACATCCGATAGTCTCCCCGCCGCCTTCCACCTCACAACGAGCCACGCTTCCCCTGGTCATAGGGCCCACTTCATCAGGCTCAGAATACAATGCACACACAGGACTGACTTTGCATCGACCTTGTCTTCTTTCTTTTCCAGTCCTATGCGCTCAGGGTCTCCAGGCCAAGGACAAGACCGGCTCCAGTGATCCCTACGTCACCGTGCAGGTGGGAAAGACGAAGAAGAGGACCAAAACTATTTATGGCAACCTGAACCCTGTGTGGGAGGAAAAATTTCACTTGTAAGTTCCACTTAGATTATTGATATCAGCAGTGAGTCGAATTGTCGCCGCCATTGGTAGAGCCACTTTCGGAGAGCAGCTGCATCGTTTCCTTGGAGCTTTTACTGCAGTTTCCAAAGGCAAATGAGGTGGCAACTATTAGATGCCAAATGGTCTGGATGCACATGTTGCTTCGATGGTAGGATCCAGGGTCACTGGAGACTACTCCCCGGTTTTCTCTACTTTGGGGTGGCCATGGTACTATGATCGATGAAGCTTGGAGCGTATGGGAAAAAGAATGAGAATGCAACAGAGTTTCATAGGGCTAGAAAAAGAGGGGAAAATTATGAATACATAGAAAGTAAAATAGTAAAAGTAAAATAAGGAAAAAGAATGAAAGAAATAAAGAGCAAATGAAAGAGAGAGGTAAAAGACAAAGAAAGAATGTAAGAAAGAAAGAAAGAGAAAGGAAAACAACAAAAGAAAAAGAACAAAATGAAACTAGTGAGAGAGAGAAAAGATAGAAAAAATAAAGAAAGCAAGAAAGAGTGAGAGAGAGAAAAGAGATACAGAAAAAAATGAGAGATCAGAGAGAAAGAAACTGGAAAAGAGAGGTGGAGAAAATGTAAGAAAGGAAAAAGCTGAAAAAAGTGGCAAAATAAAGATGGAGGGAATGTGGAAACAATGTTCCAAAGGCAAATGATCGGGCAACTATTAGATGGCAAATGGTCTGGATGCACAGGTTGCTTCAATGGGAGGACATTGGGTCACTGGAGACTAGTCCCCAGATTCCTCTACCTTGGGGGTGGCCCCTGGCCCTGCAGGCTACAAGCCAGCAAAGCCTATTGCGCACGGGCTCTTCTGCCTCCCCCTGGGTTTTGTGGAGGCAGGTAATGGGGGGGGGGGGCTCAGGGTTAGCCGCAGGTGACTTGCCAGACCCAGAGCCTTGTGAACTAGTATACGGGTCACATAGATCCCTTACCAGTTCACAAAAGGTTAACCGTAAAAAAAAAAACACATAGAGAAAATGTCTTTATTAAAAATATATATATTTTTCTTTCTTTACTCCCCTCCGATTGTCAGCTTCGGTGTCCCTCGCCGATCCGAGGAGAGATGCGGTGATCGCCAGAACTACGAGGGGGGAGGCATGAGATCAGAGGATCCCCTGCACCCCTCCTCCTCTGGCCAGCGATCATCGCATCTGATAGCTGAACCGTTGGGAGCCGGGATGATACCCGTAGGGGTGACGTCATCCTCCCCGCCCCCGAAGGGGGGGGGTTAGTCGTGAAGATGGCTGCGCACATCGGGAAAGTAAAGGGAGAGGGCCTGTCAGGCTCTCTCCTGAAGACTAAAGGGCCCCGGGGGGGATCCGACCCCCCCCCCCCCCCCCCCCCCCGAGAAGAGGAGAGCCGCCTGGATCGAACGAGGGGTCAGGTGAGTGTTTTTTTACTTTTCTTACACTGAAGTCAGAATTCATACTAGAAAGAAAGAATCGATTCTAGTCGCGGTACTTGACAGAATCAAATTTTTTTGTGACACCCCTATTTTTCAGTGTAAGCTCATGCTACATACCAAGATAGGTTGGATTTGAATTATGTTATGAATAGCTCTCAGTTTTAGGTGCACATAAATTTTCCCAGTGCCCCACCTGGGGGTCGATTCAGAGCGAGGTGAGAATTCCTACTCCCTTTTTCAGGACAGTAAACTACCATTGAATTTCATTGTCTACCTTGGGGCTGATTCGGAGCCAGGTGAAAATTTACTCCCAGTAGACAATGAAAGTCAATGACCGTTTTCTCGCCTAAATAAAAAGGAATGAGAATTCTCACCTGGCTTTCAATCGCCCCCTGACCCATACTGTCCCAACACATCAGAGATGGCGGCTTCCCTTTAAAGCGGACCAAAACCCACATTTTTAACTAGCATCCCTTGAATTGCTCCTACAACGAATAGTAACTTTTGCCTATTTTCACTGGTCCTGCTTCCCTCTAATCCCAGATAATGGCGCCTGTTTTAGCTGTAAAGCTCTGCCTCCTCTATTCATTGCCACGGCTGTGTGTGGCAATTATGTCATTGCCACACTTATGCAACAACTAATCACCTGCCATCTTACAGAGAGCGACAGCAAAACAGTGTTCCAGGGCGATTTGATAATTGAAAATATCCATTTCTAGTTCTACACTCAAAAGGGAGTATCGGCAGGGGCTTTGGCCAAATATATTTCACAAGTTCAGTGGGTTTTGGTCCGCTTTAAGACTTAAATGTCAGTCTGATCTGTGTGTATGAATAGTGGCAGAGGCATGCTGGCAGAGGCGCGGCGTGTCTGATCTCTCCCCTCCGATCTCTCCATTAACCTTTCATCGCGCCGCTATAATCCCTCCCGCAGGAACAGATATCGATCGCACTCCCCCGCCGCCTGTGCTTATCTCCAGACACATCACGCTGTTCGTCAAAAACAAGCAAATGCTGCCCCGCTGCTTACTTATCACGCCTGTATATGTCTAAGTTACAGTTACAGGATTGCATTTTCCAAGGAGTGCGTGTTTCCAGAAATACAGGGTCGCTGGTTCATACAGTGGCTTAAAGAGCTTGAAGACCCACCCTGGAGTCTACGAGACTCCAGGGCAGGCATACTTCTTCCCCCCCCCCCCCCCCCCCCGGGGCACCACTTTTGGCGGGGCCCCACTGTGTGAAACCCCCCAGGTTGACCGAAGACCCGCCTTCATTTCCGTCCCAAAGGCGCATGCAGAAGCATCCCCCGCATCCCAATACCCCTTTAGCAGGGCGTGTGCCCTCACTAGGCATTTGTGAAAGGCCAGCGCAGGCATGCTTCCTGTTAGCGGGTAATGGGGATGCGGTCGCCAGCGCGCTCGAGCGGACTCGAGTGTGCTGAGTGGATGAGCGGCAGCACATGCGCCGTAGAACCAGGAAGAGGTGAGTTTGTTCGGGCGACCTGGGGGTTTCACACAACGGGACATCCAGGATAGCCTAAATCCTGGGTTTTGGTCCTCTTTAATCATATATATTAGTCTGGGAGCATCGGGGCCACTACCCACAATGGGCGCTTTATGCTCTCCCTGTGTTGTGCAGGAGGCACTTTGAGATACCAGAGGGGGTGAGTCCTCTTCATTAACATTAATAAATATTGAGTTATAATTTATTGTTCAGAAAACTTAAAGTGTCTCAAAATCCACGTTCCCCAGTCCCAAAGTCTGAAAGACTCTAGGACCAGCTGCTAGCCTACCCTAGGGAGCATCTGAAATTGGGATGCCCCACAGTATGAAACCTACCTTTACTGGTGGCTCCCACGGCACAGTCTGCAACCCCGGCTTCCCTGTAGCAAAGACGCGCTCCCACACCTAGACATTCAGATAGGCTGGGAACAGGAGCGCTCCCTAGTCTACAGGGAAACCGGGGATGCTGCCAGCGGGCTAGGTCATACCAGCCAGCCAGCATTCTTGAGATCAGCCAATTGACAATCTGAGCACCAGTTTCAAGTCCTTGAATTTAAGTCTTGTGCAATACCTGCTGCTGCCCAATGCGCGATGCGGTCAGCGCACAAAACTGCACATTGACAAGCGTAGCCTGCACATGCGCAGTGCGCCAAGAGACCATCACCTGCGCAGTGTGCTGGGAAACCCACGCCTGGGCATCACCAAGATGCTGTGAAGGTAATGCTGCCGCCACACCGAGACAAAGGCGAATGGACCCCCGGGAATGCCGCTGTCACCACTGCCTGCACCGGTACATGACAACAGGAGAGCAAGAGACGACGTGGGAGCGGCTCATGAAACTACCCGTTTACTGGTACAGCAGAGAGCTCACAGGGGTGAAGAGCGCTTGCATACTTCAAATAACAAAAACTAAATCAGAGTGGAGCAGTCCTGTAGTTTAGGGTCCATGCTCTCTCTGTCCCAGGGCCATCCTGATTTAGGGTGCCCTGCAATGTGAAACCCCCGGGATCACCTGCAAAAGTAACCATTATAGCCATCCCATGCATTACCTTCTCATGGCTGAGGCACCGTCCAACGTCCAGCCATTCAGATATGCGGGAGTGTGCCACAAACTGTAGGGAGACCTGCCATTCCAGTCCTTGGCTCTGAGCGCTGGTTTGCAGTGCTTGACTCTGAGCGCCAATTTCCACTCCTTGACTCTGAGCACCAGTTTCCAGTCCTTGACTCTGAGCACCAGTTTCCAGTCCTTGACTCTGGCCACCAGTTTCTAGTCCTTGACTCTGGGCACCAGTTTCCTGTCCTTGACTCTGAGCACCAGTTTCCAGTCATTGACTCTGGGCATCAGTTTCCAGTCATTGACTCTGGGCATCAGTTTCCAGTCCTTGACTCTGGGCACCAGTTTCCTGTCCTTGACTCTGGCCACCAGTTTCCAGTCCTTGACTCTGGCCACCAGTTTCCTGTCCTTGACTCTGAGCACCAGTTTCCTGTCCTTGACTCTGAGCACCAGTTTCCAGTCCTTGACTCTGGGCATCAGTTTCCAGTCCTTGACTCTGAGCACCAGTATCCAGTCCTTGACTCAGGGCACCAGTTTCCAGTCCTTGACTCTGGGCACCAGTTTCCAGTCCTTGACTCTGAGCACCGGTTTCCAGTCCTTGACTCTGGGCACCAGTTTCCTGTCCTTGACTCTGAGCACCAGTTTCCAGTCCTTGACTCTGGGCATCAGTTTCCAGTCCTTGACTCTGAGCACCAGTATCCAGTCCTTGACTCAGGGCACCAGTTTCCAGTCCTTGACTCTGGGCACCAGTTTCCTGTCCTTGACTCAGGGCACCAGTTTCCAGTCCTTGACTCTGGGCACCAGTTTCCTGTCCTGACTCTGAGCACCAGTTTCCAGTCCTTGACTCTGGGCACCAGTTTCCTGTCCTTGACTCTGAGCACCAGTTTCCAGTCCTTGACTCTGGGCATCAGTTTCCAGTCCTTGACTCTGAGCACCAGTATCCAGTCCTTGACTCAGGGCACCAGTTTCCAGTCCTTGACTCTGGGCACCAGTTTCCAGTCCTTGACTCTGGGCACCAGTTTCCAGTCCTTGACTCTGGGCACCAGTTTCCTGTCCTTGACTCTGAGCACCAGTTTCCAGTCCTTGACTCTGGGCACCAGTTTCCAGTCCTTGACTCTGGGCACCAGTTTCCAGTCCTTGACTCTGGGCACCAGTTTCCAGTCCTTGACTCTGGGCACCAGTTTCCAGTCCTTGACTCTGGGCACCAGTTTCCAGTCCTTGACTCTGGGCACCTGTTTCCAGTCCTTGACTCTGGGCACCTGTTTCCAGTCCTTGACTCTGGGTACCTGTTTCCAGTCCTTGACTCTGAGCACCAGTTTTAAGTCCTTGACTCTGAGCACCAGTTTTAAGTCCTTTTGACTCTGAGGGACAGTTTCCAGTTGTTGACTCTGAGCACCGGTTTCAAGTACTTGACTCTTGAGCAGTGGTTTCCATTTCTTTAATCTGAGCGCCAGTTTCCAGTCCTTGACTCCAAGCGCAAGTTTCCAGTCCTTGACTCCGAGTGCCAGTTTCCAGTCCTTGACTCCAAGTGCCAGTTTCCAGTCCTTGACTCCGAGTGCCAGTTTCCAGTCCTTGACTCCGAGTGCCAGTTTCCAGTCCTTGACTCCAAGTGCCAGTTTCCAGTCCTTGACTCCGAGCACCAGTTTCCAGTCCTTGACTCCGAGTGCCAGTTTCCAGTCCTTGACTCTGGGGACCAGTTTCCAGTCTTTGACTCTGGGCACCAGTTTCCAGTCCTTGACTCTGGGCACCTCAGAGTCCAGCACTGGAAACTGTCCCTCAGAGTCCAGCACTGGAAACTGGCAAACTGTCCCTCAGAGTCCAGGACTGGAAACTGGCCCTCAGAGTCCAGGACTGGAAACTGGCCCTCAGAGTCCAGGACTGGAAACTGGCCCTCAGAGTCCAGGACTGGAAACTGGCCCTCAGAGTCCAGGACTGGAAACTGGCCCTCAGAGTCCAGGACTGGAAACTGGCCCTCAGAGTCCAGGACTGGAAACTGGCCCTCAGAGTCCAGGACTGGAAACTGGCCCTCAGAGTCCAGGACTGGAAACTGGCCCTCAGAGTCCAGGACTGGAAACTGGCCCTCAGAGTCCAGGACTGGAAACTGGCCCTCAGTTTAGGATTGGTTTGCTCTGATTTTGTGGCCTTTATCCTCCAGGCTATGGATGATGCTGTGCGGTTGAGCGGCAGGGCCTCTGCTCTCTTGGTGGACTGGACTGGAAACTGGCCCTCAGAGTCCAGGACAAGAAACTGTTGCACATAGTCAAGAACTGGAATCTGCCGCACACAGTCAAGGACTGGACACAAAGACACAGATCCCATCTATGTCACCAGAGAAGCAAAAGGCCTGGTACCTGACAGGGACCCTAACCAACCTGCTTTTTCAGACTAGACCCAGATGGTGGGTTGCACAGGATGTCGTTTAGAGAGTAGAAAGAATACAAAATGTCAAGGTCCTGAGGGCAAGGAAGAATGAATGGGCACACACTGGAACCCCCTCTGTATGTGACCCAGAACCATTTCACCCCACTGCTTCCATTCAAGATGCTGAGCAGCTGAAACAGACGTGGTGGAAGGGGGCTGCTGGGTAATATTTTATTTTGCTTTAGTGAAGGGACAACGATTTAGCCATGTACAATTTTAGCCATTACTTGTGCTCAGAGGGTCCCAAGGGGTTGATTCACGGGTCTCATAGGGTTAAAGGAGCACCATCGCGACATTGTGTAATGTTAAAAATCCATATAGACACATCGGCTAATGAGAGGAGGAGTCACTTATACACCTAAACTGAATAGAACTCCCACCAAGCTTTCGGTTTATTCTCTCATGGTAGAAACAAAATCCACAGGTGACAGGTTTAGTCTATGAGGGGTGACAGAACCTGTTACCCCTGATTTCCTCTTCCATCCATTAAAATAAAAGAAACAAGCCTGGCTGGATATTTCTTGATGCCAGTTGTATAATTGACCTCTCCTTACACCAGCCAACATATTTATATGGATTTTTAGAATTTGGCCATTTTTCCCGCGATAGTGCTCCATTAACTATCCATAAATATAAAATATCAAGTGACTGTCATATTGCATATTGCAGCGCATACAGCTTTGTTTGCAAACAGAGCTCCGGAATAGAAAATGCAAGCGCCTGCATGGCAGGTCTCCCTGCGGTTTGTGGCACACTCCCACCTATATGAATGGCTGGACCATTGGACTGTGTCTCAGCCACGAGATGCCGGTATTGCAAATGTGGGATTTCTATAAAAGTTATTTTTGCGGGTGATTCCGGGGGTTTCACATTGCAGGGCACCGCCAATTGGGATGGCCATGGGGATAAAGAGAGGACCCTAAACTACAGGGCTGCTCCACTCCAATTTAAACTCTATTTTTTGAAGGATGCAAATGCTCTTCATAGCTGTGAACTCTCTGCTTTACCAGTAAAGAGGTAGAAAGTCTCTTGAGCAGATGAGTCCTCTGCAGCAGGTGTGTGCCGCCCCTCCATGTCCTTATACCTGCTTCAGGCTGTGAACTCTCTCTGCTTTACCAGTAAAGAGGTAGTTCCATGAGCCAGTCCCACGTCGTCTCTTGCTCTCCTGATGTCAAGTACTGGTGTAGCCAGTGGAGACAGCGGCGTATCCGGGGGACATCTGCGCGCCTTGGTGCGGTGGCGGCATCACCTTCAGTGCTCCTGGGTACTTCTACATCAGCACGCTCTGCTGTGCAGGGGATGGTTTCGTTGCATAATGCGCAGACACAGGTGCCTTGGCACACTGCATATGTGATGGTCTCTCGGCGCACTGCGCATGTGCAAGCTGTGCTTGTCAATGTGCAGTTTTGAGCGCTGACCGCATTGCGCATGTGGCAGCACCAGGTAATGCACAATCCCTAAATTAAAGGGCCAATGGCTGACAGGGGAGAGCCAATCAGAGGATCCTGGGGGCCTTGGATCAATGTCAGAAGATTCCTGTGTTTCATCTTGCTAAGCCTGTGACCCTGGTGTCTGTGAATCGCATTCCATTAAACTACCTGATCCCCACCCGACTTCCTCATCGGACTCTGATTCTTGGAAGAACCCCTGCCTGCCTACTTCCACATGTATGACCCGGCTTGCTTCCTGGATTCTCATTCTTGAATGAACCCCTGCCTGCCTACTTCCACATGTATGACCCGGATTGCTTCCTGGATTCTCATTCTTGGATGAACCCCTGCCTGCCTACTTCCACATGTATGACCCGGCTTGCTTCCTGGATTCTCATTCTTGGATGAACCCCTGCCTGCCTACTTTCACATGTATGACCCGGCTTGCTTCCTGGATTCTCATTCTTGGAAGAACCCCTTCCTGCCTACTTTCACATGTATGACCCGGCTTGCTTCCTGGATTCTCATTCTTGGAAGAACCCCTTCCTGCCTACTTTCACATGTATGACCCGGCTTGTTTCCTGGATTCTCATTCTTGGATGAACTCCTGCCTGCCTACTTCCACATGTATGACCCGGTTTGCTTCCTAGACTCTCATTCTTTGATGAACCCCTGCCTGCCTACTTCCACATGTATGACCCGGCTTGCTTCCTGGACTCTCATTCTTGAACTGACCTGGTTGCTTTACTCGTGTTAAACCTTATCTTTTCCCTTACGTCTGCCTCTCCGGCCAGCCCGGTGACCACTGCTGTCTGCTTAGACCAGCGATACTCAACTGGCAGGCCGGCGTCCAAATGCAGACCTCGGCACCAGATTTCCAGGACCCCTGTCCTGACACTCCTGCACTCAGTTGCTTCTGTGTTGTACTCAGAGCTGCCCCCTTGATCGGCAATGTAGTGCTTAGTCTTTCTGCCAGTGTCATAGCTCCCTGGCACCTAGCATTGCAATATCAAGTACTGTAGGGTCGGGAAGTGGCTTGCAAAATACAAGCAGCCTTTTTTTGTTTTGCCTGGGGAATCTATAGCCCCTCCGCCAGTGTGCTTATTTATAACTATCCACCCCCTCTCCCATGACAGCCCTCTGCCCTGAACTTCACTTTTCACCAGATGCCTTTGAATGGACCTTTACAAGAAGTGGTTGAGTACCCCTGACCTAGACCCTTGTCTCCCCGGTGAACAACCTGGTACCACCCAAACAGCAAATCTATCCTTCATTGCGGAGGGCTCTAGGGAAGGCCGGGGCGGCCCTTAGACTTCGGTTCTGCAGGGTCGAGCTAGGGTTTTGGGCAGTAGTCTCCGAGTGCCATCCTCGGAGGTGGGAGTTGGGTATCCCTGTCCATAGTGCTCACCTTCAAGGCTTGTAACACCTGAGGGCCTGGTGTCCTGATGATCTGTACTCCAGGGTTCAGCCTTCCTGGATGTGTACAGAGAGCACTAGAGAGGCCAGACCGGTGTGCACATGGACAATAACGCGTACCTCGATCTGGTCTTATAGTCAACACGCACGCCCTTGAGGCCGGAGGACCTGGTATGGAGATCACCAGGAAGTACAAGCTTATGTGGAGTTAAAGATGTTACAGGAGTGACTGCAGCTAAACATCGGGTCTATTTGTTTAAACTAAGAAAGCAAACTTTCCCTTTAAACCCCCTTCACCTTGGTCTTACCACCTACTTGATCTTTAAAAATCTCGCCAATTAGATTAGAAAGTCTCTTGAGCAGATGAGTCCTCTACAGCAGGTGTGTGCCGCCCCTCTATGTCCTTATACCTTCTTCAGACTCTGACCGCCCCCACCGCCAAAATCAGCGCTTTTGACACGTCAGTCGCAGTGATTTATGATTGATTAATGGGAAATGTTAACAACTTTGTCCCTCCGCAGTGTCACACCTGCCTCCACGCATCTCCTCCAAACTTACAGCTTCGTTCCTGTTGCTCGGCAACCCAGTGTGAAGTTTTCCTAAGAAACCAATCTGTTCTCTGACAGCAGGAGCTGCACAAATTCTTTTACTGAAATACACTTTGTTTGATCACCTAAAAGAAACCCTTTTCATGTAGTTTTATATTAAAAAAAAAAAAAATATATATATATATATATGGCGTTGGTCCTTTAGTCTATATAACGGATATAAAATGTCTGCGAGCTCCTGTTACAGTGGTATTGTCATGTAAATAAACCTGACCAAGTGTAACAAAATATAGTCCAGCCAGAGCAAAGTCACCTGTACGATTATGAGAAGATTATATATATATATATATATATATATATATATATATATATATATATTGTAAGAGATTGGGGCGAACGGTAGTGACTCAGATGACAGTTCTCCTTCAAATCAAATGTTGTTTAATAAAAATAAGAATTCCACAGCCAAAGCATCTCTTAACATCAGAGATGGTTGCAGCACAAAACGCAGTATAAGCCGTTACCTCACCGGCTCTTAGCAAAGTCCAGGGTAAGAAAATGCAGCAAGCTGAAAAAAAGTAATTGTTGGACAAGGTCCACTTACAGGGCACACGAGCCCACGCTGTTAATCCCCACAAGTACAAATTTGGGGTGACAGAAGCAAAGTCCTTCCGCTCTAATCCAGTTCTCTCATTCGCATTGAGCAGTACGGCCTGGGCTCCTTACTCCAGGCTGGTCAACAGCAATTATTCTAAGTATGTCACACACCCCGCTTCAAGTTATCCATAACATGTGGGTATTACCGACCTGAAGAGGGCGTTCTGCAGAGTTGATAGCAAAAAGAAAGCCCCTCCCTGATCCATAAATACCTGGGACCTCCCACTCATCACCCAGTTTTCCATCTCTGCAGACGGCGAGCAAGTCAGAAGATGATGCCTCCTCCTTGCACAGGGGGACTTGAGGTAGCCGGGATTATTCCCGGCCCGCTTTTTATTCTATTTCCGCCCAGATGCCCCTTATTATCCTATACATGCCTCCCAGCCTTGGCTGAGGTCTGGGCGAGGGTAGAATGGCACATTAGGTGCCCAGGAGCTCTGCTCATCCGTGAGACCCTGTATGAGAGGGTAGGCGGTGATCCGGGCTGGTGACCCCAGTTTGGGATGCCCTGTCCCTCGGCCATTTCACCCCAGGTGGTGTTCCCCTCTCCGGATGCCCTTCTCCTCGAGGGGGGGGGGGGTGTGGGGCCTTTTATTTAGTGTAGTGTGGGTGTTTTTCACTGTATACTGCAGCCACCCCTCTCCTCGGCTTATGCTGGGGGCGGAGGGGCCGGGCGCGGGCACGTCGCCGCGGCCCGCCTGTCTGCTCTCCTTATCCTGGTACCGGCGCCGCGGCCACTGACATCGCCGCGGTGCCGGTTCCCTGTCACGGCGTTGCGAGAGGTGAGGAGAGCTCCTCACATGCTGAAGGGGGGGGGGGGGGCGCAGGGACGGGCGCTGGAGCGCCGACGCGGCCCGTCCTCCCCGCCTGTCGTTTGCCGTTTACCGGCGCCGCAGCCTCTGTCACCGCTGCGGCGCCGGTTCTTGCCTTGGCCTCGCTTGTGAGGGGATTTCTCCCCTCACGATGCTAGTACAGGGGGTGGGGCAGGGTTTTCGGCGGGACGCCGAGGCCCGGCCCCGTTAGGCAGGCGCCACTGCGGAGCCTAGCAATGAATGGAGGGGGGGCGGGGCCACTCACAATCGCGCTCTTCCGCGCTGGCCACGCCCCCTTCTTCTTCCTGTTCCCATACTGCGGCTGCTGGCTCCTTGTGGTGCGGTCGCCATCTTGATTGGAAGGAAGTCACGGTGAGTGGCCCTGTGGGCCCCATTGCTTTCATATTGCTGTTTCCTTCTTTTCCACGTGCTTATAGTTTGTTCAGATTGTGCCTTCAGGTAGACCTTCATTAGGTTAGGGGGTTTCTCCCGGTCCTAGGGTCCCTGGGTTAAATTACCTATTTCAAATCCTCCCACTTGGGACATTAAAGGGGCATCCCGGGTTGCTTATACGCGTAATTCCCTTGGTCATAGCGACTACACACAAGTTCACCATATGGAGGCATCCCCGGATTCTGGGCTCGGGATACCCTCGGGGCAATTCCGGTAGTGTATGTTGTGCAGGGTATCCATTACTGATGATGATGTACTTCTGTGTATACCTTGTGCACAGCAACTATTACGCAGCAGTCCGAACCCCAGGCGTCTGGGTCAGCACCGCCGGTCGCTTCCTCTCCTCCTCCCAGCTTGTTACGCACCCCGTGTGACGTTGTCATGGGTAGAGAGCTACAATCTGAGATGTGCGCCAGATGGGCCAACCGTGAATAATTAATTTCCAGCTCGGCCGTCCGTAAGGCTCCGGCTAGAGAAAGCATTTGTCGCCGGCTCCGCCGGCGGATGATTTTGATGGTGTTAATAATTTGGACTATTCTGATTATTCCCCGCTAGAGGAAGGGGAGGTTTATGAGGACTCTGATAATTCAGACGATGAGTAGTTTGTTGGCGCTGATGCTGGGCTGGGGGACTTGGGGAGATCCTCGGATACTCCTAACGCTCTGGCTCAGATGTTTGAGGTTTTTGGCTATTTCTCCTCCTGAGGAGGCTCCACAGCAGAAGGGTGAGTTTTTGAGGAATCCAGGCCGCGCTTGGAATTTCCTAATCAAAGACACTTTGACAAAATTATTGCTAAGGAATGGGACAGGCCGGCTCGGCTCCCTGGTAGTCCTCAGGGGTGGGATAAGAAATATCCCTTCCCTTCGGATACGGTTAAGCGTTGGGCATCCCCCCCCTGGTTTTGGGGTTGTCCAACACTTCTGTTTTAAATAATTCTGATTGTTCCACCCTCAAAGATGGAGAGGATAAACGCATTGACCAGATGGCTTGTCATGGTTTTGCTAGCGTTGGGTCTGCCATGCGGCCCCTTTTGCGCTTCGGCGCTGATGGTGGTGGCCGCCAGGTCCGTGGTCAGGGACCGGTTGACTTCTGCCGGGCTTCGTCCTGGTAGTGACGAGTTCCTTGGCCTTAAACGGTGTGAGTTGTTTTTGTCTTTTGTATTAGCCACCTTGGATGACACTTTGATGATGTGTGGTAGGACGTCGGCTCTGCTGGTGACTTTTCGGCGGTTGGTGTGGTTGCGCTAGTGGGCGGCCGTTTTTATGTCCAAAAAGTCGCTGACGGCTCTACCTTTTGTTGGGTTACGGCTCTTTGGTGAAAAATTGGATTCTGTCACCAAGGGTGGTAGGTTACCTCAACGCAAGAAACAACACCGTCCCTTTCGGGGGGCGCCTTCCTTTACCCCTTCCTTTCGTGGGGCCAGATCTGGCAGGGGACTTGCCTTCCCCTCTTCCAGAGGAGATTCCGGGAACAGGGGCAGAGGACGTGCCCGTCCAGGTTACAGTTGGGGCTCTAAGCCCAAACCTGCTGCTAAGCCAGCTCAGCAATGAGGGGGCGCCCTCACCCATGCGGGTGGGGGGACGGCTGCGACACTTCTCCCAGGTCTGGGATCAGGAGGTCTCGGACAGTTGGATCCGGGAAGTGGTGTCTTCCGGTTACAAGCTGGAGTTCGAGCTACGTCCCCCTTCCAGATTTTTCAGGTCTCGGGTGCCTTCGGAACCTCTGGCCGCGCAGGGGCTCCTGGTGGCAGTAGAGAGTCTTCTGGACATGGCTGTCATTTGCCCAGTGCCCGTCACGGACCAGGGCAGGGGTTTTTATTCCAATCTGTTCACGGTACCCAAGAAGGACGGATCGGTCCGACCCATCTTGGATCTGAAGTTTCTCAACAGGTTCATCCGGCCGCGGAAATTCCGCATGGAAATGCTGCGTTCGTCTATCCACTCTTTCGTCAGGGAGACTTTCTGACGTCCATAGACATCAAGGACGCTTACCTACACGTTCCGATTTTTCAAGCACACCAGAGGTTTCTCAGGTTCGTGGTGGAGGATCGGCATTTTCAGTTTGTGGCACTCCCTTTCGGTCTCACCTTGGCTCCTCGGGTGTTCACCAAGGTGCTGGCGGGGGTGATGGCTCTACTCAGGGTTCAGGGTATCCGCATTGTGCCCTATTTGGACGATCTTCTGATTATGGCTTCTTCCTTCAACCAAGCGGAGTTGGACACCAGTACGGTGGTATCCACTCTGGAGAGGTTCGGTTGGGTGATCAACCACCCCAAGTCCTCTCTTTCTCCGTCCAAGATTGTCACCTTTCTGGGAATGTCTCTGGACACTTCGCAGGCCAGGTGGTTTCTGCCCCAGGCCAAGATTCTTTTGATTCAGGAGTTGGTTCGGCTTCTCGTGTCGGCCCCTCGTCCGGCCATCCAGCTAGGGATGAGGCTGGTGGGGTTGATGATGGCCTCATTCGAGGCAGTTCCCTTTGCGCAGTTTCACACAAGGACGCTCCAGCTTCATCTGTTGAAGGTTTGGGACAAGTCTCCGCTATCGTTGGATCAGTCCTTCCGGATGACCCCCCGAGTCCGTCGATCCCTGCAATGGTGGCTGGGGTCTGCCAATCTGTTGAAGGGCAGATCTTTTCTGGCCCCGTGTTGGGAGACGGTCACCACGGATGCCAGTCTGTCAGGTTGGGGGGGTGTTTGGAAGGACCTTCAGTTTCAGGGTCTGTGGGGCCCGCAGGAGGCCCACGAGCCCATCAATGTCTGGAATTGAGAGCCATCAGGTTGGTTCTGTTTCGTTTGACTCATCAGTTGCAGGGCCTGCCAGTTCAGGTTCGGTCGGACAACCGGACGGCGGTTGCTTACATCTATCACCAGGGAGGGACTCGCAGCAGGAGTGCCCTCAGGGAAGTATCTTTGATTCTGGATTGGGCGGAGAACCACGTCCCGTGTATCTCAGCAGTCTACATTCCGGGAGTGGAGAACACGGAGGCGGACTCTCTGAGCAGGTCCTCATCTCGCCAGGGGGAGTGGTCTCTCAGTCCCCAGGTGTTTCGTTCGATTTGCCTCAGGTGGGGGTTCCCGGCTGTGGACCTCTTTGCCTCTCGTCACAATCACAAACTTCCGGTATTTGTGTCTCTCTCGCAGGATTCACTGGCTCTGGCAGTGGCTGCCATGTTATTGGACTGGAGGGATCTGGGATTTCTTTACCTGTTCCCTCCGTTTCCGATGATAGCCAGAGTGGTGCTCAAGCTGGCCTTGGAGGGAGCGTCGGCGATTCTGGTGGCTCCAAGATGGCCAAGGCAGGTTTGGTTCGCAGACCTGGTAAGACTGGCAGAGGATCAGTTCGCTCTGCCTCTGCTGCCGGACCTGCTCACCCAGGGTCGGCGACGTTATCCCAATTTACCATCGCTGGCTTTGACGGCGTGGCTGCTGAAACCGCCATCTTGAAGGAAGAAGGTCTTTCTGACGCGGTGATTCAGACTCTTATTAGCGCCAGGAAGCGGTCTTCCTCTACTATTTACTATAGGACCTGGTGGTCCTATATTGACTGGTGTGAAGATAGGTCTTTCCCTTGTCGGGAGTTTTCCATTTCCAGAATCCTGGAGTTTCTTCAACATGGTCTGGATCTGGGGCTCCAACTTAGTACCTTGAAGGGGCAGGTTTCTGCCCTGGCGGTGTTCTTTCTAAGGTCCTTTGCACTTCATCCCTTGGTCAAGACCTTTTTCCAAGGAGTTATGCATGTACGGCCTCCTAGGAAGCCCTTTGTTCCAGTTTGGGATTTGCTCCTGGTTCTTTCTGCTTTTCAGGGTCCTCCGTTTGAGCCCTTGAATGAGGTTGCTTTGTCTTCACTTACTCAAAAGGTGGCCTTTTTGGTGGCCATCACTTCGGTTAGGCGCGTTTCTGAGTTGGCAGCTTTGTCCATTAAAGCTCTGTACTTCGAAAGGCATCAGGACAAGGTGGTCTTTCGTTTCAAGCTGGATTTTCTTCCTAAAGGTGGTCTCTGCCTTTCATCTGAATCAGGACATTGTTCTGCCTTCTCTATGTCCTCATCCCAGCAACGACAAGGAAAGGGCGCTGCATTCCTTGGATGTAGTTCGTGTTGTGAAATGTTATCTGGTGGTTACGTCTTCCTTTCGTAAGACTGATGCTGTTTTTGTGGTGCCCTTTGGGCCTAGGAAAGGTTTGGCTCCTGCCAAATCTTCCATTAGTAAATGGATTCGTCAGGCCATCATTGGGGCCTATTCTGCCAAGGGGAGGTGTTCCCCTTTTCGTGTTACTGCTCATTCTACTCGTGCGGTTGGGGCGTCCTGGGCTTTTCAGCACCAGGCCTCTGTTGAGCAAGTTTGTAGGGCCGCTACTTGGTTCTCTGTTCACACTTTTTCCAAGTTTTACAAGGTTGATGTTCGGGCCTCAGCGGCTGCTGTTTTTTGGCCGCAAAGTTCTGCAAGCTGTTGTGGTTTAAGTTGTGCCTTGTTGCCTTGTTTTTGGATCCCCGCCCTTTTATGGACACTGCTATTGGATGTCCCACATGTTATGGATATCTTGAAGCGGGGTGTGTGACATACTTAGAATAATACCATTTTGTGAAATACTCACCTGTAAAATGGGTATTATAAGTATGTCACACACCCCGCTTCACCCGCCCTTCTTGTATTCTGGATCCTCTATGTTGTGAACTTTGCGTTGCTTTGGTTTATATTTGCCTCTTCCTGGTCCCTTACCTTACTGCTTCTATATACTGGGTGATGAGTGGGAGGTCCCAGGTATTTATGGATCAGGGAGGGGCTTTCTTTTTGCTATCATCTCTGCAGAACGCCCTCTTCAGGTCGGTAATACCCACATGTTATGGATAACTTGAAGCGGGGTGTGTGACATACTTATAATACCCATTTTACAGGTGAGTATTTCACAAAATGGTATTTTTTCCAATTACGGAGCAACCTATAACAGGTTACCCCAATTGTGTGACCCTTACATGTATCAAATTATACAGTTGGTACATGGTCAAGCATTATTGACATTCTACTGATTCTGGGTTTTAGGCATATCCCAGTTTATATATATGAGCATGCTTTTGACCAAGACCCCACTTTTTTGAATATTAAGGTGTTTATTTATACAAAACTGATAAAAATTACATACATTTAAAAGAAACAAATTCATAGATTACCGTATATACTCGAGTATAAGCCGAGTTTTTCAGCCCACTTTTTGGGCTGAAAAAAACCACCTCGGCTTATACTCGAGTCAATACGGTAATTGAGCTGCACTTCCAGGCTGCTGCGTGCAGGTCGTCGGTGGGCGTGCCCCATATGGCCGGCGTCCAATGAAAACATTGGACGCCGGCCATATGGGGCACGCCCACCGACGACCAGCGCGCAACAGCCAGGAAGTGCTGGCGGGAGCGGCTGGCGGCGGCGGGAGCGGCTGACGGCGGCGGCGGCGGATGACGGCGGCGGGAGCGGCGGTGCTGAATGGAGACAGCGACCGGCAGGAGGAGGAGGTTGGTGGCGGCAGCAGCAGCAGGTACCGTTTGTGTGTGTGTGTGTGTGTGTGCGCGCACGTGTGTGTGCGTGCTGGTTCATGCTGACCTCCCTCTCATCTCTATGCCCAGTCCTTTAGAGCAGGGGCAGGGCCAAAAAATGTGGCATGGTGCAAGATGCCTTTCCTGTCCACAGCAGCATTAACCCTGCCTGTCCCTGCTTTCCCCCCAAGAATGTTTAATGTCTGCTGTCCCAGGGGGCACAGCAAAAAGCAGGGCAAAGATAGGGGCGAGGGGGAGCAGGACAGAGACAGAGATTCAGCATGCCAGAGATGGAAGTGAAATGTGTAGCAGGGTGGAGATTGGGGTGCAGCATGGAGCAGGGCAGAAATGGGGGTAAAGAGTGCAGCAGGACATACATGGGGGGGCAGCATGGAACAGGTATGTGTGTGTCTGTGTCTTTTTCTGTGTGTCAACTCCAATTCCAATTGGAAAAAGCCGCCTCGGCTTATACTCGAGTCAATAGCTTGTTCCACTTTTTTGGGGTAAAATTAGGTGCCTCGGCTTATACACGGATCGGCCTATACTCGAGTATATACGGTATATCTACAGTGTACAATCCTATGTGACTTTACAATTTAATGCAGCGTGTCATACACATCTCAAACATTTCTTATGTTACTAACATATGGCAATATGCTCCCTGATTCCTCAGTATTCATAATTTCACCAATATCCTTTCTTTTGGGCATTGGGCAAACATGTTTCGCCTGCTACTTCTGGCTTCCTCAGTGCCCTTGGATGAAGGAATCCATGGGTGCTACTTGTTTATTCAATAATATTTGCTAGTAATGTATAATACAATGATTTCATTTTTCCCAGAGAAGTATGGCTCAATCACCATTGAGATATAGGGTCGTCAAATGCTGGCCCTGATTGTGGTCAACAGCAAACTGACAGGCTCAGCGGCTCCTTTTATTTTGGCTTCCCCTGCAATCAGCCTCATTACCTGTGTGAGGCCTGGAATCAGGGAACAAACCTGTAGAGGACTGGGGAATGTGACCTGGGTCCTGAAAATCCGGCATGGATCGTGCCTGATAGAGCATAGCAGGGAAAAAATAGACAACATTTATTACTTTTCCATACACCTTACCACAATATATATATATATATATATATATATATATATATATATTTATATATAGCGAGAGAGAGAGAGGGGTTATAGATTATATATATATTATATATATATATACCGAACCCTCACCTATCTGATCTCGCCAAACACCAGTTATGAGTCAAATAATATTATTATTGTAGGATCCTTTCACGCTCAGAAACCCAAAGAGGATAGGGACAGTGATAATATTTAAAGTCCTATCCTGGGTTTTGGTCCTTTTCCCCAGGGCGCCCCGATCGGAAGTGTGTGAAACCCCCCAGATCGCCGATGCCAACTCACCTCTTCCCGGTCCTACGGCGCATGCGTGGCCGCTCGTCCATGCAGCACACTCGGAGCCGCTGGCATCACGTCGTCTAAGGCCAGCAGCTCTGAGCGCACTGGTGGCCACATCTCCCGCTTCCCTCTAACAAGGAGCATTTGTGAATGGCCGGCGCGGGCACGCGTCCTACTAGAGGGATAGGGGGAATGCGGCTCGCCCATGCGCTGTTGGACCGTGAAACAAGGTAAGTGTATGGGGAGACCTGGGGGGTTTCACACAGCAGGGCATCCGGGCGGAGGGAATCATTTGGCCGATTGGCATGGGTTTTGCTCCACTTTAAATTTTAATTTTTAATATTTTATCCAGCAACACATAAACACTAAAATCAATACATATGAATTAGGCAGCGCATAAACACAAGGCACCACTAAATACACAGGTTATAATGCATCCTACACTATGCAGAGAAAAAAGGGTTAGGTAAGAGAGTACAGAGATACAGATCATACATGGGGAAAAAAATGGGTTAAAAAAAAACAGAGCATAACCCCCAAAACCTTGAGTGCCCTGCATGCAAAGTGTACAGAGGAGACAAACTTCAGACTTCCAATTTATCACATAGCGATTCACACAACCAGGGCAGGTGTCAGCACTGGGCATACCCGGGCAGGTGACAGGGCCCCTGCACATTGGGAGGGCCCGCCTCATTCCCTCTACCCTGGGCAGCTTCTATCCTATGCTGAATGCAGGGCTGTGCAGTAACCAGGACTAAGGACTGTCAGCCAGGGGCAGATTGGCCATTTCTTTCTTTCTATCTGTCTTTCTATTCTTTGTTTCTTTCCATCATTCTCTTTCTTTGTTTCTGTCATCCATTCTGTGCTTTTGTTCTTTGTTTCTCTCCATTTATTTTTTCTTCATTTCTTTACATCTATTCTTTCTTTTTTTCAGTCCTTTTCTCTCTTTCTTTCTTTCTTTCCTTCCTCCTTCCTTCCTTTTTTTATTTCAGTTCTTCTAATCTTTCGTTCTTTACTTTTTTCTGTCATCCTTTTTATTACTTTTATACTTAAAGTGGACCAACACCCAGGATTTTGACTATCCTGGGTCTTGGTCCACTTCGGTGGGGCACCCCCGATCGGGGTGCCCCGCTGTGTGAAACCCCCCCGAACCCCCCGAACTCACCTCTGTCCGCGGCGACGGACAAGCCGCGGACAAGCGGCTCCTCCGACGCCGCCTCCCGCGCGTCCCTGTTGACGCGCGCGTGCCCGCGTGCCGGGCGCGCGCACGTCTAGAGGGGCGCGAGGGAGGCGGCGGCGGCCGGCCGCCGCCGAAACTAAGGTAAGGTGTTTGGGGGGGTTTCACCCCGCGGGACATCCCGATCTCGGATGTCCCGCGGGGAGGGAGGTGATCGGCCCGGGAATCTTATAGATTCCCGGGCCGATCACCGGTGGGTGTTGGTCCACTTTAATAACTCCTTCTATTATTTTTACTTCTTTCTATTCTTTGGCAGTATTCACCATACATGGAACTTTATCACCATGTATGTAGTATCATACCACACTGTTAGGGCGAGCGCTGCGTGCCCATCTCGCAGCACTTCACTTACCTCCATGGCTGCATCCAGCCGTCATCCATCTCACAGCACTTCCCTCACCTCCATGGCTGCTCCCAGCCGTCTCCCTTCCCCCATGCTTCCTCCTCGCATGGTCAGGTGCGCGCACGTCTCCGTCCACTAGAGGGAGCGCGCACCGGATTCCTGAGATTTAAAGGGCCTGTACACCACTGATTGGTGTCTGATCATCCAATCCTGCATCCACTTCCCCTATTTAAAGGGGCATTTCCTTTCCATCAGTGCCGGATCTTGGTCTTTCCATGCCAGTTGTAAATCAGTTGCTTTTGGATTGCTCACCCGTGTATCGACCTCTGCCTGTCCCCGACTCTGAACCTTTGCTGCCTGCCCCGACCTTGGCTACTCACCTTTACCATGAACCTGTGCTGCCAGCCCTGACCTCTGCCTGTACTCACTACATCTTTTGCCTGCCCCTGTGCACCACACTGAACCTCAGCTAACTGTGGAACTGGGCCGCTGTTGGGGGGTAGCGACCTGGGGGTCACTCACTGCTACAAGACCAACCTGCCTTGCAGTGGGCTCTGGTGAATACCGGTGGCCCTATGATTAGTGGTCAATGGCAACGGAATTCATGGGGTGTGCCACTACTCTTTGCTTTGTTTCTACTTTCAGGTGCAGCTGTGTTCTGACATGAAGGGAGAGCGCAGCCATGTTGATATGAGGTTATGCACTTTGCCGACAGAGTCCCTTCAAATAAGATGCTGACCTCCTCGGCATTATCGCTTATTTAGTTGTTAAAGTGCTTCTTAAAGTGGACCAAAACCCACGGGGATCAGCCCAGGAATCTATAAGATTCCAGGCCCACTTGATTCCCGACCCTGAAGGTTTTTTAAAATCAGGATGCCCCGCTGTGTGAAACCCCCCCCCCCCAGGTCGCCCAGAAACTCACCTTCTTTCCCGGTCCAACAGCGCAAGTGCGAGCCGCGGCCCCACTATCCCTTTAGCAGGGCGGGTGCCCGTGCCAGGCATTTGTGAATGGCGGCCACCCTCTCTGTCAGAGGGTAGTGGAGGATGTGGTCGCTAGTGCACAAATTGGACGAGAGGACCGGGAAGAGGTGAGTTCTGGGGGGTTTCACACAGCGGGGAACCCCCGATCAGGTTGCCCCGAGGGCACGGACCAAAACCCAGCATAGTCAAAATCCTGGATTTTGGTCACCTTTAAATAAAGCTCCTTCCTGGCAAATCCTGGTAAGACCAAGTTGAAACCAGAGTGGCTGTTACAAACAATAAGACCTTGACACTTTCACATACTAAACTGAACAAAACAAAATGTTACCGCTAAGATGGAGACAAATATATTCCTTGTCTTTTCTTATGTTTCCACAAGATCAACAACCATGTCCTCCCTTCACTTGGGCATTAAGAGGGTTATACACATAGATGCTGATTCATCATTAGCGCCAGGTAGCGACAGATGAGCGTCTGTAGCAGGCATTTTCAGAGCGCCCTCTAGTAGTCGCAGTGCTCAGCCGTGGGTCGCTACTTTATAGCGACTCAGTCGCTGTTCAGTAATGTTGAATACATTGTGAGGAGTCGCTATTTGACCAGTACAGCGCTGTATGGGAGCGCATGTTAGCGACTGCTCATAGCGACCGACTCACAACATATTCAGGAAAAAAACAGCCTCACAAATCTCCGGCGCTAAAAAATGCTTGTTTGTAGCCCAGAGCGCAGGAGGCGGTGTGTTTAAAGTCTGTTTTCAAACATCTATCCACTAGTAACAAAGCGAAAACATATGGAATTACATTGTAGCAACATTGTAACATGAACACTTTAATGCCAGACCTGTAATGTCATTTCTGAAGAAATATTTAAAAAATGTAAAAAATTTGAAAAAAACAGCTTTTTCAATGCCAGAATTATTTGTGATTTTTGGGAAAAATTAAAAAAAAAAAAAAACCCGTTTAAAGTGAAGAAAAGGTTCGTCCATTGAAATGTATGGGAGAGCGACAGGTAGCGAGAGGTCATACCTGGCGCTGTGCAAGGCTGAACGCTGGTGCTGTTCGCAGAGGCTTTGAAAATGATGAATCAGACGCTACATGGCGCTATCCCAGTCGCTAAACAGATTCTGCTTGATAAATGTGGAATTGCGTGCCGTGTCCGGCGTTCACCAGTCGCTATCTGTCGCTACCTCTCATTAACCAGCCACTACCTGACGCTATCCCTTCTTAAATAACCCCCATAGTCAACAATCATTTCTTTTATTAAAAAAAATACAGCTGCCCATAGAATAGACAGGAGAAGTGGCTTCATCTATCTACAGAAAAGAGAAAAGAGCAGTGCTTTGATCCTGGTTTAATTGAAATGATTTACACTTCTATAAGAAAAACATTGCTCTTTGATTATTATTAGTATTATTATGGTTTATTTATATAGCGCGATCATCTTCCGTAGCGCTGTACAAAGTAGTAATTACAGGGTAGAAACTTACAGTACAGAGACTATTACAAATGCAGGGTTACAGAGTTTACAATGAATATCCTGAATACAAGATACAATAGGAGAGAGAGCCTCGTCCCTAGGAGCTTACAGTCTAAAGGAAGGGGTGAAGATGACATAGAGATTAATATTAGGCCGGTCCTGAGCAGCATTGCTCCCTATTCTGTAATTTGTACTGTCCTCATGGACCTCTGATTCACCAAGCACCTACTTTTACTCATTACCCCCCCTTCTTTTTTTTTCTCTCTCCAACAGCGAGTGCCACAACTCCTCCGATCGGATTAAGGTTCGGGTCTGGGACGAGGATGATGACATCAAGTCCCGAGTCAAGCAGAGGCTGAAGAGAGAGTCCGATGACTTTTTGGGACAGACCATCATCGAAGTGCGGACACTGAGTGGAGAGATGGACGTCTGGTATAACCTGGGTAAGTGTTGTCCATAACTGAAGGGTTAATGCACACCGACCAGAGAAAATCGCAGGGTGTTCGGCCCGGGCTGTCTTAAGCCCAATTAGTCCACAAAAGTAGAAGGTGCGCACTCCTTACATTGAAAATTGGCCTTTATTAATAATCCAGTTTAAAACATCTCCATATGAAAATAGCCTCTAAAATCAGTAATTGCCAGAACCCATAGCAGACAGTGGGAAATCCTCTGACGCATTTCGGACTAGCTTGGGTCCTTAGTCATAGATAAAGAATCCCCCAAAATATATCTAATATAAATAATAAATGTAACTCACCCCATACACACTGCATTGGTCAGCTACATCCGTGTCCTGGTGTCACCGAGAGTAGGGGGATGTCACCGCCAGCCGAGGGCCGCATCCACCAATCAAACAAAGGCAGGTCCAGGCCGGCCAATAGAGAGAGAGAACGACTCGCATGGCCAGCCCAGACCCGCCCAGAGAGAAAGAGATGGCCGCCTAGCAAAGGAGAAGACGCCGCTCCCAGCTCAGCTGACACTGCTCCCCGGACAACGCTGGGGACCAAAGCCGCAAGGAAAAGAAGGACGGCATGTGAGAGGGCAGACTGCAATAACACAGGGACAGAACGACAGACAAAAATTATACAATGAAATCAAACATGTAAAAACTGTATATAGCGTATGGCAGACAACATCAAATATTCTACTGTTAATACAAAAACCTTGCGGGCATGTATAAAATGAAAAAATAAATAAAATGCACTAAAAAAAAAACACAACAACCATTAGGTATAGCAAACAATTAGTGAACATATAAAATAAACAAAGTAAACTGAAGTGAAACTAAAGCAGAACAAAGTCACTGGAATACAATAGTATTAATTCAACAAGTATATCAGTGTGGAATTAACAGCAATAAATAATACAATACAAAAATAAGGGATGTCAATCAGTGATAAATAACGTAATTTCATGTGATGAAAACTTGTACCATTATATGTCTGCACCATGATTCCTGTAAATAAAGCCTAAAATCATGAAACTGATTTTTATTATGTAACCTGACCAATTGGTACAAATATATTAACCTGCATGATTATTGAAAGAAAAAAAAAGTGTTGGCCATGGCCGGTCTTTAGTGTCTTCAGATAGAGCGGCAGCACAGGGCGACGTCATCCGATGGGGCGCCAGATGTATTGCTTTTTTTAGGTTTATCTGTAGGAATTAATCAAGTACTGGACTGTTTTTTTTTTTCATTTTGCTAGTCATCTGACTGATTTCTCAATTCAGAATGACTTGTACAGGAATCTGACAGCAATAAATAGTGACTCCAATCCACATCATGTGTAATAAACAGTAGGGAGGCGAGGTGTTGACTACATTACAATTTTAGAGAAATGTGCTCATCTCTAGTGGAGATAATAGAAAAGCTTTAAAGTGGACCAAAACCCAGCGGGATCGGCCCGATTCCCCCCCTCCCCCGGGGGCAATCGGGATGCCCCACTGTGTGAAACCCTCAGGTCGCCCGCTACACTTACCTTACTTCCCGGTCCAACGGTGCATGCACAGGCCTGCTATCCCTCTAGCAGGACGCGTGCCCACGCCAGCCATTTGTGAATGGCACGCTCCCTGTTAGAAGAAAGCGGGGGATTCGGCCACCAGCTGCTCTGCTAAGATGTCGTTTAGACATGCATAGCTCAGCGGCTCTAAACGCGCGCACCGTAGGAGTGGGATGAGGTGAGTTTCCTCGGGCGATCCTGGGGGGTTTCACATAGCTGATTGGGGTGCCCCGGAAGAAAGGACCAAAACCCAGGATAGACAAAATATAAATATAAGGTGATAATACCGCGCATAGGAGACAACAGGGAAAATTAATCAATAAGCTCTACGTTTATCAGAGTCCCAAACTCCTAGTAATGTCCATAGAACATATAAAAACACAGAGCTTCTTCCAGGGTTTCAGTGTCATTTTCATATAGCTGTAATCCCCAAGTACATGCACCAGCTCGTTCACAAGTGCCCACCCCCGAAAAAGCCCACAATCCAGAGCCTCCTCATTCAGCAGGATATTTGTTGTATGTATCACTTTAATAGCGCAGGTCAAGGCTTGCAGCATGAATTAGATTTCAAATAATTTGCTCCAAATTTAACATGTGGAGTAAAAAAATCTAGAAAAATCTAGTGCAGCATAGCCATGAACTCGGCTATGTTTATTAAAACTCTATACGTAAGTAAGAGTCGGTAAGTATGTCACTAAGGGCCTTATTTATCAAGGGATAGCGCCAGGTAGTGTCTCACTAGCGCCAGGTAGCGCCAGCTATCGGCGGCTACCGACTCCAGAACGCCAGGCGGCGGACACAATCAGGCATTTATCACGCTAAATAAGGCTAGCGCCGGCGAGAGCGTCAGCTAGCGCGGGATTCATCATGTAGCAGACTGCAACGAACAGCACCGCTGCAAATCCCATCACAGCGCCAGGTATGACCTCTCGCTACCTGGCGCTCTCCAATGCATTTCCATGGAACAATCTTTAAATATTCATAATTAATTGATTTTAAGGTTTTTTTTTTTTTTTTTTTTAATGGCATAAATTCTGTGACCACTTCTGCAATGTTAGATATATTTTTTAAGGTAAAAAAAAAAAAAAAATTGTGCAGAATTGATATTACAGGTCTGATATTAATGTATTCATATTACAAAATGTTTAGAAAAACTTGTTTAATTTTTAAATCAAAAAATATGGTTGTTTGGGGGTTAAAAACTACTTTTAAGCCATCGCCGCCAGCGCTCTGGGGTTTAAACAAGCATTTCACAGCGCGAGAATTTTTTGAGCGTGATTTGTTAATGAATATGGTGGGAGCCGTTTGCTATGGCCATTCGCTGTCATGCGCTCCCATACAGCGCGGAACCTGTGAAACAGCGACTCCTAACCCCGTATTCAACATTACCGCACACCGACTGAGTCGCTGTCAACAAGCGAACAACGGCCAAGCACAGCGAATACTAGCGGGCGCTGTGAAAATCACGCTACTGGCGCTCATCTGTCGCTACCTGGCGCTATTAATGAATCGGCCTCTAAGTTACAGACCTGTATTATGCCTGAAGAAGAAGCTGGAACAGCTTTGTAAGCTTGCATTTTCAATCATATTAAGTTAGTTAATAAATGGTATTACCTTAACCTTGGATTTCCTGCTTAAATCTCTATACAAATGCACTCACATTTCCATAAAATCACTTTGAAATCCAAGAAGCCAGTTAACAGCTCTCACAGCCGTTCACGAATAGCAACAATCCTCCTCCGTCTGTGCCAGGTAAATTAACAGGCCAGCATCTGATGAAAAAGAATACCGGTGTCCGCCGAGCCGCCAACGCGTTTTGTCGCATCCGCGACATTATCCAGGAGATACATAATATAAAATAGATATTATAATGCATAATGCAGATAATGCAAAACACCAGGAATTTCAGGGCAAGCCGGCAGAGCTATGTAAGTGATGGTATGGAAAGTGCGAGTTCTCCTTTAATTACCTGTTTGCATCGCGATTCTAGATGTCACAACGCAGTGCGGTGTATATTTGCACGCTCCTGTCACCTGCAGGGCTGATAATAAGAAGCGATCCCCCGTCACAGAACCATTTATCGGCTCATTAGGGAGCTTTCTCACAGGGAGCGTATTGTAGTGTCGCCACGAATCCTCTCCTTTTGTCAGACAACGCTGGCGCACAATTAGCAGGAGATATGTATCTGCTTAATGAGCTGTTTAGCTCCGCGAACAACTTCTTCTTCGGAACAGGTGTGGAATATAATTATTTAGGAAGGATTTATCCAGGAGTATGTTTTCTCGGGTTTCATTTTTCCATGACATCTCCACCTTAAAGCGGAAAAAAAACGCGTGATATCTGCTTTACCGTGTTTTGTTCCATTCCCCGGTTGGGGATGCTCTGCTGTGTGAAACCCCACAGTTCGCCCCGTTAAAGTGGAGCAAAACCCAGGATAGTCAACAGTTTGGACTATTCTGGGTTTTGGTCCTTTCCCTGGGGACACCCCAATCGGGGGTGCCCCGCTGTGTGAAACCCCCCAGATCGCCCGATCTCACTCACCTCTTCCCAGTCGCACGGCGCATCTAAGAGCAGCGGCTCTGATGGCCACATCTTCCGCTTCCCTCTAATGGAGCTTGCCCGCGCCAGCCATTCACAAATGCCTGGCGCAGGCACGCTCCCTGTTAAAGGGAAGTGAAGGATGTGGCAGTCAGAGCTGCTGCTCTTAGACGCGCCATGGGACTGGGAAGAGGAGAGCTAGGCTTGGTGTCCTGCGGGGTTTCAAACAGTGAGGCACCCCTAATCGGGGTGCCCCCGGGGAAAGGGCCAAAACCCATGATAATCAAAACTATTGACTATCTTGGGTTTTGGTCCACTTTAAACTCACATCGGTCCAAAAGCGTATGTGCGGGCACTCAGCCACTGAGAGACGTTTGCTATGTTATGTTCTTTTGCAAACGGCTAGAATACACTACTATTGGGGGTCTCCCCGGGAATGGGAGGCACAAGCAGAGGAGTAGCTAGGCTTTCTAGCAAAGATTTGAAATGGCGCCCCCTACCCATTCTCAGGCTCCCTTTTGGTGCCCGCCCTGACCTGCTGCACCTGGGGCAAGTGCCCCCCTGCTCCCCCATAGCTACACCCCTGGGAACAAGCACCACTCAACTCAACTGAGTTACAAAAAATGGCACCTTTATTAGATAATAACAAAAGCACACACAACTAAAAACAATTAATTCAATTAACATCCATATACAAAGCTAGAGGAGGGGAGGATGTGCGCTGTATAGCAGCCCTGTGTATAATTACAATGCCTTGCACAGGCCTTGTGCATCCAACATCACATGGACGGTGGTCTGAGGTGAAGCCGCAAATCACCCACACCGTGGGCTGGGTAAAAAGTAAGCTCTTCTCCCATAGACCATAGATTCCGCCTATTGTGAAGACCCTGCCCCAGACAAGCCCAGCCAGCCACATCACAGCGACCCATAGGCTTATCAGGCTTTCTGGAGGGGGGTTATGTGCATTTTGGATGCCCCCGAGCTTGTTCTTATGTTGTGTCGCGAACAAACACCCGTCAGGTGTTAGTCTAGTTTATGAACACTTCAGTCATGTTCCATAGCTGGGAATCAAACCTGCCACACTTCGGTCACAAGGCTGCTTTCATACCTCTAGGCCACGACTGCCTCACATTTCCAAACTTGCAGTACTGTCACTTTAAACAGGAACATCAGAGGACATCTGAGATCCACCCCTTGGGGCATCCCGAATTGGGATGCTCCGCTGTGTGAACCCCCCTCGATCACCAGTTTCACTCACCTTCTCCTGGAGCCCTTGCCTTGTCTGTATGCTCCGACCGCATCCGCGATCACCTCTAGCTGTACGCACGCCCGCGTCCCACCTTATTGTGTTGTTACTCTTAAGAGTGGCCTAGCCCTGCCCTTGATCGGCGCATGCAGTGCTATAACCTCAGCTGAAGAACGGATTTGTTAACCGGCTCCAGCTTGTTGAAATTTAAAGAGCCAGCGAGTAAATGTCACTGCGCGGCAACTAACACCTTTGATTTTCCTCATTTTAGAAAAGAGAACGGACAAGTCCGCTGTCTCGGGTGCCATTCGTCTGCAGATCAGCGTGGAGATTAAAGGAGAAGAGAAAGTGGCTCCCTACCACATTCAGTATACTTGTCTCCATGAGGTAGGTGGTCTCTTACATTAGGCTTACACAGCTTATTAGGCTTATTTCACTACTTGACCTACTGTAAATATGGGACCAACCAAATCTTATAAGAGACAGTCCGGGCTGGAGAAACAAAGGTCACTCACCTCCTTGATTGATCCCATGCAGTCCTGTAGCCGTTTCTAGGAAACAACCCTTCAAGGACAAAATGTTTCCCAGTTGGAATTTTTCTTTAGTTCTTCAAGGACAAACGATATTCTTTTTTGAACCCATTAAGGGTGCAACATTAAAGATGCTATCCTCAAAGATTACTTTCATCCTAGCAATTACATTGGCCAGGCGTGTTAGTGACCTGCATGTCCTGTCTATTAAAGAACCCTACATCAAAAAGTTACAAGACAGACTTCTTTTATGACCAGATCCCTTATATTTACCTAAAATGACCTCAAAATTTCACAGGTCAAAGGAGGTGGTGTTGTCGGTCAGATCAGGAGGACAGGTCCTTAGAGCTCCTAGATGCCAGAAAGCTGGTTCTCCTGTATTTACAGATTACAGATCATTTATTGGTCTCCTTTGGGGGGGAAGAGCAAGAGGTGGGAGGCATCCAAAGCATCCATAGCGAGATGGATCAGAGATGCTATAGCTTTGGCCTATCAAGCAATGGGTGCCCCACCTCCTTAGTTGTTATATCCCATTTCACTACAGCAGTGTCAGCTTCTTGGGCTTATAATGGCGTCATCTTTCCCGTGTTTCGTTCCGCTTCCCTGGGGCATACTGAATCAGGATGACCCGCTGTGTGACAGCCCCCAGATCTGCTTACCTCCGCTCCCGCCCAGTTAGAGCCGCTTGCTGTGATGATGTAATTCAGCAAGCATCTCATCCCCCACATTCCCGACGGGCGCACCCCCCCCCCCCCCCCCCACAGGCTATCTGAATGCATGGGACGGGAGCGTTCACACAACGCCGGGGATGCGGCAACACGCACTTACCATCATCAACAATCAGAGCAGTTTGCCACCTCACTAGTGGTTGGTATTTGGAGACAGTTGGATTTGGATCTTGCATTCTCAGCACGTGCCGCTGTCTTCTAAGCTCCTCCAGTAATGGAGTCTCCCGATCGGCCTCTGGATAAAACTGAGCGTTAATGGCCCGGCTGGCGTCCTCACGATGCCAGTTACATGGAAATGATTGCAATGCCTGGGCAGAATCACCAATCACCGGACGCACCCCCGCTATAACTTCAGAGAAGGACGATCATTAGTGAACTCTTTAGGGAGGCGCTTCTCCGACTGAAGTAGTGCAACGATGACATCAGAACGCCGTTATCCCTAATGAACAAGCTCCGCTCTTTCATTAGGAGGATTTAAAAGTGGCCGTGACTCAGAAAGGAGCCTCGTGAGGGAATCGGATGAATTAATTACTAGGAAGATTCTGCTCCAGAATGATAATGTTGCTTCACCCAGCCACCAATGGCCTTGTCCTCTCTGTGGCAGCAGAGCTTTGTACTCTGGAAATAGAGCTAAATAAAGGATACATCCAGCCCTTCCAATGAATTGCATCTGCGCTTCTATGGAAAGTCTGTCTGTACTCATCTTAGCTTCTCATGTCTTAGCTATTTATTATTTTATTTGGGGTTTCTAATTACCCGAGCTGGGAAGTATAGATGTTCCCAGAAGCATGGCAGAGATGGGTGAACCCCCTAAAGTTCATCAAACCATAAATGTATTCAAAGTTCGACCGAACTTTAGGGGGTTGGCTGTGTTGGGGGTGCAGAGTGTGCAGCAGAAGCAAGCTGTAACTCACCTGAGCTCCAATTCACTTCTATCAGTGGCAGCGGAGCACTAGAAGTGTCCTCACTTGAGGGAGCCGTAAGCCATCTTTTTGCAGCCCCAGCTGGGGCCAGTTTAAAGTGGACCAAAACTGTGCTGTAGGACTGAGGAAGGGTGAATGATATTGGCCAATCTGGGGGATTTCACACAGCGAGGCATCCTCGATTGGGGTGCCCCGGGGGCAAGGACCAGAACCAGGGATAGTCAAATTACTGGGTTTTGGTCCACTTTAATGCCTGGACAAGGACTTTAAAGTAAAGTTGGACACATCTGTACATGTTTCCAGGCATAGCACACTGCCTTATTAGTCTACAAATCGTAGGTAAAAGAAAAACCTACATGAAAATCCCCACATGAAGCTGACCTGGAAGATCTTATCTGTCTGGAGACAAATCATTGGCTTTGAAATCCAACCTCTGGCCAGATGCCATATTGAAGTTTCCTCGATTGGGGTGCCCTGGGGCCAAGGACCAAAACCCAGGATAAGTAAAGTTGGACACATCTGTTTCCAGGCATAGCACACTACCCTAATGAGTCTACAAATCATAGGTAAAAGAAAAACATACATGCAAACAAAGATCCCCACATGAAGCTGACCTGACCTGGAAGATTATCTGCCTGGAGACAAATCATTGGCTTTGAAATCAAACCTCTGGCCAGATGCCATATGGAAGTTTCCGAATAGTAAACACACATTTAATGACATTGCAGCATAACACAACCATGTAACAAATAGCATAAAATAATTGTTTCTCCCCCACCCAAGAGGACGAATGGGCTACACCAGGGGTGTCAAACTCAAATACTCAGTGGACCAAAATTCAAAACTTGGACATTGATCTGTACTGAAAGAATGTCTATCCTAAATGTAACTTTCCAATGGCGCATGTGTGGGCAGCCAGTTGCTGCGCTCGGCTCCATTCGGCTTCTTAGCTGCCTCTTCTAAGTCTAAGCGGACGAGAGTTCTTGTCGGCTAAGGACTGAATTGAGCCAAGTGTGCCACCGGCCACATCCCCTGCTATTACCTGATCGGCGGTCAGGTTCGTTTTACTGGCGAACCTGCGGGGCGGGGGTTCAAACAGTCATTTTGGATGCACCGGGTGCCCGCCCCTGCCCCAAAAAGGTGAGTATTGGCAGCCCCATTCACCAGATTTTTCCACCTTAAACCGGAACGAAACCCAGCAGCAGGCGACCTGGAATCTATTCAGATAGGCTGTGATGGGAACGTGTGCGCTGCTGCATCCCGGGCCGTGCGCACACTCCTGCCCCAGGCTATCTGAATGGCACGCATGCCACAGGGGCATGGAACGAAACCCAACTTGGAAAAGTCAAATTCACGGGTTTTAATTTGATAGAGACGCCAAGGGGTTAACTTTACATTAGAAGGAAAATGTCCGAATGCAATTAGACTAATGAGCTAGTGGGCCAAAATCCCTAAAGATTCCAGTGCTGCCTGATTCCCCCCACCTAGGCATCCAGATTGATCTTTACTGAAAGAATGTCTATCCTAAATGTAACTATCCAATGGCTCATGCGTGCGCAGCTAATTGCTGTGGTCGGCTCCATTCTGCTTTTCTTAGATGTCTCTTCTAAGTCTTAGCCGATGAGAGTTCTTGTAGGCTAAGGAATGAATTGAACCAAGTGAGCTGCCTGCCACATCCCCCACTATCACCTGATTGGTCAGGTATGTTTTACCAGCGATCCGGGGGAGGGGGTTCGGACAATCATTTTGGATGCCCTGGGTAGTGAGGACGCTTTTGGTCCACTTTAATCGGCCAGAATATGTGGTTAGTCCTCCTTAATACAGCATGCCACTTTCATTGATGGGATGGGATAGGGATCTCTGCCTTCTTTTAACTCACGCAGTCGCTTTTCACAGTCATTGGCTGGCTGTGCCTGCTTGATGCCATCCTGCATACAGGGAAATGGCAGACAATGGGGGGGTTGGGTTTCAGCCCCATCTCGCCTCCTCGTCCAGAGGAGTAGCTAGGCTTTCTGGCACCCGATTAAGGTGCAAAGATTAGAAATGGCACCCCCACCTGTGCTCAGGCCCTCCTTTAGCGCCCTGCTGCACCCAGGGCACCTGCCCCCCCTAGCTATACCCCTGTCCTTTTCGGCCACCATGCTGCAATCTGGCAGCGCAATCCTGTTGCCGGTCGGGCTTGTTAACTAGCCTCTCGAGGTCTAAGCGACAATGCACAGCAAGTGTGCGGCCGTGGCTTGGTTAAAAAGTAACACCTGTGACCACCCCAGCCCTGTCACTCATAGATAACAGCGTAGGAAGGAGGGGACAGGGCTCGCGGGCCAATTCTGATAACACTGGGGGCCAGATTTGCTCCGCAGGCTATAGTTTGACAAGTGTGGGCTACACCAGTGTAGCATTGTACAGGAAGTCAGCCTGCGATGTGATAGGACACACACAATGACATCATCGGGCAGTTTCTAGGCTGCCTTGTGATGACGTTTCGTGTATGTCAATGGCTCCTTTTCTCCTGCAGAACCTGTTCCATCACCTGACGGACATTCAGGGCAGCGGCGTGGTGAAGATCCCGGAAGCAAAGGGGGACGATGCCTGGAAGGTTTACTTTGATGAGACCGCTCAGGAGATCGTCGATGAGTTTGCAATGCGCTATGGGATAGAATCCATCTACCAAGCTATGACGTAAGTGTTGCGCTTTGTACAATTATTATTCTGGTGGCAACATATTCCATAGCGCTTTCCAGAGTGCATTAAAGTTTTAGCATCTACTAGTGCAGCAAACATTAAGCGGGGCTTTTGTCCTCACCTTCTGATTGGTGGATAGAAGCTCTCAGCTGTTTTTGGACCGGAGGTGTGTCAGCGCACGGCCTGCGATACTATCCAGGTAGGATTCGGTTTAATATTAACGGGAATACAGGTGTCTGCAATAATTAAAAAGTACCTTGATTGAGTGGGTGTGATTCATCTCCTAGTATTTACATGTATTTTGGTGAACGAGTCCATATGTCATGAGTAAGGACCCTATGTCCGAAACGTGTTGACACTGGTTCCTACTATCATATGCATTTTACACTGCCTGAATTGTTGAATGGCGTTTTAACGATGATTAAATAAGAGTTGGAACTTTTTATACTTTTCAAACGCTGGCTGGCCTTGAACGCGAGCTGAGTACTCGGAGCCAGAGCCGCTTTTGTCTGTTTCCCGCTGGGATAGGAATCCCGCCTCAGGTAGAGCTGACAATCTACATTGTTTATCTAGTGCAGCAAACAACCAGGGATGCTTTACAGAGAGAACCCTGGGCATCAGGTAGCTTCACACTGCCGGGTAGCGGGAGGGATGGGGGTTAGGTGCCCAATCTTTAAAGATAAAGTGGACCAAAACCCAGGATTTTGACTATCCTGGGTTAAAATCCCTTCCCCCGAGGCACCACGATTGGGAGTGCCCCGCTACGTGAAAACCCCCAGATCGCCCGAGGAAACTCACCTCATCCCGGTCCTACGGCGCATGCGCGACCGCTTGTCCAATCCGCACGCTCGGAGCGGCTGAGCCATGCATGTCTGAGTGACGTCTTAGCAGAGCGGCTCCGAGCGCGCTTGAGGCCGCATCCCCCGCTTCCCTCTAACAGGGAGCGCGCCCGCGCCGGCCATCCACAAATGGCTGGTGCGGACACGCGCCCTGCTAGAGGGATAGCGGGGATGCGGGGGCGGGCCACACATGCGCCGTTGGACGGGAAAGTAAGGTAAGTGTAGCGGGCGACCTGGGGGATTTCACACAGCGAGGCATTCCGATTTTGGATGCCATGGGGTGAGGGAATTGATCGGCCCGGGAATCCTATAGATTAGGGGGCCGATCCCGCTAGGTTTTGGTCCACTTTAAACCTCCAATCAAAAATGACTAATGGTTGACGTACAGCCCCAGTGGGTGTGCAGAGGGGCAGACTTGGTCTTGGAGGAGGCAGGTGTTTGCTTGTAACTGGCGCTGGACAGAGGGGTGTGGGTTTTAAAGTGGCTCGAAGCCCGCGCCCCAACGGCCCTGAAATTTATAAGATTCCAGGGCTGCTAAATCCCCCCCCGGGGCATCCAAATTTGGGATGCCCCGCTGTGTGAAACACCCCAGGTAGCCTGGAAACTCACCTTCTTTACTGGTCCAACACCGCATGCGCGAGCTGCAGCTGCATCCCTGCTATCCTTTTAGCAGGGTACATGTCCGGACTAGGCATTTGTGAATGGTCAGTGTGGGCACGCTCCCTGTTAGAGAGTAGCGGGGGGTGCAGCCACCAGCGCACCTTAGACAAGCTTTTAGACGAAGGGGCGGGAGCGGATGCCAGCGCGTTGATTGGACGAGAGGGCTGCGCATGCGCCGTGGGACCGGGAAGGGTAAGTGAGATCGGGCAACCTGGGGGGGGTTTCACTCAGCGGGACATCCCCGCTATCCCTCTAGCATGGCTCGTGCCCGCCACAGGTGTTTGTGAATGGCCAGCGCATGCACGCTTCCTGGTAGATGCTGGCCGAGGACCGGGAAGAGGTGAGTTGCACTCGGCGATCTGGGGGGTTTCACACAGAGGGGCATACCCAATCTGGGTGCCCCAAGGGCAAGGACCAAAAGCCAGGGTATTTAAAAACCTGGGTTTTGGTCAACTTTAAGTCAGTTTAGACTGTTGGTCTGCTGCATCTGTCTGGGACCAGGTACACTTGAATGGTTGTATTTGCATTTTGTTTTGTGTTGCCCTTTGAAGGCAACCACAATGGTCTAGGGGATGCTGGGAAATACCCCTATGGGTTATATATGCCCCTCTCTGTGGTGGTGAGTGCTCAGTCTCTGGCCCTGCCAAAGTAAACTAAAGGTAAACCTCCGCTTGTCAAAGGAAGATGCCATGTGGGCAGGGGGCTTGCCAATCCTCCCCTCCCCCGACCTAATTACCTGTACCTTCTCTTGGGAGCTAGGGCTGGGCCAAACGTTAATCCAGGGCTGCCCATTGCTGGTGTCCACTTTGGATGAGCACTGGACCTATGCTGAGCAGAGGGCAGCCATGAAGCTTCCGAGTTATGGGGATTCCAGCTCCTGGAACGGGGAACCATTTATTGAATTTATATGTTTACGCTGCGTGTTTATATCGCATCCCCATAGACCTCTGTGTGGTTGGGGTGTAGGGTATTGGAAACGCCCCCCACCCTCTGTGACAGGGTTGCATACCCCCAACTGTCCCTGATTTGGGGGGACTGTCCCTCTTTTGAGTCCATGCCCCCCTGCCCCTCGTTGTTCTCATTTGTCCCTCTTTGAGGTGTAACATGCAGATCTGCAGCAATAAATGATTCATTTGCCTATTTAAAGTGTTTCTATTGCTGTAACGGTTACATCCTATCTCCTATTCATCCCTCAGTGAGGGGGTGTGGCTTCACCCATCCCTCAATGAGGGGGCGTGGCTTCATATATCCCCCAATGGAAGGCACGGCTTCATTTACATATTTGTCCCTCTTTGAGGTGTACCATGAAGATCTGCAGCAAAGAATGATTCATTTGCCTATTCAAAGTGTTTCTATTGTTGTAACAGTTACATCCTATCTCCTATCCATCCCTCAATGAGGGGGCGTGGCTTCACCCAGCCCTCAATGAGGGGGCGTGGCTTCATATATCCTTCAATGGGGGTGTGGCTTCATTTACATATTTTCCCGCTTTGACCTGTAACATCCAGATCTGCATCAATAAATGATTCATTTGCCTATTCAACTGTTTAACTGTTACGCCCTCCTATCTCCTATCCATCCCTCAATGAAGGGGGCGTGGCTTCATCCATCCTTCAATGAGGGGACGTGGCTTCATCCATCCCTCAATGGGGGCGTGGCTTAATTTACATATTTCCCCTCTTTGAGGTGTAACATGCAGATCTGCAGCAATAAATGATTCATTTGCCTATTGAAAGTGTTTCTATTGTTGTGTTACAATGTATTTCCTATCAATCAATCAATGAGGGGCGTGGCTTCATTTGACAATTGTCCCTCTTTTGAGGTCATGTCCCCCTGTCCCTCTTTGTTCTCATTTGTCCCTCTGTGAGGTGTAACATGCAGATCTGCATCAATAAATAATTCATTTGCCTATTCATAGTCTTTCTATTGTTGTAACTGTTAGAATAAATCTATCCATCAATTAATGAGGAGGCGTGGCTTCATTTACACATCTTCCCTCTTTGAGGTGTAACATGCAGATCTGCAGCAATAAATTATTCATTTGCCTATTCAAAGTGTTTATATTAATGTAATTGTTACATCCTATCTCCTATACATCCCTCAATGAGGGGGTGTGGCGTCATCTATCTCTCAATGGGGGTGTGGCTTAATTTACATATTCCCCCTCTTTGAGGTGTAACATGCAGATCTGCAGCAATAAATTATTCATTTGCCTTTTCAACGTGTTTCTATTGTTGTAACTGTTACATCCTATCTCCTATCCATCCCTCAATGAGGGGGTGTGGCGTCATCTATCTCTCAATGGGGGTGTGGCTTAATTTACATATTCCCCCTCTTTGAGGTGTAACATGCAGATCTGCAGCAATAAATTATTCATTTGCCTATTCAAAGTGTTTCTATTGTTGTAACTGTTAAACCCTATCTCCTATCCATCCCTCAGTGAGGGAGCGTGGCTTCATCTATCCCTCAATGAGGAGGCGTGGCTTCCTTTAACAGTTGTCCCTCTTTTGAGTCCATGTCCCTCGTTGTTCTCATTTGTCCCTCTTTGAGGTATAACATGAAGATCTGCAGCAATAAATGATTCATTTGCCTATTCAAAGTGTTTCTATTGTTGTAACTGTTACATCCTATCACCTATCCATCCCTTAATGAGGGGGCGTGGCTTCATTTAACAATTGTCCCTCTTTCCCACCCTGAAAAGGTTTATGGTGATGGACTAAGTGGAGTCACCATGTTAGTGATAGAAGAGCTGAGCAGTGGGATGATCATCTGCGTTCTGTCTCTGCTTTCATCCATTTATAATGACATCAACAGAGCGCTGTCACTGTTACACGTCGCGGCTTCCTGCAGAGGTGTGGGAATGGCGCGGCGCCCCCAGCTGGGAGAGAGGGGGAGGATGCGCAAATAGATCTGCTCATTATCTCTGCTTACTGTACAAGCGGGGGAGGATAGAATGTGGCCGCCCAGAGCCACCTGGGGGGTCCCCCAAATTCAGAGCCACCCCTGATTCTTCTCCGCAGACATTAGAAGCTTGTATCTGACCCAAAACGAGGATTTTGACTATCCTGGGTTTTGGTCCTTGTGAAATCGCTGTGTGAAACCCCCCAGATCGCTGATGCCAACTCACCTACGGCACATGCGCGGCCACTCGTCCAATCAGTGAGCTCAGAGCCACTGACGTCACGTCGTCTAAGGACAGCGGCTCCGAGCGCGCTGGCAGCCACATCCCCCGCTTCTCTCTAACAGGGAGCGCGCCCGCGTTCACTAATGCCCTGTCTCTCTTTCTCTTGTGTCGGTCTCTCCCCTTTGTCGCCATCTCCCGTTTCTCTCTGTTCCTCTCATCGCTCTCTCTTCTTTTCTCTCTTGCGTCTCTCTATTTCATGTTTCTTTTTTGTGTCTGCCTCTCTCCTCTTCCTCTATCTCGTTCCTCTCCTCTATTTCTCTCTTTATATTTCTGATGCTCTACAGTTTATCTTTGGCCCTTATTTATCAAGGGATAGCGCCAGGTAGTGTCTCACTAGCGCCAGGTAGTGTCTCACTAGCGCCAGGTAGCGCCAGCTATCGGCGGCTACCGACTCCAGAACGCCAGGCTGCGAACATCATGTTGCAGACTTCAGCGAACAGCGCCGCTGCTAATCCCATCACAGCGCCAGGTATGACCTCTCACTACCTGGCGCTCTCCAATGCATTTCAATGGAGCAATCTTTAAATATTCATAATTAATTGATATTAATGTTTTTTTTTTTGTTTTTTGTTTTTTTTTTAAATGTCAAAAATTCGGTGACCACTTCTGCAATGTTAGAAAAAAAAAAAAATTGTGCAGAATTGATATTACAGGTCCGATATTAATGTATTCATATTACAAAATGTTTATAAAAACTTGTTTATTATTTTTTTCCAAAAATAAGGTTGTTTGGGGGTTAAAAAACTACTTTTAACACATCGCCGCCAGCGCTCTGGGGTTTAAACATGCATTTCACAGCGCGAGAATTTTTTGAGTGTGATTTGTTAATGAATATGCTGGGAGCCGTTCGCTATGGCCATTCGCTGTCATGCGCTCCCTTACAGCGCGGAACCTGTCAAACAGCGACTCCTAACCCCGTATTCAACATTACCGCACACCGACTGAGTCGCTGTCAACAACCGAACAACGGCAAAGCACAGCGAATACTAGCCGGCGCTGTGAAAATCACGCTACTGTCGCTCATCTGTCGCTACCTGGCGCTATTAATAAATCGACCTCCCCGTCTCTCTTGTGCCTCCCCCCTGTCTCTCTCTCTTTCTCTTGTCTGGCTCCTTTTTTTCTCTTGAGTCTCTCTCTCATCTTTCTCTCTTTTGTCTGTCTCTAATATCCGTCTCTCTTGTGTCAAATCTGGCTCCATCAGGTTGATTCAGAGAGACAAAAAAAGACTTTTGTTTTTGTGTCGATCGTTTTTTTTTTAAATGTTCCCGCTCGCGTATGAGTGTGCGAGCGATTCTAAGCATGCATCGCAAGCCTTCAGTAAAGTTTCCGTCCGTTCGTATGCCAACGATTTTCCAGCTTTCATTTTCCGTTTATGTTACTCATGAAACAACGTAGGCTTTCGTTTTTGTCCTTATTCCATTGTCTCCTCGAACGAATCATTTACGTTTCCCGTTAGATTCTGAATTCCTTTTTCTATAAATAGTCGTCCAGACGAAAATCTTTACGACCTTACGCCTGCGCACTACAAACAAACTTAACTCATTAATGTGCTCGCCTACATATTTGGTTCACTCACTTTTGCTACAATGCTTAGCTAAATCACATCACGCTCAGTATATTCTTCCATTTGCCACCCCTAAAACTGACCCAAATCAGTTCGCGGTCTCATTCTTCTTCCATTTCTCACACCTAAAGCTTACCTAAATCACTTCGCGGTCTGGCGAATCTTCATATCTAAATTTAGTGTTTTGCATTTGTTTTGTTGTAACCAAACCTTAATGAATGTATTTAGAAAACGAAATGACACAGAGACAATAATTTTTTTTTTTTTTTTTTTTTTTAATAATCTTAAATGGCATTTTTCAGGTAAAACTGTTTCAACAAATGTACCACTTTTGGTTTTTTTTTTTTATTATTTAAAAAAATATAAAACTTTTAACATATTTTTAACTTTTAAAATAACATATAAAACGTAGTAAAATATATACATAGCAATGGCAGGCCACAGAACATTATTCTTCATCTGTGGTCCCCAACGAGTCGCGCAGCTCCTGCATCTCGCCCACCAACTGAAGGACCCTGACACTCAGTTGTGCCACTCTGGCACGTGTGGTCCCTGTTAAAAAACGTAAAATAAATTATTGGTATAACCTTGTTGGGGTCATACTGCAGTGCCCCCCGTATGGTCCAAACACCTAAATCTGGACTTCAAAAGCCCGAAGGCCCTCGCCACCACGGTCCGGGTTTTGCATAGTGTCCGATTAGAGAACTCCTGCCCCGCATTCTGCAGGCAAAGAACGGGCATCAGGAGCAAGGGCAGGAGCGGATATCCAGAATCCCCTGAAAGAATTTAAAAATACTAACATAAAATACACATTCTAAGCTACAATATTGTTTAACATGTCATCAAGGGCTAAAAACAGCCATAGGTTAAGACATGAGTCATCAACTATATTTATTGCCATACAGTGAAAATGGATTGATGGAATGTGAGCAAACTTACCCAGGAGCCATCCACCAGATAATTCTCCTGACTCAAACTGACGAAATAAGCTGGAGCTCTGCAATATATAAGCATCATGGGACGACCCTGGATGCCCTGCAAGAACACTGAGGAATCGCATAGCTGGACCAAACACTGCTTGTATGTTGTGTGAGTGGCACATCTTGCGCTTCCTGCATCCAAATATAAATAATTACACAAAGCAAAGGTAACCGACTAAAACAATAACTCCTACAACAAATTAAGATTCAAGTTCAACAATCCAAATCTAATTCACAAAGGACATAAGTCTAAAAAAATATAGCAATTATATGGATGTGTGGGAAAATAAAGGTTTACATGCTAAGGACTAATTAAGGTCAGCATTAAAATGCTTCTATAAGGCATACATGAAATGTATAGATTCAGGTATGCATTGCTATACAATTTATGGCCTCGGCCATGCTGATACATGCAATGTCTTGGTGCTAAAGGCACGCAGACTCCTCCACATAGCCGCAAAACATGTTCAACAATAGCAACCCGAGCCCTCAAAGGTCCCGTAAGTGGATCGGAAAAGAATCACCCTCTCATGTCTCTCTCTCCTTTTCTTTCTTGTGTCTCTGTCTTGCTCCTGTTTCTCTCTTGTATCCGCCTCTCTTCTGTTCCTCCCTCTTGTGCCTCTTATTTATTTTCTCTCTCTCTTTCCATGACGCTCTCCAGTTTATTTTTGTCTCTTTTGTTTTTCTTCCCAGTTTCTCTCTCCTGTTTTCCTTTTCAATGTCTGTTTCTATCTCTTGTTTCTCCCTGTTTCTTTCATGTATCTCCTTTTCTCTATAGTGTCTCTCTAGCTCATGTTCCTCTCTTGTATTTGCCTCTCATTTCTCTCGTTTTATTTAGTCTCTTATTTTTCTCTCCAGTCTCTCTCTCGCTTATGTCTCTCTCTCTCCTTTTCTCTATAGTGTCTTTCTAGCTCCTGTTCCTCTCTTGTATTTGCCTCTCATTTCTCTCGTTTTATTTAGTCTCTTATTTTTCTCTCCAGTCTCTCTCTCTCTCTTATGTCTCTCTCTCTCCTTTTCTCTATAGTGTCTTTCTAGCTCTCCTGTTTCTCTCTTGTATCCGCCTCTCTTCTGTTCCTCCCTCTTGTGCCTCTTATCTATTTTCTCTCTCTCTTTCCATGACGCTCTCCAGTTTATTTTTGTCCCTTTTGTTTTTCTTCCCAGTTTCTCTCTCCTGTTTTCCTTTTTAATGTCTGTTTCTATCTCTTGTTTCTCCCTGTCTCTTTCATGTATCTCCTTTTCTCTATAGTGTCTCTCTAGCTCCTGTTCCTCTCTTGTATCTGCCTCTCATTTCTCTCTTTTTATTTAGTCTCTTATTTTTCTCCCCAGTCTCTCTCTTATGTCTCTCTCTCCTTTTCTCTATTGTGTCTCTCTAGCTCCTGTTTCTCTCTTGTATCTGCCTCTCTACTGCTCCTCTCCCTTGTGCCTCTTATCTATTTCTCTCTCTTTCCATGCTCTCAGGTTTATTTTTATTTCTTTCCAGTCTCTCTCTCTGTCTCGTTTCTCTCTTTAATGTCTGTCTCTATCTCCTGTTTCTCCCTGTCCCTCTCATGTCTCTCTATACTTTTCTCTATTGTGTCTCTTTCTAGTTCTTGTTTCTCTCTTGTATCCACCTCTCTTCTATTCCTCTCTTTTGTGTCTCTCATCTATTTCTCTTTTTTTCCATGACGCTCTCCAGTTTATTTTAGTTTATTTTAGTTTGTAGTTTTAGATGTCTCTCTTGTTTTTCTCCCCAGTCTCTCTCTCTTGTCTCTCTCTCTCTCTCGTTTCTCTCTTTAATGTCTCTATCTCCTGTTTCTCCCTATCCCTCTCGTGTCTCTCTTTCCTTTTCTCTATTGTGTCTCTCTCGCTCCTGTTCCTCTCTTGTATCTGCCTCTCATCTATTTCTCTCTCTTGTTTTTCTCCCCAGTCTCTCTCTCTCTTGTCTCTCTCTCCCGTTTCTCTCTTTAATGTCTCTATCTCCTGTTTCTCCCTATCCCTCTCGTGTCTCTCTTTCCTTTTCTCTATTGTGTCTCTCTCGCTCCTGTTCCTCTCTTGTATCTGCCTCTCATCTATTTCTCTCTCTCTTTATATCTAACGCTCTCCAGTTTTTCTTTTTCTCTCTCCGGTCTCTCCCTCTCATGTGTTGGTCTCTCTCCTGTTTCTCTCTGCCCCATTAATGTTGCTACTTTTATCTCTCTCTCCTGTTTCTCTCTTTTGTCTCATTCTCATGTTTCTCTCCATCTCTCGCATCTCCCTCCTGTGTCATTTTCTAATGTTTCTTTCTTTTTTTGTTTCTGTCTCTCGCTTGTCTCTCTCTCCTGTTACTCTCCCTCTCTCGTGTCTGCCTCTCTCCTGTTTCTCTCTGTCTCCCCTATCTCTCTCCTGCTCATGCCTGTATGTCTCTATCTCCTGTTTCTCCCTCTCATGTCTCTCTATCCTTTTATCTATTGTGGCTCTTTCTAGCTTCTGTTCCTCTTTTGTATCTGCCTGTCATCTATTTCTCTCTCTTTCCATGATGCTCTCCATTTTTATTTATCTCTCCTGTTTATCTCCCCAGTCTCTCTCTTTTGTCTCTCTCCCGTTTCTCTCTTTAATGTCGGTCTCTATCACCAGTTTCTCCCTGTCCCACGCGGGGGGCCCCTTGAGCTGCCAGGGCCTGGGGCATGTGCTCCATTGCACCAATAATAATCTGGCCCTGGATAAAGCAACCTTGTGGTCACGGTTAGCAATTAGTGGCCATGGAGAATGATTGTTATGCTGACCCACATCCGGGCGATCCTAAGCCCTGACTCTCATTGGCCGGCGGTGGGCACAATGGCCGGGGTGAAGTATGGCGCATGGCGATGGCTCTGTAATGGCGCGCGGCGCTCGCTGACATTTACATACAATAAGCATTTATCAATTGAATGCTACGGGGTCGCTGATTAACCTTTGCTAAGCGGCGGGGCAATTAGCGGGGCCGCCGCGCTTGGTGACATTTCCTTATACGATAAGGAGAAAGGCGTTTGCTGTATATCGGGACATGCCGAGACAACGCTTAGAATGTGCTGCTCTCACCACCCTGCTGGACTAAGACTCGCCCCTGTCTGCCATGTCTGACTCCCCCTCCTCTCAATTAGAGTTCCATGATGACCTTTATCATATCTCCCGACTTTCGAAAACAGGAACGAGGACGCGTGTGGCGGAAATGTTTTTGCTATTAAATCACGCCCCCAGCCACGCTCTTAAAGGGAAACACTACCAAGAATTGCATAATAACAATATTAGTACAGGCAAAAGCCCCCCCGCACATGTATACATGCAACCCCCCCCCCCCCCCACACACACAGGCAAGCCCTCAACCTGCACACATGCATGTTCCCCCGTTTGCAAGTATACATGCAAGCCCCCCTGCACACAGGCAGGCAAGCCCCCCCTCTGACACTTGAAAGATCTCCCCTGCACAGGCAGACAAGCTCCCCCTCTGACACTTGAAAGATCTCCCCTGCACAGGCAGACAAGCCCCCCCCTCTGACACTTGAAAGATCTCCCCTGCACAGGCAGACAAGCCCCCCCTCTGACACTTGAAAGCTCTCCCCTGCACAGGCAGACAAGCTCCCCCTCTGACACTTGAAAGCTCTCCCCTGCACAGGCAGACAAGCTCCCCCTCTGACACTTGAAATCTCTCCTCTGCACAGGCAGACAAGCTCCCCCTCTGACACTTGAAAGTTCTCACCTGCACAGGCAGACAAGCCCCCCTCTGACACTTGAAAGCTCTCCCCTGCACAGGCAGACAAGCCCCCCTCTGACACTTGAAAGCTCTCCCCTGCACAGGCAGACAAGCTCCCCATCACACATGCAAGCTCTCCCCTGCACAGGCGGCAAAGCCCCCCCTCACACATGCAAGCCCTCCACTGCACAGACGGGCCAGCCCGCCTCCATACTGGCACACAAGCCCCCCCTCCATACTGGCACACAAGCCCCCCCTCCTCCATACTGGCACACAAGCCCCCCCTCCATACTGGAAGACAAGCCCCCCCCCACACACAGACAGGCAGATGAGCCCTCCCCTGCACAGGCGGCAAAGCCCCCCCTCACACATGCAAGCCCTCCACTGCACAGACGGGCCAGCCCCCCCTCCATACTGGCACACAAGCCCCCCCCTCCATACTGGCACACAAGCCCCCCCCTCCATACTGGCACACAAGCCCCCCCTCCATACTGGCACACAAGCCCCCACCTCCATACTGGCACACAAGCCCCCGCCTCCATACTGGCACACAAGCCCCCCCTCCATACTGGCACACAAGCCCCCCCTCCATACTGGCACACAAGCCCACCCCGTCTCTCTCTCAATCTCTCTCTGCTTCTTACCCAACTTCCAATAGCAGTAAGCCTCACAGCAGCACACCCTCCCAGCACCACCATCTCCACCCAGAGATCCCGGCCGCAATGTCCTCACAGCGGTGCTCACCCACCGCCCGATCACAGTGACAATTACAGCCAGTATTCCCCCCCCCCCCCCCCCCCCCCCCCGGAAGTGCTGCCTGCGGCAAACTCACAGCGGTGGCACCTACCCAACCGGGCTCGCATTGCCACCTCTCAGCTGTACCCGGAATCCCCAACAATCCCCAACGACCTCACAGCGTCCAAGAACATTTTACAGCAGCGCCATCATACTGACAGCATCGCGGGAAAAAAGCCCAAAGGCGCGATTGTCCTGTGAAAATCGGAACAATTCGGGGGGTATGCGATTACTTACTGGCTACCCTCACTGTTGCACACCTTCCAACTTTTAAGGGTGGGAAAAAAGGACAATTGTTAAATTAAGCCACGCCCCCTCATTGATTGATGGGGGGTAAGAGATACATTGTAACAGTTACAACAATAGAAACACTTTGAATAGGAAAATGAATCATTTATTGCTTTATTGCAGGTCTGCATGTTACACCTCGAAGAGGGACAAATGAGAACCAGGGACAGGGGGGACATGGACTCCAAAGAGGGACAGTCCCTCCAAATCAGGGACAGTTGGGAGGTGTGCTGTTGATAACCTGAAGCTGCCCCCCCCCCCCCGGTCTCCTCCCCCGGCACTAAAATCCCTTAAGTATTCGTATGTTCAGGGCCAGCCTTAAAGTGACCCAGAACGGAAATTTATGTTGTCACCTATTTTGAGGGACTAGTCTAGGAATAGAAGGAATAGAGGGAATATAAGGTAAAGGAAGGTTACAGAAACTGAATCCGATTTTGGTTGTATCCTTGTGTAAGTGGGCAAACAATCAGCAGTGACGGACAACGGTTTTGAGCGGCAAAGCGGCTTTTATTCAGCAAAGTTCAGTAGATAATCCAAAGATTGCAGCATAAATGCAGTAAGCAAAAAGGGTTACTTCACCAACCAAAATAGGCCCCGCCTGGGCACTCCAGCAAGCTGATCAATTCCAGTCCACTTTACAGGGCGTATCAGCCCTCTGCTCAATGTCCAGTGCTATCCTTCACCACGGTGCAGCTCAGCCTGGGCTCACTCCAACAGGCTGGTCATAGACAAAGGAAAGGCCGTGTGCTCTTTTCTTATACAGGCTTCTCCTGTAATCAGCGTGCACACTTGTGGAGGCCTTAGAACATGTAACAACCCGTTATGGAATTGGGGAAGTGACCCGGGTCCCGAAAACCCGGCCCGGATTGTGCTTTATACAGCCAAGCAGGGAAGAAACAGACATTTTGATACAATTTACCACACTTGTTTATAACGTCTCATTCACCGATTTATTCTTCCCTGTGTGGGATGGCTTCTTCGACTGTCAGGTTAAAGGAGCACTATCGCAAAATTGTGTAATATAAAAAAATCCATATAAACATGTCGGCTAATGAGAGGAGGGGCCACTTATATCCCGCCAAGCTTCTGCTTTATTCTGGTGGGGGAACTAGAAGTCTGCTGCCTCTGTACCAGGGGTACGGAATAGATAGAGGTGGTAGATTGATTAGATAGATACTAGACTGATATGAATATAGAGACAACAGGTACAGGATGGATTAGGAAACTTTAGATACTAGGAAGGCTGAAAAGGAGTGCCGCCTGGGGTAGGTCATTTATTCTATGTGTGCTGGACTGATTCTGAGGGTGCTTTACAGATACAAATCCTGTCTTCCTCCTTGGTTACCTCCTCGCACTCCCGCCTTCAAGAACTCCCTCGATCATCACTTTCCAGTGCACCAAGACTTTAAAGCGGTCCTTCACTCTGAATAAGAGCTTATCTTGTATGTTTCCCCCACTCTGTACATACAGATTGCCCACATTAATCCGGACCTTCACCCTGAATAAGAGCCTATCTTATATGTTTCCCCCGCCCTGTACATACAGATTGCCCACATTAATCCGGACCCTCACCCTGAATAAGAGCCTATCTTATATGTTTCCCACACCCTGTACATACAGATTGCTTGCATTAAAAATCACCCCTGCATCTACTGCGTGTTATGAGCCTTTAAACATCCAAGATGGCGGCTCATGGAATATCAGGCAGCCTGCAAACAGGAAGTGTCTTCTGACTGTGCTGCTCTGCATTCTGGGATTGCTGTCCTTTCCCTGACCCCCAACTCTGCTCTGTCTGTGCAAAGCACAGGTATAACCCTGCCCCCTGCACTTTATCCCGCTCTCCTCTCCTCAGTATGTGATGCTTCTGAGGCAAGTTGGCGGCGCCCATATCCTAGAGTCCTGAACAGAGTTGCAGCCCAGTGGGGGAAAAAATAATAACTAAGTGACTAAAAACTTAAAATATATCAATTTTAGATGCTGGGGAATCGTTTTTTAAGGGTTTTGGCTTTTTATTAAATCACGTTGAAGGTCCGGTTTAAAAGTGCCCTCAAAACTCACTTCTTGAGACAAGCCTATAACCTGGCTTAAGCAACTCCTATAACCTTCAAATGGCACATGCAGCCCTACTCAAGCTCTATGTCAGACCCCGGGGACACCCGTCTTATTAGTGAGCGGGGAAGCGAGAAGAGGAGGCGGGCACGCTTGGCGCCGCTCGAGCCAGCTTCCAGCGTGGAGGTGGCTGCCGAGCAGGAGGAGTCCCGACCGGCCGCCTGAGCCCACGCCGCCCGAGGACGCCGCAGGATCGGGCATGAGCTAAGCACTCTACCATTTGTGACCCTGACCCTTTGTGTCCACCCCCATCCTATAGACTGCAAGCTCGCAAGGGTAGGGCTCTCTTTCCCCGTTCAATAATTTTTATTTCAGCTGGAAATGACACCATAATGATATATACCAGCATATAACTTATAAAAAAGCATTTCCAGATCATCATCGATCAAACACGCAATACAGTAGGTTCATATATTTGTATAAGACAGCCAGCGACAATCAAGAAATAAAACTGAAAGCTTTGTCTGACTTGGTAATTTAGCTTAAACATTACATCATTTCACTTCTCCCACTATATGGGAGTCTAAAAATGTACACCACAATAGTAATCTATTCAATAAGAAATACGAATAAACTAAGAGGAAAGAGAAGAACAAGAAGGAGAAAGGAAGGAGAAAGAAAAAAAAAAGGGGGGGGGGAGGAGAAACGAAAAGGGGTTGGGAAGTCGGAGGCTGGTATCGATTATCATAATTCTTTAAACAGTTAACAGATTGATATCAAAAGAGTCGGGTAGGAATTCGCGTATCCATGGAGCCCACACTTCCCGTCATTTAGTAACGCTACCCAGGGATCCAGACCTATACGTGTTCCCATTATTTTGCTAAGCACCCCAAATATGTATAGCAAAAAAGATAGGCTCATGAGCCTATCTTTTTTGGTTAGATATTTATTCTTTGCAGTGTAGCACAAATATTGTAATCACGGGCGGTGCACCACTTTGTCACAAATATGTATAGCACATTCCCACCAAATATGCCCATTCGTTCCTAGAGTGTCACATCCCCGAAAGCAGTGCCCCTGTGTCCCCCCTGCCATATGCGCCATTTGTTCCGCGACCAGATAACATTCCAGAGCAACCTTCAAATTTGCTTCAATTGCCAGGACCGAGGCCGCTTTCCGAAAGGATGCCTGCCACATTCTTTGCCACTGCTCAGGTACTTTCACCCCTTTTAGCTCCAATTCCCTATAGGGGGGATTCCCCCAGTCTAAGCCTAAACACAATGATTTGTAGATGTCTGATACCGCGCATCTGCCCCTCGGATCTCGTCTGCAGCGTGTTTTAAAGGGAGTAAAATCGTCCAATTTTGGACAACTTTTTGCTATAGACCTAATAAAATGAGTAAATGATAAAAGATCTTTTATCGGCAGGCCTTGAAGCTGCTGAAAGGAGGCTATATTGGGCCCTTGGCAACAGGGGGCTGTGTTTCCTATTGTCTTCTGTGCTCACAACATGACATCATTGCTAACAGTGACCTTTTCTCCCTGCAGCCATTTTGCTTGCCTGTCTTCGAAGTACATGTGTCCTGGGGTCCCGGCCGTCATGAGCACCCTACTCGCCAACATCAACGCCTACTACGCCCACACTACAGCTTCCACCAATGTGTCGGCATCTGACCGCTTCTCGGCCTCCAACTTTGGGGTAAGTCATCAGCGCTCTCCTCTAGATTTCCGGATTGTGGATGTTTCCGCCTCGCGCTCATTATTTATCTTCATGTTTGCAGAAAGAACGTTTTGTGAAGCTCCTGGATCAGCTGCACAATTCCCTGCGGATCGATCTCTCCATGTACAGGGTAAGTGCTCGCAACCACGTGTTCAAGGGGTGCAGGGCCAGATTAAGTATGGTGGGGGCCCCTGGAGGCCCAAGATACAGTATTTTTTTTCCTTTAAAATAATAGTCCAGCCAAGTAACTGATTGATGGTTGTCTGGCCCCGCCTACTTACTGGAACATCAGATGGAGTCCCTTGTGCCCCCCTTGTGCGGGTGCGTGCTGCTCGGGAACTCCTGCTTTGCCATTCTGGGTGGGGGGTAGTGTAGTCGCCCGGCTGGTTCCCTGCATTGAGCTGCCAGCGGCTGTGCTTGGTGGCTTATGTGCAGTGACAGCCATGACTGTAGCGTTGCTGGCGGCGGCTTTGCTGCTCTAGACTCTCCATCCTGCCCTGTGGTGGCTTTGCTGCTCTAGACTCTCCATCCTACCCTGTGGTGGCTTTGCTGCTCTAGACTTTCCATCCTGCCCTGTGGTGGCTTTGCTACTCTAGACTTTCCATCCTACCCTGTGGTGGCTTTGCTACTCTAGACTTTCCATCCTGCCCTGTGGTGGCTTTGCTGCTCTAGACTTTCCATCCTGCCCTGTGGTGGCTTTGCTGCTCTAGACTTTCCATCCTGCTCTGTGGTGGCTTTGCTACTCTAGACTTTCCATCCTGCCCTGTGGTGGCTTTGCTGCTCTAGACTTTCCATCGTGCCCTGTGGTGGCTTTGCTACTCTAGACTCTCCATCCTGCCCTGTGGTGGCTTTGCTGCTCTAGACTTTCCATCCTGCCCTGTGGTGGCTTTGCTGCTCTAGACTTTCCATCCTACCCTGTGGTGGCTTTGCTACTCTAGACTTTCCATCCAGCCCTGTGGTGGCTTTGCTGCTCTAGACTTTCCATCCTGCCCTGTGGTGGCTTTGCTACTCTAGACTTTCCATCCTGCCCTGTGGTGGCTTTGCTACTCTAGACTTTCCATCCTGCCCTGTGGTGGCTTTGCTACTCTAGACTTTCCATCCTGCCCTGTGGTGGCTTTGCTACTCTAGACTTTCCATCCTGCCCTGTGGTGGCTTTGCTGCTCTAGACTTTCCATCCTGCCCTGTGGTGGCTTTGCTGCTCTAGACTCTCCATCCTGCCCTGTGGTGGCTTTGGTTGCAGGTTTGCAAAAAAGTCTTGCCCAGACACGCCCCCACTGCCGCCAATAGCTTTGTTGCTGGCCCCGCGGCCCCTCAAACCAAAGACTGAAAAAGCCTCTGGCATCAGACCATAACCCAAAGGTTGGTGGAGGCCCCCTTTGCAGGGCAAGCGGTGGAGGCCCCGGGGTGTGCCCCTCTCATAATCCGGCCCTGAAGGGGTGATTGCAGTCAGTGAGCGCCTCCCCCCCTCTCATCTGGGGTCCGGAACAATAGCTGAAATCCACCCTTGTCAGTGTATAATTAACGAACTCCTAAGGCTGTCTGCACTGTGTAACGTGTGATTAGTCGGTAATAGGAGCCGCGGCCACACAATACCATTGTAACTGGCAGAGCTATTGTGCTTCCAATTACAGAGTTAGGGGCGTTATTGTCCCCGAACGAGAAACTCTGCAGACTCAAAAGCTTCAATCAAAAGAGAATAAAGAGCCCATTAACGCTGTTACAATGGCCGCTGTCTCTCTGAAAGGCCCTTTCTGTTGCTGTGCCGCCAGATTCGATATACACAGAGCACGGCTGATGCAAGGGCTGTAGCTGAGAAGAGTTAAAGTGGACCAACACCCACCCTGATCGGCCCGGGAATTTATAAGATTCCCGGGCCGATCAGCTCCCTCCCCGCGGGGCATCCGAAATCGCTGTGTGAAACCCCCCAGAAAGCCCCTAAAAACGTACCTTATCGGCGACGGATAAGCCGATAAGGAAGTGGACCAACACCCAGGATAGTGAAAATCCTGGGTGTTGGTCCACTTTAATCTTACCTCCCCTCCTCGCTCCCCAACCCACCTTTTGGCACAATTACCGCCGCAAATTCCTTTTATATTCCACTGCAGGACTTCACAATTCATAAACTCATGGGTTAACACTCGGCCACAGGGCGGGGACTACAAGAACAAAAGGCGTGGCTCTTCCCGGTCTACATATACATCTGGCTGTGCTTCCAACTCCCAGTTCATTCTTGCAGCTGGTCTCAGAATGTGAACATGTGGCAAAGATTTAATTTTTTTTTCCCACCCCACAGTCCCTGATGCCGAATCGAGGGTGCGAGTTGCCTCCCACAAGGTGGCGCTGTGTCTATATACAACTGGCAGCTATACAGCTATAGCACAAAAAAATGTCCCAAGTCTAAATAAATATGCTGGATAGAGGGAGGAGGGGTCACTTATATTATATCCAGCTAGGCTTGTTTTTTTTTTTATTTAATGGAAGGAAGAGGAAATCGGGTCACAGGTTCTGTCCCCCCTGATAAACTAAACCTGTCACCCCTGGATTTTATTCCTACCAGGAGAAAATAAACCACAAGCTTGGCAGGAGTCGGGAGTGACCCCTCCTGTCAATAGCCGGTGAGTTTATATGGATTTTTAATATTACAAAATTTTGCGATGCTCCTACTTTAAAGCTGGGCAAAAGTCCAAGAACGAAAAGCCCAGAGGACTTAATTACCTACCGGGTGCAGGCACAGACAGTAGTCGGCTGTGCTGCTACGCCGCTTCCAGGTTCATGCATACCGTATTTGCCGGCGTATAAGACGACCCACCAACATTTCCACTCAAAATATAGAGTTTGTTATATACTCGCCGTATAAGACTACTCCCTCTTCCGCATACCGAATAAAACGTAAAAGAACATCAGATTACACTGCAGCCGCATTCCTGCTCGCCTTTAGTTTGGGATGTGCCCACACTGGCTATTCAGAATGCGTCCCAGCTAAAGGCATAGTAGGGATGCAGCTGCAGGGTAATGTGGTGTTGGCTCTGGGAATAGGGCCAATAGGGAGGGTTTTACAGTGGGGCATCCCGAATTGGAATGCCCCAGTGGGTTTGTTCCCTACTCCAGGGGCATGCCAAATTGGGTTTCCTCTACTGTGTGAAACCCCCCAACTGGCCCTTTTCCCAGAGCCCAAACCACATTACACTGCAGCCACATCCCTACTATGCCTTTAGATGGGACGCATTCTGAATAGCCAGCACAGGCCCCAACTAAAGGCGAGCAGGAATGTGGCCGCAGTGTAATGTGGAGTCTGGGAAAAAGGCCAAAAGGGGGACTCAGACAGGGGGGCATTCCATTTTGCTGCCCCTGATGCAGGGAACAAAATCCAGTAGGACATCCCAAGTTGGGGTGCCCCCTGTGTAAACTCCCCCAATGACCCCGTTTCCCACCACATTACACTGCGGCCACATCCCTGCTCGCCATTAGCTGGGGACATGCCTGGGTTGTTTAGAATGTGTCCCATCTAATAGCATAGTGTGTAATGTGTGGGGTCTGGGAAAGGGGCCAGTTTGGGGTTTTACACTGGGGGATGCCCCATAGAAACTTTTTTATTTTTTTAATAAATCTTAAATAAATCACACCTCAGATCAGATGCTGAAGAGTCCCCTTCAAAGTGGAGAGCAGCGAGGGCGATGTCAGGAGCCAGCCCCCTGCCTGCCCACACAGTGCCTGAGAGCTCGGCGCTCACCCTGCTGGCCTGCTCAGTCTCTCCCTGCTCTGATCAACTAGTGCTGCCTGAGCAAGAGCATCGCTCTGCAGGAGGAGGAGGAGGACGATGGTGCTGCCCAGCTTGGTGAAGGTAAGTACATTTATATGTATGTGACCCAGGTGCACCCAGCATATAAGATGACCCCCCCACTTGGAGGCATGGTTTACAGGGGGAAAAAGTCTTCTTATACGCCAGCAAATACGGTAATGGTAAAATGGAGCTACATTAACCCGTATGAAGCTGCTGATCACTAGCGGTGAATACAGAGAACATACAGTATACACATAAGATACAGAGAACATACAGTATATACATAAGATACAGAGAACATACAGTATACACATAAGATACAGAGAACATACAGTATACACATAAGATACAGAGAACATACAGTATATACATAAGATACAGAGAACATACAGTATACACATAAGATACAGAGAACATACAGTATACACATAAGATACAGAGAACATACAGTATACACATAAGATACAGAGAACATACAGTATACACATAAGATACAGAGAACATACAGTATACACATAAGATAAAGAGAACATACAGTATACACATAAGATAAAGAGAACATACAGTATACACATAATATACAGAGAACATACAGTATACACATAAGATACAGAGAACATACAGTATACACATAAGATAAAGAGAACATACATGAAGCTGCGGATCACTAGCGGTGAATTCAGCCAGCAGTCCACAACTTTCCCTGGTCCCGCGGCACCGAAGCTCTCGCTCATCCCGTCTCGCCTCTCCTGCCACAGCTCAATGCACTACAGAAGGAAATCTGCCCATTCACTGTGAGGGGCTGGCCCAAATTCAAAGGCTACACCCGGGAGCATTGTGGGATACGTACTCCCAGGTGTAGCAAGATGGCGGTGCGGGAGCGAGGTAATCGGGAAGCAGCAGCCTGGAAAGGTGATTAGGTCAGTAATAAGCATGCAGTGGTTTGTATGCTTATTAAAGTGGACCAAAACATAGGATTTTGACTATCCGGGCTTTTGGTCCTGTGTGAACCCCCCCCCCCCCCTCCCAGGTCACCCGGACAAACTAACCTCTTCCCGGTCCGTGGTCTCTTGTCCAATCGCACTCGGATCTGTTCCTGCACCTTCGTCTAAGGCGGGCGGATTCAAGCGCGCTGGCGGCTGCATTCCCCACATAATGACACGGAGCCCACCATACAACCTCTATGCATAAAAGCAGAGCGTTTGGACCCTATTCATCAGCGATGCCTAAGCCGGCCCTGGATCCTGGAGACCAGGAGGGCGTCACTGATGCAGGGACCCAGGATCCATTGCTGGTCTTCACCATTCGGTCACAATGACACCAACAGGATTTCTTTGTTGAACAAGCTTCCTGTCTCTTGTTATCATATAGTAAAGGTGTATAAATGTCCCCTATGTGAGTCATACAAAACAGAAAGTCATCCAATAAATAAATATGATTTTGAAAGCAGAGGACAGAAAGTGACCCTAAACTCTTCTCATGGATGTCTGTAAACAGATAAGTTATTGAAGGTAGGACTCAATCCCTGGATAGTTCAGTGGATTTCCAGTTGGCTGAGGGATCGGTATCAGAGCGTTGTTGTAAATGGTGTGGAATCTGAACAAAGGCGAGTTACAAGTGGTGTGCCGCAAGGCTCTGTCCTGGGCCCCATTCTATTTAATATATTTGTAAGTGACATAGGAGAAGGCTTGGTAGGAAAAGTTTGCCTGTTTGCTGATGATACAAAGGTTAGTAATAGGGTGGATATTCCTGGATGTGTCTGCAACATGGACAATGATTTAGCTTTACTGGATAGATGGTCAAAACTGTGGAAACTAGAGTTTAATGTCTCCAAATGTAAAATCCTGCACTTGGGTAGAAGGAATCCCTGCTCTGAGCACCGTATGGGCAGCACTGTGTTATCCAGGACCTCGGAGGAGAGAGATTTAGGGGTACTGATTACTGATAGCTGCAAGATGAGTGGACAGTGTAGCCAGGCAGTGGGAAAAGCAATCAGGGGGCTCAGCTGCATAGCTCGAGGCATCACCAGTAGGAAGAGGGAAGTTGTGATGCCGCTGTATAGAGCCCTGGTGAGGCCACAGCTAGAATACTGTGTGCAGTTCTGGAGACCTTACCTGCAAAAAGACATTATTCAAATAGAACGTGTCCAAAGGCCGGCAACAAAAATGGCGGAAAGACTTAAACTTAAAACTTATCAGGAAAGACTTAAAGAACTTAATTTGTACAGTCTGGAGGAAAGAAGGGAGAGGGGGACATGATGGAGACCTTTATATATGTGACAGGAGGGAATAAGGTTCAGGAGGGAAGTGTTTTTAATAAGAAACGTAATGATAGAACAAGGGGCCCAACCTGAAGCTAGTCGGGGGGAAGATCAGGAGCAATGTTAGAAAATATTATTGTACAGAAAGAGTAGTAGATGCTTGGAACAAACTTCCAGCAGAGGTAGTTGAAAAATCAACAGTCGACAAACTGTGTGGGATAAGCTTCCATCTATCCTAGGATAAAGAGAACATACAGTATACACATAAGATACAGAGAACATACAGTATATACATAAGATACAGAGAACATACAGTATACACATAAGATTCAGAGAACATACAGTATATACATAAGATACAGAGAACATACAGTATACACATAAGATACAGAGAACATACAGTATACACATAAGATACAGAGAACATACAGTATATACATAAGATACAGAGAACATACAGTATACACATAAGATAAAGAGACCATACAGTATATACCGGTACATAAGATACAGAGAACATACAGTATATACCGGTACATAAGATACAGAGAACATACAGTATATACATAAGATACAGAGAACATACAGTATACACATAAGATACAGAGAACATACATTATACACATAAGATACAGAGAACATACAGTATACACATAAGATACAGAGAATATACAGTATACACATAAGATACAGAGAATATACAGTATACACATAAGATAAAGAGACCATACAGTATATGCATAAGATACAGAGAACATACAGTATATACATAAGATAAAGAGACCATACAGTATATACCGGTACATAAGATACAGAGAACATACAGTATACACATAAGATACAGAGAACATACATTATACACATAAGATACAGAGAACATACAGTATACACATAAGATAAAGAGTACATACAGTATACACATAAGATACAGAGAACATACAGTATACACATAAGATACAGAGAACATACAGTATACACATAAGATAAAGAGTTCATACAGTATACACATAAGATACAGAGAACATACAGTATACACATAAGATAAAGAGAACATACAGTATACACATAAGATACAGAGAACATACAGTATACACATAAGATACAGAGAACATACAGTATACACATAAGATACAGAGAACATACAGTATATACATAAGATACAGAGAACATACAGTATACACATAAGATACAGAGAACATACAGTATATACATAAGATAAAGAGACCATACAGTATATACCGGTACATACGATACAGAGAACATACAGTATACACATAAGATACAGAGAACATACATTATACACATAAGATAAAGAGAACATACAGTATACACATAAGATAAAGAGACCATACAGTATATACCGGTACATAAGATACAGAGAACATACATTATACACATAAGATACAGAGAACATACAGTATACACATAAGATACAGAGAACATACAGTATACACATAAGATACAGAGAACATACATTATACACATAAGATACAGAGAACATACAGCATACACATAAGATACAGAGAACATACATTATACACATAAGATACAGAGAACATACAGTATACACATAAGATACAGAGAACATACAGTATACACATAAGATACAGAGAACATACAGTATATACATAAGATACAGAGAACATACAGTATACACATAAGATACAGAGAACATACAGTATATACATAAGATACAGAGAACATACAGAGAACATACAGTATACACATAAGATACAGAGAACATACAGTATACACATAAGATAAAGAGAACATACAGTATACACATAAGATACAGAGAACATACAGTATACACATAAGATACAGAGAACATACAGTATATACATAAGATACAGAGAACATACAGAGAACATACAGTATACACATAAGATACACATAAGATACAGAGAACATACAGTATACACATAAGATACAGAGAACATACAGTATACACATAAGATAAAGAGAACATACAGTATACACATAAGATACAGAGAACATACAGTATACACATAAGATACAGAGCACATGCAGTATATACATAAGATACAGAGAACATACAGTATACACATAAGGGCAGAGACTAGATGGGCCGTATGGTCTCCTTCTGCCGTCACCTTTCTATGTTTCTATGTAAATGGATGTTTTCAAGAAGTGGTTGAGTACCCCTGGGGTATATGTTTCTGCATGTGTTGCATCTATACCTAACCGCAGGCCTCCTCCCCATCCAGACCTGTGGTACAGATAGGACAGAGGTAGGTCCGAGCCTGTTGTGGGCTCTTTCTTGCCATGTCGCACCACTTGTCATCTTACGAGCATCATCCCTTCGGCTGGGTTCATGCGAGTCTCGTATACCAGGCTGTGACAGCCTTGGCGCTCAGGCGTGCCGCGCTGCTACCAGTCTGTCTTCCAGATAAATAATGTAACGTCTACCATCTGTTCCGCACTCCCATCCAATAGCCTTGGCCCTACATGTTTATCAACACTTCTGGCTGCTGGCAAATCGCAGCCTACGATTGGATGTTTGTGTATATAGGGCGGATTATTGTCGCTGGAAACCAGAAAGGCTGTGTAATGATTATCGCGTCTTGTAATATTTACACATCCCCTCCTACTTGTGGGAACGTGTTTCGAGCTAGTGGCCCTCATCAGCGCAAGGTTGGAAGTGATGGCTGATACCTGGAAGCGCTGGAACAGAAAGGAGATCTCCTGGACTTACCTTAAAGTGGACCAAAAGCCACGACCACCAGACCAAGAATCTATAAGATTCCAGGGCCGCTAGATTTCTTCCCCCCGGGGAATCCAGAATCGGGATGCCCCGCTGGCTGAAACCCCCCAGGCCTCCCCGGTATACTCATATTCTCCCCCGGTCCAACAGCGCATTCGCAAGCAGCGGCTACATCCTCGCTATCCCTCTAGAAGGGCATATGCCCGCACCAGGCATTTGTGAATGGTCAGTGTGGACACACTCGATGTTAGAGAGTAGGGGGGGCGCGGGTGCACTTGGCTAGACTCGGCTCGTATCAGCGCAGTTGAGCCCACTGATTGGACGGGAGGCTATGCATGCGACGTAGGACTAGGGAAAGGTGAGTGGGAGTGGGCGACCTAGGGGCTTTCACACAGCAAGGACCATAACCCAGGATAGTCAAAATCCTGGATTTTGGTCCACTTTAAAGGTATATTGCAAACAAAGGGCTCTAGAGGAACTAAGGTTAGAAATGACTGGAGTCCCTCTTTAATATACAGCAGTGTGCCAGCCTGGGTCCAACTTCCCTGCTGTGCATCACTGCTGCTTAAAGTGGACCAACGCCCAGCCAGATCTAGAAGATTCCCGGGCCGATCAAATCCCTTCCCGCACGGCATCCAAAATCGGGATGTGTGAAAACCCCCAGGACGCCTGCAAACCTTACCTGATTCCCGGTCCAACGGCGCATGCGCGGGCCGCCATGCACGTCTGAGCAGCATCTTAGCTCAGCGGCTCCGAGCACGCTTGCGGCCGCATCTCGCCCTTCTCTCTAGCAGGGCGCGTGTCCTGCCGGCCATTTGTGAATGCTCCCTGTTAGAGGGAAGCGCAAGATGCGGCCGCCAGCGTGTTCGGAGCTGCTGAGCTAAGACGCCGCTCAACGTGGATAGCTCAGCGGCTCCGAGCGTGCTGATTGGACGAGCGGTCGCGCATGCGTCGTAGGAGTGGGGTGAGGTGAGTTGAATCCTGTGATCTGGGGGGTTTCACATAGCGGGGCACGCCGATCGGGGGTGCCCCGCTACGTGAAACCCCCCAGATCACAGGGGAAGTGGACCAAAACCCAGGATATGGTATGATTAAGAGCCTGAGCAGGCTTGAAACGCGTCACTAGGTGTTTGCCTCTTTGTTGCTATTGGGCCATTGTCCTCCCACATCTCAATGTTTCCTACTTAAGAGCTGTTTTTAACTGGATGGATTAAAAGTTATGTTTTATGGAAAGCTGGACAAACCACTGCTATTCTCAAAACCCAGGATAGTCAAAATCCTGGGTATTGGTCCACTTTAAAGAGGAACACTTTACCTAAAATGAAAAAAAGGGGGGTGATCCCGCCCCCCCTTATTGGGCCCTACTTTCCTTTTGGATGTCGCTGCCTGCTACGACAACATCCGACTGCTTCAGGACCCCATCCTCACCCTGCCGTCTGCTTAGCACGGCCTTGTCATTTACCGGGGGGTGCATCCGAGCGTGCTGGCGGCCACTTCCCCCGCTACCCTTTAACATGGAATGTTTGTCTGCGTCGGCCATTCACAAATGCATGTGCCCTGCTAAAGGAATAGCGGGGATGCGGCCGCTGTTTGCGCATGCACCATTGGACTGTGAAAGAAGGTGAGTTTCCAGGAGACCTGGGGGGTTTTACACAGCAGGCATCCTGAATTTGGATGCCCTGGGGTGGGAGCGAGTATGCCTGCGGAGTCGATGAGACGCCAGGGTGTGTTTTGGTCCTCTTTAAATATGGAAATATATATATATATATATATATATATATATATATATATATATATAGTGGTAAGTTGTATCAAAATGTCTGTTTCTCCCCTAAAGCACAATCCGGCCCGGGTTTTCAGGACCCGGGTCACTTCCCCAATTCCCTAACAGGTTGTTACATGTTCTAAGGCCTCCACAAGTGTGCACGCTGATTACAGGAGAAGCCTGTATAAGAAGAGAGCACACGGCCTTTCCTTTGTCTATGACCAGCCTGTTGGAGTGAGCCCAGGCTGATCTGCACCGTGGTGAAGGATAGCACTGGACATTGAGCAGAGGGCAGATACGCCCTGTAAAGTGGACAGGAATTGATCAGCTTGCTGGAGTACCCAGCCCAGGACTATTTGGTTGGTGAAGTAACCCTTTTTGCTTACTGCATTTATGTTGCAATCTTTTGGACTATCTACTGAACTTTGCTGAATAAAAGACGTTTTTGCCGTTCAAATCCGTTGTCGTCACTGCTGATTGTTTGAACCGCTAGTGCCACGCTCTATCTATCTCCTGCGCTGAGGACTTATATACAGATGAAACAGAAATAAGAGGAAATTGTAATATATAGTTTGAACTTTTGAGAGCGATTCATTAACAATTGTTACAACTGCTGATTGTTTGCCCGCTTACAATATATATATATATATATATATATATATATATATATATATATATATACAGGGGTCCAAAATCAGCCTGGGGATTTAACATCCCCAGCCGGCCCAGAAGCTGCTGAGCCCCGCCCCCACGATGCTTTCATCAGCTGAGGCTACAGTATATCTCCGCAGGGAGAGATCAAGTACAAGTGTAGATATGGCCAATCTTAAAAAGGTGGTAGTGAAGCTTTATTTCTGTAGTGGCCGTGGTGGGGATTCCCCCTCCACAGCCATGGGGTATTTTGTGAGGTATAGTGGGGATTGGTGTGTGGGGAGACTTGGGAGTCTGGGAACTAAGAGGGGGGGGTTGGAAGAGCATTGGGTGAATCTGGGGACAGAGTCCATAAGGCATTTAGGCCCAATTAAACTTCTCACTGTGCTCCTTATGGCCAGTCTGCCCATGTGTGTGATGGAAAAAATAGATGTCTGTTCTAATGATCTTTTTATTTTTTGACATGTAGAACAACTTTCCCGCCAGTAGCCCTGACCGTCTGCAGGATCTGAAGTCCACTGTAGATTTGCTGACCAGCATCACTTTCTTCCGCATGAAGGTAAGTCGTGTTGTCATCACACGCGGGATTCCACTTCTGCAGCTTTTATGGGGAACTATACTGTTAAAATGAAGATACAGGCCAGGGTGAGATTTTAATGTATTGTGCTCTTTCCCTTCTGCCAGCACCCCTTCATCAGGTTGTGCACACCCCAAACTTGTTGTTTTTCATATCGTGTATACAATTAATCTACAAATCCATAAATACAATATGATGCAAGTGCAAATATAAAAAAAATAAATAAATACATTTGTATTAGAATATGTGTGTGCAAACCAGGCAAAAAAGTGTCAATGCTCAGTCAATAAAACATCCAGTATATAGATAATAACTATAGATAAAATGACACAAGTGCATGAAAAGGTGCATTAGCCCATACAATCAGTAATAGATAAAAAAGTAAATGACATCACCAGTAAACAGAGCCCAGGTCCTCCTACAGCAACCTACCACCGACGCGTTGCGTGGCCTGATGCCACTTCGCCATGAATTTGTATACATATTAGAGCCATTGTCAAGATTCCTCCTTTAGCCATTTGTATATGTATGTTTTTTTTAAAATTTTGTCCTTCATGTTGTATGTTTTAGCTGCAGATTTGATTTAAAAAAAAAACGTTGCTTTTATATTTTCAAAAAAAAAAAAATGTAGATACAGATCAAGCTGTAAACTCACTGGTGTGCCCTCTATACACACCTAGTATCCAACCCCACAAGGACTAACTAATGCACTCACAATGTTACATACAATAACAGCTTTATTACAAGAATTAAACTAAAAACACAATTAAAAACAAGGTTTCTGTGCCATAAGCATGATCACCACCAGGGGGAGCACACCCTAATCATTCTATTACTCATCTAACTAATACAGTATACTATATACAAAAAAGTGTCATTGCTTCTCAATGTGCTTCCATCTCGAATACAAGATCAATACAAGAGTAAAACAACCCAATCAGAGTTAAAAGTGCAATTCAGCAAAATAGTGCAAATAAGTAAAGTGCTTACAGTTTTTCAGACGGTGTGCGTCCCCCCCTGCCTGCAACCAATGCGTTTCGAGTCAAATAATGACTCTTGCTCACGGCCAGTAATCCAATGATTGAAACACAGAGCTAAACATAAATTTAAGAAAACATAAAGTCTCTCAATGTAAATTCATAAATGTGGAAAAAGCTGTGAAGCCAGAGATACTGAATAAGCCCGTCAGGTGATGATGTCCACTTTCAAAGTGCAATAAAATCCACCACCTTCTAAATTGGACTCTTACCAGAAAATCTTCCAAAAAGAGCCATGGTGTCATATGTAGCATTCCAATACATCGCTAGCAGCGAACTGTGTAGTGATATAAGGCTCCAAGGTCTAGAGCCTATTTCTCCCAACGGAAACCATATAACTTGATCAATACTTCATAGGAATATATCGTGTAAAATAGTAAAAAGCATAAAAGGCAAATGTAAATAATCCAGCGCATCAATATATCTGCTCTCACCGCCGGATCCCCCGTCCTCATAAATACCCGTTGTGTGAATGTGAACCGGGTAAAGCCAACCACACGCCTCCTACGCGTTTCGTCCCTCGCAGGGACTTTAGCCATCCTGGACAGCCATCCTACACAGTTCGCTGCTAGCGATGTATTGGAATGCCACATATGATACCATGGCTCTTTTTTGAAGATTTTCTGGTAAGAGTCCAATTTAGAAGGTGCTGGATTTTATTGCACTTTGAAAGTGGACATCATCACATGACGGGCTTCTTCAGTATCTCTGGCTTCACAGCTTTTTCCACATTTATGAATTTACATTGAGAGACTTTATGTTTTCTTAAATTTGTGTTTAGCTCTGTGTTTTATTTTATGTTGTTCATTGTTTATTGTAAAGTTTGGGGATCCTTTGTAACACGTTGAGCTTGATCTTGGATTAGGTTTGATAGGTAGCGCGGTATTTATTTATCACAATCCAATGATTGCGACAATCATTGGATTACTGGCCGTGAGCAAGAGTTCTTGTAATAAAGCTGTTATTGTATGTAACATTGTGAGTGCATTAGTTAGTCCTTGTGGGGTTGGATACTAGGTGTGTATAGAGGGCACACCAGTGAGTTTACAGTGTGGTCTGGGCATTTCTCCACAAGGCATTGCACCTAATTGAGGACTTGGTTCGGTGGCGCCCATCAATAGTAGCCTTTTCAGCCCAATTGGCTTTTGTATAGACGGTGTATATACAGATCAAGGGCGTACATACCATACAGGCAGTGTAGACATAAGCCCCTGGGCCTGGCCCAAGCTACCTGCACCACCTATATAGAATGTACGCCCCCTACAGACTACATACTTACCTTCCGCATGAAGGTAAGTCGTGTTGTCATCACACGGGGGATTCCACTTCTGCAGCTTTTATGGGGAACTATACTGTAAAAATGTAAATACAGATCGTGGTCGTACATACCATACAGGCAGTGCCGACACAGGCCCCCAGCCCGGCACAAGCCACATATATAGAATGTACGCCCCGCCAGTGTGCTTACTTACCTTTGGCATGAAGGTAAGTCGTGTTGTCATCACACGGGGGATTCCACTTCTGCAGCTTTTATGGGGAACTATACTGTTAAAATGTAGATACAGATCATGAACGTACATACCATAGAGGCAGTGCAGACACAGGCCCACGGGCCAGCGTAAGCTACCTACACCACATATATAGAATGTACGCCCCCTACAGACTACATACTTACCTTCCGCATGAAGGTAAGTCGTGTTGTCATCACATAGGGGATTCCACTTCTGCAGCTTTTATGGGGAACTATACAATTGATATGTAGATACATATCGTGAACGTACATACCATAGAGGCAGTGCAGACACAGGCCCATGGGCCGGCGCAAGCTACCTGCACCACCTATATAGAATGTACGCCCCCTACAGACTACATACTTACCTTCCGCATGAAGGTAAGTCGTGTTGTCATCACATAGGGGGATTCCACTTCTGCAGCTTTTATGGGGAACTATACTGTAAAAATGTAAATACAGATCGTGGTCGTACATACCATAGAGGCAGTGCCGACACAGGCCCCCAGCCCGGCACAAGCCACATATATAGAATGTACACCCCGCCAGTGTGCTTACTTACCATTGGCATGAAGGTAAGTCGTGTTGTCATCACATAGGGGATTCCACTTCTGCAGCTTTTATGGGGAACTGTACAATTGATATGTAGATACATATCGTGAACGTAGATACCATAGAGGCAGTGCAGACACAGGCCCACGGGCCGGCGCAAGCTACCTGCACCACATATATAGAATGTACGCCCCCGCCAGAGTACATACTTACCTGACCATTCATACCACATCACACGTGCCTCCGCGTATGCGCCCCATGCTTCCCTCGCCACACTGAGCGTGCTGCTCTCTGTCATCTGCGCTCCGTTCTACACTCTCCACCATGCGTGCGCCGCTCTCTGCTCTCTGCAGGCCTCCTTGTGTCGCTGGGCTGGTGAGTCTTCCAGAGGACGGTGGCTGAGGGGAGGCCCTACTATGGGGCCCCATTCTGGCTATGTACCTCCTGATACAGATACAGCATTCTTCAGATTGATCTCTCAGCCATCTGCGCTCCGTTCTACACTCTCCACTGTCGGGGAAATTATCCATCTTAATTATGTCAGACAAAGAGAGACACACACATATGCTTCCTTACGCACGGCCATGTTGTTCTTGTGGGCGTGTCTGTGGGATGTGCCACTCCCTTTATTATATACCTTAACAAGAAGACTTACAAGGAAACGTTCTATTATAACCAATCACAGAACGAGTCGTACATCAGCATATCATATCAGCCTTTACATGTAACTGTGTTACAGTCCATATATAGAGAAATGCCTATCACAAGTGAACAACCAATCAGCATAGTTTAACCAAATGCACACATTACATCATACATTGATTGATAGGGACAACTGTTCATCTCTCCATGCTGGTCCGTATGTAAGATGATGCGAACTATATATAGGCACTGGCTGGCATTTACATGGAGCTGACCTAAACTATATAATTCAATTGAATTGAAACTAGATTAGCTCAAATATGAGTTTTTAGTAGATTTAGTCAAAGTCATAAATTCCTTTACACCACCATGCGTGCGCCGCTCTCTGCTCTCCGCTGGCCTCCTCGTCTCGCTGGGCTGGTGAGTCTTCCGGGGGAGGGTGGCTGATGGGGGGGCCCTACTATGGGGCCCCATCCTGGCTATGTACCCCCTAATACAGATAAAACATTCTTCAAATTGATCTCTCAGCCATCTGCGCTCCGTTCTACACTCTCCACCATGCGTGCGCCGCTCTCTGCTCTCCGCAGGCCTCCTCGTCTCGCTGGGCTGGTGAGTGTTCCGGGGGAGGGTGACTGATGGGGGGGGGCCCTACTATGGGGCCCCATCCTGGCTATGTACCCCTTCAGATTGATCTCTCCGCCATCTGCGCTCCGTTCCACACTCTCCATTGTGCAATGGTCGCTCTCTGCTCTCCGCAGGCCTCCTCGTGTCGCTGGGCTGGTGAGTGTTCCGTGGGGGTGGCTGATGGGGGGCCCTGCTATGGGGCCCCATCCTGGCTATGTACCCCCTAATACAGATACAGCATTCTTCAGATTGATTTCTCCGCCATCTGCGCTCCGTTTTACACTCTCCACCATGCGTGCACCGCTCTCTGATCTCCGCAGGCCTCCTTGTGTCGCTGGGCTGGTGAGTCTTCTGGGGGAGGCTGGCTGATTGGGGGGGGGGCCCCTACTATGGGGCCCCATCCTGGCTATGTACCCCCTAATACAGATACAACATTCTTCAGATTGATCTCTCCACCATCTGCGCTCCGTTCCACACTCTCCATTGTGCAATGGTCGCTCTCTGCTCTCCGCAGGCCTCATCGTGTCGCTGGGCTGGTGAGTCTTCCGGGGGACGGTGGCTGATGGGGGGGGGCCTGATACAGCCTGGTACAGCCCTGATACAGATACAGAATTCTTCCCAGTGATCTTTCCGCTCCCACCAGCATGATGAAGAGACCACTCACACATCGCGGTGAGCTGTAGGAAGGAAGAAAGTAAAGAAGTGGAGAAAGAAGAAATTAAATGAGGGAAGAGATGGGAAAGTAAAGTAGGAAGAAAAGCAAATAAAAAAGGAGGAAACATGAAGGAAGGGAGCATGAAAAGGGAAAATATGGAAGACCAGGAAGGTGGTATGGTAAAAAAAAAGAAGAAAGAAAAGGCAGAATGAAAAGAAAGAAGGAAGAAAAGCAGCCTCTGCTATGTTGTTTAGGCATTTACTGAGGCTCAGCTGACAGCCCTGTGGTCACTGGCGGTATTGCGCGCTGTCCAGTTGCTCAGTTTGCCTGTTCATACAGTAATGCCAGGCTAGTGGCTGCTACTGTATCTCTGCCTTACAGTATATTAACACTCAGGCAGCGGTAAAAGGGAATGCTGAAATTAGAAACAGAAGTAAAAGAGATCGCAGGAGACTGATCATAAAAACTCGGAGGCAGAGAGAGAGATGAATATAACACAGGAAAAACTGAGAAAAAGAGACATGGGTAAGTTAGATAAGAAAAGACAGAGAGGTGAGGTAATGTTAAAAAAAAGAGGGAAAAGAAAGAAAGAGTGGAGGAGTGGAAAAAAGTGGAGAAGTGGGAAGATAAAAGAGAGACTTGAATACAGAAAAAGGAGGACATGCTAAAGGACAGAGGTCAGGACACTTTCTAGCCTAAAAAGCTTCCAGAGCAGGGAGATAAAATACTACCCCTCCTCCCAGGCTAAAGGGTGCTGACGCCAATCGGGTGAGGAAGGACTGAAAGAAAAAGTGAAGGGAGGGAGGAAGTAATGAAATAGAGAGGGAAGGAAATGAGGAAGGAAGGAAATGAGGAAAGAAATATAAAGAAAGAGAATGAAGGAAGGAAATAAAAAAGAAGGAATGAAAGGAAGGAGATAAACAAGGAGAGGGAAGGAAATAAGGAAGGAAGAAAAACATCTGGGAGAATTAGACAGAGGAAGCAAAGAACGGTAGAAAGGGAGGAGGGGGGAAAAGAACAAGAGAAAGAAAGAAAGAGAGAAAAAAGCAGGGAAGGAAAGACAGAAAGGAAGAGAGAAGGAAGGGAAAAAGTAGAGAAAGAGAAATTGAAAGGAGGGAAGAGATGGGAAAGTAAGGTAGGAAGGAAAGCAAAGGAAGAAAGGGAGCATAAAATGAAGATATGAAAGACCATAAAGGTTGGAAGGTAAGAAAAAAATGAAGAAAGAAAGAAAAATGGGAAAAGAGAAAGCAGAATGAAAAGAAAGAAAGGAGGAAGAAAAGCAGCCTCTGCTATGTTGTTTAGGCATTTACTGAGGCTCAGCTGCCAGCCCTGTGGTCACTGGCGGTACTGCGCGCTGTCCAGTTGCTCAGTTTGCCTGGGGCTAAAAATGGCCCTGACTAAAGTCACATGCTAAGGGAAAGAAATCTTGAAAAGAAAGAGAGAGGAGGATAATGTTGAAAAGAAAGAGGAGGAGGGAAGGAAAGTGGCGAGAGAGAGATGGTGCAAAATGGAAGGAGAAGGAGGGGATGTGGACATTACTGGCCTGAAGAATCTACGATAAACCCCCAACACACATTCATTCACTTACAGACAACAATAGAGACAGAGAGAGCGAATGTATGAGAATGATAGAGGGAACATGAAAAAGAGAATGAGATAAAGGGAAAAATTAGAAGGTTAAGTCAATATGGTGCAAAAAAAGGAAGAAGGATAAAATGTGGAAAAAAGAGGGAGGGAGACACATTCTGAGAAAGAAAACAAGAATATAGGAATGTGAAAAACAGCGAGAAGAGGGAGGGAATGTGGAAAAGAGTAAATTAAGGAGGGAATGTGGAAAAAAGAAAGATGGAGAGGATTAAAAAAGTGCAGACCAAAGTGAGTGAGAGAAAAAAAAAAGAATAATGGAGGGAATATGAAACAGAGAGAACGCTAGAGGGAATCTGAAAAAGAGAGATTGATGGAGGGAATGTGAAATAGAGAGAATGATGGAGGGAATGTGAAATAGAGAGAATGATGGAGGGAATCTGAAAAAGAGAGATTGATGGAGAGAATGTGAAATAGAGAGAATGATGGAGGGAATGTGAAATAGAGAGAATGATGGAGGGAATGTGAAATAGAGAGAATGATGGAGGGAATGTGAAATAGAGAGGACTATGGAGGGAATGTGAAATAGAGAGAACTATGGAGGGAATGTGAAATAGAGAGAATGATGGAGGGAATGTGAAATAGAGAGAACTATGGAGGGAATGTGAACTAGAGAGAATGATGGAGGGAATGTGAAATAGAGAGGACTATGGAGGGAATGTGAAATAGAGAGAATGATGGAGGGAATGTGAAATAGAGAGGACTATGGAGGGAATGTGAAATAGAGAGAATGATGGAGGGAATGTGAAATAGAGAGAATGATGGAGGGAATGTGAAATAGAGAGGACTATGGAGGGAATGTGAAATAGAGAGGATGATGGAGGGAATGTGAAATAGAGAGAATGATGGAGGGAATGTGAAATAGAGAGAACTATGGAGGGAATGTGAAATAGAGAGAACTATGGAGGGAATGCGAAATAGAGAGAACGATGGAGGGAATGTGAAATAGAGAGAATGATGGAGGGAATGTGAAATAGAGAGGACGATGGAGGGAATGTGAAATAGAGAGAACGATGGAGGGAATGTGAAATAGAGAGGATGATGGAGGGAATGTAAAATAGAGAGAACGATGGAGGGAATGTGAAATAGAGAGGATGATGGAGGGAGTGTGAAATAGAGAGGACGATGGAGGGAGTGTAAAATAGAGAGAACGATGGAGGGAATGTGAAATAGAGAGAACGATGGAGGGAATGTGAAATAGAGAGGATGATGGAGGGAATGTGAAATAGAGAGAACGATGGAGGGAATGTGAAATAGAGAGAACGATGGAGGGAATGTGAAATAGAGAGAACGATGGAGGGAATGTGAAATAGAGAGAACGATGGAGGGAATGTGAAATAGAGAGAATGATGGAGGGAATGTGAAATAGAGAGGACTATGGAGGGAATGTGAAATAGAGAGAACGATGGAGGGAATGTGAAATAGAGAGAACGATGGAGGGAATGTGAAATAGAGAGAACGATGGAGGGAATGTGAAATAGAGAGAACGATGGAGGGAATGTGAAATAGAGAGAACGATGGAGGGAATGTGAAATAGAGAGAACGATGGAGGGAATGTGAAATAGAGAGAACGATGGAGGGAATGTGAAATAGAGAGAATGATGGAGGGAATGTGAAAAAGAGAGAACGATGGAGGGAATGTGAAATAGAGAGGATGATGGAGGGAATGTGAAATAGAGAGGATGATGGAGGGAATGTGAAAAAGAGAGAACGATGGAGGGAATGTGAAATAGAGAGAACGATGGAGGGAATGTGAAATAGAGAGAACGATGGAGGGAATGTGAAATAGAGAGAACGATGGAGGGAATATGAAATAGAGAGAACGATGGAGGGAATGTGAAATAGAGAGAACGATGGAGGGAATGTGAAATAGAGAGGACGATGGAGGGAATGTGAAAAAGAGAGAACGATGGAGGGAATGTGAAATAGAGAGGATGATGGAGGGAATGTGAAATAGAGAGAACGATGGAGGGAATGTGAAAAAGAGAGAACGATGGAGGGAATGTGAAATAGAGAGAACGATGGAGGGAATTTGAAATAGAGAGAACGATGGAGGGAATGTGAAATAGAGAGAACGATGGAGGGAATGTGAAATAGAGAGGATGATGGAGGGAATGTGAAATAGAGAGGATGATGGAGGGAATGTGAAAAAGAGAGAACGATGGAGGGAATGTGAAATAGAGAGGATGATGGAGGGAATGTGAAATAGAGAGAACGATGGAGGGAATGTGAAATAGAGAGGATTATGGAGGGAATGTGAAATAGAGAGGATGATGGAGGGAATGTGAAAAAGAGAGAACGATGGAGGGAATGTGAAATAGAGAGGATGATGGAGGGAATGTGAAATAGAGGGAACGATGGAGGGAATGTGAAATAGAGAGGACTATGGAGGGAGTGTGAAATAGAGAGAACGATGGAGGGAATGTGAAATAGAGAGAACGATGGAGGGAATGTGAAATAGAGAGGATGATGGAGGGAATGTGAAATAGAGAGAACGATGGAGGGAATGTGAAATAGAGAGAACGATGGAGGGAATGTGAAATAGAGAGAACGATGGAGGGAATGTGAAATAGAGAGAATGATGGAGGGAATGTGAAATAGAGAGAACGATGGAGGGAATGTGAAATAGAGAGAATGATGGAGGGAGTGTGAAATAGAGAGAACGATGGAGGGAATGTGAAATAGAGAGGATGATGGAGGGAATGTGAAATAGAGAGGACGATGGAGGGAATGTGAAATAGAGAGGACTATGGAGGGAGTGTGAAATAGAGAGAACGATGGAGGGAATGTGAAATAGAGAGGATGATGGAGGGAATGTGAAAAAGAGAGAACCTGATGGAGGGAATAAGAGCAAGCAATTATGATGGAGGGAATGTAAAAAAGAGAGCACAACGGAGGGAATAGAAAATAGAAGCAGGGAGTGTGAATAGGAAAGAAGGAGGGAATGTGAAGATAAATGAGAGAGACATTGCTACATTTAAAACACAGCGGAGAGCAGCAATCTGGTGCCCTATTTGCTCCCATAGCATGAGGTATAGGAGGAGCCGCATTTGCCGAACATGAATGTGGAAATGAAATTGTGAAGAAGAAAATGTGTAAAAGAGATGAAGAACAGGGGGAAAGAAATAAGAAAAAAAGGAAAAAAGTGAAGCAGGGAATGGCAAGAAAAAGAATGAAAAAGAGTGAATGATGGAAGCAATGTGCAAAAAAGAGAAAGAGAGGGAAATGGAGAAGAAGTAGAAGAGAGCATTCTGCATGATGTATCCTGGTGGGTTGGAGCCCGGTGGTCCCACTTCACAGAGGCCGGACATGCGTTTCATATTTGCCCACCCAGTTGCCATTTATGCAGGTAGGTAAGTCAGGTTTCACCAACACAGCGCTATCACTGGGTGTCTGGCACTGCAAGCCCGAGAGAGCGCTCGCCATGCCGCCAGCGCGTGCTGTAACATAATGATCGGCGACGCTCGAGTACTCGAGGTTTGGGATTATGTAAAGTAGAGACGCACAGCAGTCACAGCATCCCTCCCGGGTGTACAGCAGAGCTATACCTTCTGGTGAGAGGAGAATGGGTTAACCTGCAGCAGCCCCGTTCTTGTGTCTCGATATGTATTATACATGTGGATACTGTAGGCAGCCATGATCTAGTGGTCACGGAATTGATCTTGTGACCAGAGGGTCACAGGTTCGATTCCTGTCTGGCTCGCCGTATCAAAATTCTCGATTAGATGGCAGGGCAGCTCGGCCCCACCTCCTTGCTGTGTACGTCCCGCAGACTTGAAGGTCTGTGAGCATCTATGGAGGGTAGAGCAGGCGATGCCATGCGATCCATAGTGAGGGGAACAGGGGATGTCATGGGATCTATGGTGAGGGGAGCAGGGGATGTCATGGGATCTATGGTGAGGGGAGCAGGGGATGTCATGGGATCTATGGTGAGGGGAGCAGGGGATGTCATGGGATCTATGGTGAGGGGAGCAGGGGATGTCATGGGATCTATGGTGAGGGGAGCAGGGGATGTCATGAGATCTATAGTGAGGGGAACAGGGGATGCCATGGGATCTATGGTGAGGGGAGCAGGGGATGTCATGAGATCTATAGTGAGGGGAACAGGGGATGCCATGGGATCTATGGTGAGGGGAGCAGGGGATGCTGTGAATCCTATGGTGAGGGAAGCAGGGGATGCTGTGAATCCTATGGTGAGGGAAGCAGGGGATACTGTGAGGTATGGTCAGCAGAGCAGGGTATGCCGTGAGGTCTATAGTGAGGGGAGCAGGGGATGCTGTGAGGTCTATGGTGAGGGGAGCAGGGTATGCCGTGAGGTGTCTGATGAGGGGAGCAGGGAATGCTGTGAGGTCTATAGTGAAGGCAACAGGAGATGCCATGAGATCCATGGTGAGGGGAACAGGGGATACTGTGAGGTCTATGGTGAGGGGAGCAGGGGATGCCTTGAAGCCTATGGTGAGGGGTGCAGGGCATGCCGTGGGGTCTATGGTGAGGGGAGCAGGGGATGCTGTGAGGTCTATGGTGAGGGGAGCAGGGGATGCAGAGAGCTCTATGGTTAGAGGAGCAGGGGATGCCATGAGGTCTATGGTGAGGGGAGCAGGGGATGCCATGAAGTCTATGCTGAGGGGAGCAGGGGATGCAGAGAGGTCTATGGTGAGGTGGCCAGGGGATACTGTAAGATCTATTGTGAGGGAAGCAGGGGATGCTGTGAGGTCTGTGGGGAGAGGAGCAGGGGTATACTATGGGGTCTATGTTTAGGGGAGCAGGGGATGCTGTTAAATCTATTGTGAGGGGGGCAGGGGGTGCTGTGGGGTCTATGGTGAGGGGAGCAGGGGATGCTGTGAGGTCTATGGTGATTGGATCAGGGCATGCTGTGAGGTCTATGGTGAGGGGAGCAGGGGATGCAGAGAGGTCTATGGTTAGAGGAGCAGGGGATGCCATGAGGTCTATGGTGAGTGGAGCAGGGGATGCCATGAGGTCTATGTTGTGGGGAGCAGGGGATGCTGTGAGGTCTATGGTGGGGGGAGAAGGGGATGCCGAGAGGTCTATGGTGAGGGGAGCAGGGGATGCTGTGAGGTCTATGGTGGGGGGAGCAGGGGATGCCGCAAGGTCTATGGTGAGGGGGGAAGGGGATTCTGTGAGATCTATGGTGGGGGGAGCAGGGGATGCCGAGAGGTCTATGTTGAGGGGAGCAGGGGATGCTGTGAGGTCTATGGTGAGGGGAGCAGGGGATGCCATGAGGCCTATGGTGAGGGGAGCAGGGGATGCTGAGAGGTCTGTGGTGACGGGAGCAGGGGATGCTGTGAGGTCTGTGGCGAGGGGAGCAGGGGATGCTGAGAGGTCTATGGTGAGGGGAGCAAGGGATGCTGTGAAGTCTATGGTGAGGGGAGCAGGGGATGCTGAGAGGTCTATGGTGAGGGGAGCAGGGGATGCTGAGAGGTCTATGGTGAGGGGAGCAGGGAATGCAGAGAAGTCTATGGTGAGGGGAGCAGGGGATGCTGAGAGGTCTATGGTGAGGGGAGCAGGGGATGCTGTGAAGTCTATGGTGAGGGGAGCAGGGAATGCTGTGAGCTGTATGGTGAGGGGAGCAGGGGATGCTGTGAGCTGTATGGTGAGGGGAGCAGGGGATGCTGTGAGGTCTATGGTGGGGGGAGCAGGGGATGCTGTGAGCTGTATGGTGAGGGGAGCAGGGGATGCCGTGAGGTCTATGGTGGGGGGAGCAGGGGATGCCGTGAGGTCTATGGTGAGGGGAGAAGGGGATTCTGTGAGATCTATGGTGGGGGGAGAAGGGGATTCTGTGAGATCTATGGTGAGGGGAGCAGGGGCTGCTGAGAGGTCTATGGTGAGGGGAGCAGGGGATGCCATGAGGTCTATGTTGTGGGGAGCAGGGGATGCTGTGAGGTCTATGGTGGGGGGAGAAGGGGATGCCGAGAGGTCTATGGTGAGGGGAGCAGGGGATGCTGTGAGGTCTATGGTGGGGGGAGCAGGGGATGCCGCGAGGTCTATGGTGAGGGGGGAAGGGGATTCTGTGAGATCTATGGTGGGGGGAGCAGGGGATGCCGAGAGGTCTATGTTGAGGGGAGCAGGGGATGCTGTGAGGTCTATGGTGAGGGGAGCAGGGGATGCCATGAGGTCTATGGTGAGGGGAGCAGGGGATGCTGAGAGGTCTATGGTGAAGGGAGCAGGGGATGCTGTGAGGTCTGTGGCGAGGGGAGCAGGGGATGCTGAGAGGTCTATGGCGAGGGGAGCAGGGGATGCTGTGAAGTCTATGGTGAGGGGAGCAGGGAATGCCGAGAAGTCTATGGTGAGGGGAGCAGGGGATGCTGAGAGGTCTATGGTGAGGGGAGCAGGGGATGCTGTGAAGTCTATGGTGAGGGGAGCAGGGAATGCTGTGAGCTGTATGGTGAGGGGAGCAGGGGATGCTGTGAGCTGTATGGTGAGGGGAGCAGGGGATGCTGTGAGGTCTATGGTGGGGGGAGCAGGGGATGCTGTGAGCTGTATGGTGAGGGGAGCAGGGGATGCCGTGAGGTCTATGGTGGGGGGAGCAGGGGATGCCGTGAGGTCTATGGTGAGGGGAGAAGGGGATTCTGTGAGATCTATGGTGAGGGGAGCAGGGGATGCTGAGAGGTCTATGGTGAGGGGAGCAGGGGATGCTGAGAGGTCTATGGTGAGGGGAGCAGGGGATGCTGAGAGGTCTATGGTGAGGGGAGCAGGGGATGCTGAGAGGTCTATGGTGAGGGGAGCAGGGGATGCTGAGAGGTCTATGGTGGGGGGAGCAGGGGATGCTGAGAGGTCTATGGTGAGGGGAGCAGGGGATTCTGAGAGGTCTATGGTGGGGGGAGAAGGGGATTCTGTGAGATCTATGGTGAGGGGAGCAGGGGCTGCTGAGAGGTCTATGGTGAGGGGAGCAGGGGATGCTGAGAGGTCTATGGTGAGGGGAGCAGGGGATGCTGAGAGGTCTATGGTGAGGGGAGCAGGGGATGCTGAGAGGTCTATGGTGGGGGGAGCAGGGGATGCTGAGAGGTCTATGGTGAGGGGAGCAGGGGATTCTGAGAGGTCTATGGTGAGGGGAGCAGGGGATGCTGAGAGGTCTATGGTGGGGGGAGCAGGGGATGCTGAGAGGTCTATGGTGAGGGAAGCAGGGGATGCTGTGAGGTCTATGGTGAGGGGAGCAGGGGATGCCATGAGGTCTATGGTGAGGGGAGCAGGGGATGCTGTGAGGTCTATGGTGAGGGGAGCAGGGGATGATGTGAGGTCTATGGTGAGGGAGCAGGGGATGCCGAGAGGTCTATGGTGAGGGGAGCAGGGGATGCTGTGAGGTCTATGGTGAGGGGAGCAGGGGATGATGTGAGGACTATGGTGAGGGGAGCAGGGGATGCCGAGAGGTCTATGGTGAGGGGAGCAGGGGATGCTGTGAGGTCTATGGTCAGGGGAGAAGGGGATTCTGTGAGATCTATGGTGGGGGGAGCAGGGGATGCCGAGAGGTCTATGTTGAGGGGAGCAGGGGATGCTGTGAGGTCTATGGTCAGGGGAGAAGGGGATTCTGTGAGATCTATGGTGGGGGGAGCAGGGGATGCCGAGAGGTCTATGGTGAGGGGAGCAGGGGATGCTGTGAGGTCTATGGTCAGGGGAGAAGGGGATTCTGTGAGATCTATGGTGGGGGGAGCAGGGGATGCCGAGAGGTCTATGGTGAGGGGAGCAGGGGATGCTGTGAGGTCTATGGTCAGGGGAGAAGGGGATTCTGTGAGATCTATGGTGGGGGGAGCAGGGGATGCCATGAGGTCTATGTTGTGGGGAGCAGGGGATGCTATGAGGTCTATGGTGGAGGGAGAAGGGGATGCCGAGAGGTCTATGGTGAGGGGAGCAGGGGATGCTGTGAGGTCTATGGTGGGGGGAGCAGGGGATGCCGTGAGGTCTATGGTCAGGGGAGAAGGGGATTCTGTGAGATCTATGGTGGGGGGAGCAGGGGATGCCATGAGGTCTATGTTGTGGGGAGCAGGGGATGCTATGAGGTCTATGGTGGAGGGAGAAGGGGATGCCGAGAGGTCTATGGTGAGGGGAGCAGGGGATGCTGTGAGGTCTATGGTGGGGGGAGCAGGGGATGCCGTGAGGTCTATGGTGAGGGGAGCAGGGGATGCTGTGAGGTCTATGGTGGGGGGAGCAGGGGATGCCGTGAGGTCTATGGTGAGGGGAGAAGGGGATTCTGTGAGATCTATGGTGGGGGGAGCAGGGGATGCCGTGAGATCTATTGTGAGGGGAGAAGGGGATTCTGTGAGATCTATGGTGGGGGGAGCAGGGGATGCCATGAGGTCTATGTTGAGGGGAGCAGGGGATGCTGCAGCATAGAGCAGACATTCAAGTCTGCCGAGTGCACACAGTACACCGCTAAAACACCCTGAATACTTTAGACTATAGGGCTGAGTTTAGTTCATCTTTAACCCTTTGAATACCAGCCTACCTCGAGATTTTGTTACCCTCTGTTACCAGACCATTTTTTTCACTATTTTGCACTTAACATATTTAACTGTGAATTTTTATCTGCACGGAGGAGCTGCAGGTGAGTATAGTGTTTCCATTCCTAGAAGATTCAGACATTGTAACTAAGGGCGTTGAGGCAGCATGAAGACACCGAGTATAAGGGTCAGAGCAGGCTGAGAACTGAATATCACCACTAGAACACTCAGCTGCTGATCACTGATTGTTATATACAAAGGCCTTAGAGTGAAAGAACTTCAAATGTATTTATGATTAATGCTTTTAAACCTCCCCCAAACCTCACCGATCTGCTGCCTCCCCCTGAGGTTTTACCTTTGGGCACATTTACGCCAGGCGATCCATCTTTCCTCGGATTCCGGGCGACTTTTCGACGGGTGGCGCCATCTTGCATCCCATCAGGCACTGTGCGTGGCCCCCGATCTCGCACCTGCGCAGTGCCCATGAATCGGGATGCAATGGAGCCGACTGAGATCTCACAAGACTTAACTGAGTGGCGCGGGACTTTGAAGAGCAATGCTAAGCCGTGCTGTCACTTACAGGCAGCTAAACCGGTGGGGGGCAGAGGATCGGGCCCTGAAGACTCCAGATGTCACCGCAACAGGCAGCGGCCATATTCAAAAGGTAAGTAGGGGCGGATGGGGGGGGGGGGGGAATCAGCTCCTTTTTATTTTTGGTCCGATGTTCCTCTTTAATCTTTCCATTAAAAGTTACATTCATTATACAATATTATTTATTTTATGAGTTGGTACCTTTTTTTCCGACTCCAGTCAAAACTAGCTCTGATTCCGAATCCACAGCCCCACTTTTAGCAATCACAATATTAGTTCAACACAATATCGCAATATGTCAGTAATAATCGTAACGGGCTGCAATCCACGTGACGGCCACCAGGTGGCTACTTATGGTTGTTCTACATCAGCGATACTCAACTGGCGGGCCGTGGTCTGAATGCGGACCCCAGTGGCAGATTTCTGACCCCTGCCCTGACAGCTCTGCACTCAGTTGCTTCGGTGTTGCTGTGCTCAGAGCTGCCCCCTTGATGGGTGATAGGGTGCTTAGTCTCCCTGCCAGTGTCATGGCTCCCTGGCAACTGGCATTGCAATATGAAGTACTGCACGGTAAGTAGCATTGCAAGATGCACAATTTTTTTCTCTGTCTCTTTGCCCCATCCAATCCTTTCTCCCTGCCCCAGCTGAGCCCCATCCATCCCTGTCCCACCATCTTGTCCCCCCAGCTCTGCTCCATCCAGCCCAGTGTCTCTGCCCCATCAATTCTTGTCCTCCCAGCTTTGCCCATCTAATCCTTTCTCCCTGCCCCAGCTGAGCCCCATCCATCCTTGTCCTCCCAGTTTTGCCCATCTAATCCCTGTGCCCTCAGCTCTGCCCCATCCAGCCCAGTGTCTCTGCCCCATCAATTCTTGTCCTCCCAGCTTTGCCCATCTAATCCCTGTGCCCTCAGCTCTGCCCCATTCAGCAGCATATTTTTAGTTTTGCCTGGAGAATCTATAGTCCCTCCCTCATTGTGCTGTTTTCTAACCATCCCCCCGCCGCGGCAGCCCTCTGTCTGGATTTCCACCTCTCACCGTATGCCTTTAAATAGACCTTTGCAAGAAGAGGTTGAGTCCCCCTTTTCTACATGACACATCTTGATCAATATACTGTGGCTAGCGCTCTGATTGCTCTTCTCCCCTGCACAGGTCCAGGAGCTGCAGAGCCCTCCGCGGGCCAGCCAAGTGGTTCGGGACTGCGTCAAGGCGTGCCTGAACTCCACCTACGAGTACATCTTCAACAACTGCCACGAGCTGTACAGCCGCGAGTACCAGAGCGACCCGGTATGTTTGTCTGTGGTCAGGGAGAACATTAGCAACCTATAATGGGGGGGGGATTATTGCTTATACAACATTTTGTAGCCTCTGACCTAGAACAAGCGCGCAAATGATCAGCTCTTCCTGTTTCAAGCGAGTGGCTTTGTAAGCGGGAAACCATGATGATCATGGCCATACTCCGATGGGGCATATTTTTAGCAGTAGCTCCGTAATTGTCGGATGACCTATAAAGTGGGGGATTTTCACTTTCCCGGGTTTTGTTCCTCACCCCCAGGGCATCCCGATCAGAGCTACCCCGCTGTGTGAAACCCCCCAGATCAGCATGTGCAGACTCACATCTTCCCGGTCTAACAGAGCTGCCCGCTGAAGTGACATAATTCAGGTAGCTCTGATTAGTGTGAATGGGGAGTGAGAGTGGGCGTATCCCCTGCTGCCCTGCGTTCGCACCCCAGCCTATCTGAATGGCCGGGGCGGAAGCGCGCACTCAGCCTGAGGATGCGCCCGTCCCCATTCACAACAGGCGTCGTGCTGAATTACATCAGTTCAGTGGGCGGCTGATTGTGAGCTGGAGAAAGGTTAGTGTTTAGCGGTGCCCTGGGGGGTTTCACACAGCGGGGTATCCCAATTTGGGATGCCCCAGAGGAAGGGCAGGAAAGATTGGCACAGTTACCTGCTGTTTATTTTTTATTATTATTATTATTATTAATAATGTTATATTGCGCCATCATCAGCCTCTCGTCCAATCAGCATGCTCAGAACCCCCTCCCGCTCCTTCGTCTAAGGCACTGGCGGGCGCATCCCCCTCTACCCTCTAACAGGGAGCGTGCCTGTGCGGGCCGTTCATAAATGCCTGGCTTGGACACGCCCTGCTAAAGGGATGGCGGGGATGCTGCCGCTGCTCACGCATGAACCGTTGGCCTGGGAAAGAAGGTGAATTTCTGAGTTTCACACAGCGGGCATCCCAATTCTGGATGCCCCAGGGGAGGGAATCTAGCAGCCCTGGAATATTATAGATTCCAAGGCCGATGGGTATGGGTTTTGGTCCACTTTAAGCTGTTTTGGTGATGGGGTAAACTAACAATATTTCCCTGTAAGAAAATTGCTTTGTTGTTTTTCTGGTTCTACTTTGAAGATCTATTGGGAGTTCATGTGAAGTGGAAATGGCACTCAGAATGACTCAGAAACAAAGGTCTTCAGGAAATACAATGTTTATTCGGTCAACCGGAGGCCTGCTACTTTGATTGCCACTGCCCAAATTACTGGCTCTTTTGCTTGCTTAAATACAGTTTTAGGCAAAGGAGCTTAAATGAACATTTTGATTGGATGCCTGGACACATGTCAGACTTCGATTGGATATTTTATACATATACAGATATATATGGATGGTATAGCTCAGACATGTAGAACATCTGTTTCTCATTAAGCAGGCATAACATTCTTTAGTGATAGTCATATGAGGAGGAAGGGGTGAAAACCCCTCCACACACTGAGAATGTGAGAGATGGCATACAGGTGGCTAGAACTAAATAATTAATACTAATTATAATATTTCATTTTCCACTTCACATGACTACTCCCCTGATGTCCCCACAAAGAAGAGAAAAAAAAGGTTAAGCCCCCAACTAACTAACCAACTAGTATTTTTTGAATTACGTGTTTCCCCTTTTTCAGAACAAGAAGCAGGACCTTCCTCCGGAGGAGCAGGGGCCCTGCATAAAGAACCTTGACTTCTGGCCCAAGCTAATCACGTTGATCGTATCGATCATCGAGGAAGACAAGAACGCCTACACTCCAGTGCTAAACCAGTAAGCAGCCGTCACCACTGTCTGGCCCACCCGCGTGTCTTCACCGCCTCGTGTCCTTCTAACCCTTCTGTGCTTTGTAGAGAGGTGACCTCCTGTCAGTCTGTCTTCCTGTCCGCTTTGTCTCTTGTTGTATAAATGACGTCAGCCAAGTTTCCTGATGCAGGGTGAGTGGGAAACCATGCTTGTGCTTGCCTGCGATCTGGGGTGTTGCATGCCACACTGTACGGATGGCGGGAGCAGGCTCGGAGAAGGGTTGGATAGTCCAGGCAGGGACTCTCACACAAGGTGCCTTATAAACCTGCCAAGTTGTATTATTCTACTTTCTCGCTGTCCAGCAAAGTTTAGTGACCTCAACTTTTTATATCTTTATTAAAGGAGCACAATCACGAAATTGTGTAATATTAAAAACCCATATAAACACGTTGGCTAATAAGAGGAGGGGTCACTTATACAACCGAACTGAATAAAACTCCCGCCTAGCTTGAGGTTTAGTGTATCAGAGGTGACAGGACCTGTCACCCAATTTCCTCTTCCTTCCATTAATAAAAATAAAAAACAAACCTGGCTGTATATTTCTAGATGCGGGGGTGTTCAAGTGACCTCTCCTCCCGCCATCCAGCATATTTATATGGATTTTTATTATTGGCCCATTTTTTCACGCTTTTTTAGGTAAGGTCATCCATTATCCCAGAACTATTTACTCCTATAGTCAGGACCAGATTAAGTGTGGTCGAGGCCCCTTGGCAGAAGGTCTAGTGGAGGCCATAGTTAATTGTAGGTCAGTCACTTCCCTGGATAACAAATGTTGGTGACCATGGAACGGGATCCCTGGTTCACCCCCCCTTCAGTCTGGCCCTGCCTTTAATTTTTTGTAGAACCAGACAGTATTGACTTACATTCTTAATCCTGGTTTCTCTTCTGTGCTTCTGGATGCCAAGCGAAACCCAGACCACATGATCACCAAGGGGTCCTGAATTTGCTGTGCAACGGGGAGAATATGTAAAAAAAGGGTGGCTTGCAGGTGCCCATGTGGTGGGGGATGGGTGCAGCAGTCGAGATGTCACCTTGAGCTCAGTCCAGTCATGTACAACACCCAATGTGTAGAGAATGAGTTGTAGAGGCAACTTTCAGTGCTGTGGTAAGGAGAGGAAGTGGGGATTTTATAATCATTTGGAATACTTTAGGTTTAGTAATAAATAATTATGAGGGGCAAGAGGGTAAGTAACTACTAAGGCTACTGAAAGAATAATATCAGCGCCCTCTGCTGTAGTACCCAGGAACATCCCCAGATAGAGAAAGTCTATGATTAACTACAATATTTTGAAGACCCACCAGAGAGCCCCCAATTGTAGCCCTATTTTAAAAAGCGGAACTTTCCTTGTTTCATCGCAATAGAGCAATCGCCTTGATCTTCTATAAATGATGGGACTTTTTAGAAATAATTTGTTGTAAAACTGAGGATCTGGCTGCCAAGGGAAACCCAGACCACATGATCACCAAGGTGTCCTGAATTTGCTGGGCAACAGGGAGAATATGTAAAATAAAAAAGGGTGACTTGCAGGGGTCCATGTGGTGGGGGATGGGTGCAGCAATCGAGAGGTCACCTTGAGCACAGTCCAGCCATGTGCAACATCCAATGTGTAGAGAATGAGTTGTAGAGGCAGCTTTCAGTGCTGTGGTAAGCAGAGAAAGTGGGGTTTTTATAATCATTTGGACCACTTTACGCTTAGTAATAAATAATTATGAGGGGCAAGAGGGTAAGTAACTACAAAAGCAACTGAATAAATAATATCAGCGCCCTCTACTGTAGTACCCAGGAACATCCCCGGATAGAGAAAGTCTATGATTAAACCGGACCTTCAGCATCATTTAATGAAATGGCCAAACGCTTAAAAAAAACTATTCCCCAGCATCTAAAATTAAGCTTTTAGTCACTTACTTTTTATTCTTTCCCCCGCTGGGCTTTAACTCTGTTCTGTGTGCCGCCATCTTGCCTCACATACTAAGGAGAGGAGGAGGGGGGAAAAGTGCAGGGGGCAGGGTTATAGCTGTGCTTTGCTGTGGTCAGGAAAAGGACAGCAATCCCAGAGTGCAGAGCGGCATAGTCAGAAGACACTTCCAGCCTGCAGGCAGCCTGAGACGTGGGCCGCCACCCTGGAGGTTTAAAGTTCAGAAAATGCAACATATGTAACATATAAGATAGGCTCTTATTCAGGGTGAAGCTCCTGTTTAACTACAATATTTTGACGAGCCACTAGGGAGCCCCCAATTGTAGCCCTATTTGAAAAAGTGGAACTTTCCCTGTTTCATCGCAATAGAGCGATCGCCTTGATCTTCTATGAATGATGGGTCTTTCAGAAATAATTGGTGGCCTTGACTTATCTATTCAGTTAGAGATTTCTTTTCATAACTGCAATCACTTCTTCTAGTCTGTTTATTATGTTAATAATCCTGAATCATCTTTTCGATGATTTTCTATAATAATTTAAACATTTTGAGGTTTTCTATAATAACTAAACTATCAAAGGGGCCGAATGCTTAGTGTAGGAACAATAAACCACCAGATTTAAAACCTGCTAGTTGACCTTTACTGGAGGACATCCTGGACAGATCTGCACCCTAATCATACTTTCGACTGGGCATGATAGATCGCATGAAAGACTGCCTGCCGGATAGTTGCTGCTTTTGTCTTGGCTTTGTATGTTGGCTGACCACATACATAGAAATAACATGTTTTACTGAAGAGGATCTGTTTCTGAAAGCATATGCTGCAATGAAGTCCACTTAAATGTTTTGCATGTTTTTTTGTTATGCTCACGGTTTCATCTTTGATTTAGAGTCATTTGCTCTACCTTAACAATAGGGAGCAAAGCTTCTCTTAAGTGACCTCAGTGTTGCTTTTATGCTGTATCTGTTGAATCCGCATTTGCATGAATTGACACTTGGACTTGAGCCTGATCTGGCTCCTTCAATGGTCCCAGACGTCATTGAGGATGTAGAGTGGACCTACTTCTTCTGGCTTTAGCACAGTGCTGAAAAGGCAGGCTGCCACCTTCTTTCTCGTTTTGACACATCCCAAGCAACTGCCAAGAGTCTGGAAGCGCTGTATTACAAGTCTCACAGCGCCTGGTCTTTTTAGTAGCTTTAGAATGTTTTTCCAACTTGGTTTTAGGATCAGCCTCTTTTTAAAATGAAACAGACAACCCAAATATATATATACATATATATATATATATATATATATATATATATATATATATGTTATCTTGCTTTTAGTAAATAAACAATGATTGTCAGCTCTACCTGTAGGAATCCCAGTCCCAGCGGGAACTGAAGGTTATGTTGGCCACAGCCTACGAGTGCTCACCTTGTGTCTTGCGTAATCCAGTGTAAAGAAACCAGCCAGCATTTAAGCAATAAAAGTTCCAAATTTATTCCAAAGGATTAAAAGCCATCCAAACAATGCGAAGGCGGTTGTTAAAAGGCAATCTGAGGGCAAGACCTGGTGTCAACGCGTTTCAGACCGCTGGTCCTTACTCATGACATAAAGATTTGCCCTCCAAAACACACTTAAATACTTAATATAATTCATCTACCAACTGCATCCCCGACCTATCGCAATTAATTGTAAGCACCAGGGTATATCAAACGTCACATACTGTAACCCGTTCTTAGCCACAGCTATCTTCCTAGCAGTAATAGGTAAAAGTGAAAGTGAAATACCCCGAACGTCAACGCCGGGAAAAAAGGGCGGAAGTACTAATCAGCGGCTGCCTTGACGTCAAACCGGAACTGACGTCACGGTATTGGCAGAATCTTGCTATTAGTAACTTTACCCACAATAGCAATTACAAACTTGTCCTACCGCATGCTGAGCCTCTCCGTCAGGATTCACCTCCGGCATGACCGGTTCTCTTTGTCCGCCGCTACTGAAGTCGCTGCGGCCGCTCTGTGCCCCGGTGTCCTTCTCTCTGCTTTCCATGCCGAGAAAGAGACACGCTGCCTGTTGTTTCCGGTTTCCGGCTTCACTGCCGAAACCGGAAATTACGTTGGGTACGCGACATATGTGCAAATATTGCAAATAAACAAAAATTAACGAAATACCTGATGTACAATTAACTTACAGCGTGACCTGCACTAAGTTAAAGGAGCACTATCATGAAATGTTGTAATATTAAAAATCTATATAAATACATCAGCTAATGAGAGTATAAACCTGAACTGAATAAAACTCCCACCAAGCTTGTGGCTTTTCTCTCCTTGCAGGAATAAAATCCAGGGGTGACAGGTTTAGTCTATCAGGGGTGACAGAGCCTGTCACCCTGTATGTCATTTTCCTTCCATTAAAAGAAAGAAAAACAAGCCTGGCAGGATATTTCTTGATGTCGGGTGTACAAGTGACCCATCCTCCTGTCATCCAGCATATGGATTTTTATCATTGGGCCATTTTTTCGTGATAGTGCCCCTTTAATGGCAGCCTTTTTAAAGGTATATCGCCCAACTAGTACGAGTATGGGAACTAGGAGGGAAATAGCCCCGGCTGTATTCAAACCCCAGTAGGGACTTCCCTGGTATTTGATCCGGTACAGCGGGATACTCCAGTACTCTGGAGGTAGTAAAATAATAAATAAAATAACAAACTGGATGAAGTCTATCAGGCACCTCTCTGTCCAACGGTTTCCCAGGGAGGAAACACAAAGAACTGGGGAGGAGAGGAAGGGGTGGGGCTTTTAATTTTGTGTTTCGTCCCAGGGGGTGGAGCCTAATCTCCATGTGGTCGATCAAGCTGAAGGGTGGAAAAATTCATTTACCCTTTTCTCACTCTTGCTGTGATAATTTATAAAAAAAAAAAAAGATGGTGTCTTATGCATTTGCAAGCCACCTGCAAACAGGAAGTGCTGCTGGGCTTCCTGTTACTGTCTATTGTCAGTTATGTCAGCCGAATCCAGGCAGCGTTATGGCTGAGATTCTGGGAGAGGAGGCTCCAAAATAGCCGCTACCTTTCTTTTCCAACTGTGCCAGGCTGTTAGCACAGTTCAAGTAAGAAATTATGAGGAAGCATCCAGTATCTGTAGGTGCCTGCTCTAAGTGATCCTACAACTTTGAAGCAGCCCCCAACCTTATACAGTTTTTGATTTGCAGCTCCCAATATGTATATTTTGGATGACTGTAGCGTGCACTCCCCTTGCCATTGACACTTCGGTATTGTCTAATTGTCAAGTATCAGGGAAAATGGATTTTACGGTGAGTGCACTAAAACTGGCTGTACTGTTATCTGTATCACACTATGGCTCTCCCTGACCCACAAGTTATATGTAATGCAATGTGAAGGTCTTCGACCAGCTCCTGTGTTAATAGGACACTGTGTTCTACTAAGAAGATAGAGCCCCTACTCTTAAGTGGACCTACAACTTTGAAGCAGCACCCAACCTCATACAGTTTTAGGTTCACAGCTCCCAACATTTATATTTTGGATGACTGTAGCGTGCACACCCCTTGCCATTGACACTCCTGTATTGTCTAATTGGCAAGTATCAGGGAAAATGGGTTTTATGGTGAGTGCACTAAAACTGTCTGTACTGTCATCTGTATCACGCTATGACTCTCCCTGACACGCAAATTGCATGTAATGCAATGTGAAGGTCTTGGACCAGCTCCTGTGTTAATAAGACACTGTGTTCTACTAAGAAGATAAGGCCCCTTTCGGGTAAGAGTTGCGCAAAGGTAGGAGCTGAGATGAGATAGGAAAGTGCACTTTTCAAAAAACTGGTAGGACCTTGACCCAAACCTGGAATTTTTAACTATCCTGGGTTTTGGTACCCTTCGGTTTTGCAGTATTCTTACCTCAGCGGTGATCTCACTACAAATGCGAGAGCTCTCTTAGGTAAAGTAAGATTTTTGGCGAACGGGGGGGGGGGGGGAGACAGTGGGGCATCCTAATTCGATAGGGCAAAAGATTGGCCTGGGTATAGAGTCCAAAATGTGGGGAAAGTTTTGGTCCTGTTTAGAAGCTTAGAGATAACTCTAGATCTGTGAGCTGGCCTAGAAAAATCGCATTTCGGGATACCAACAACTTGTGGGACATGCTGTTTGGAGAAATAATGTCCCCGAAGCTGGGGACTGGGAGGTAGTCTTCTCCAGATATAAGGCTGAGTTTCGGACCATATAGAAAATATAAAAAATCATGGACTCTAATCATGCGCTGGTCACCCTGCCTGTACTGTTACGGCAGCATGACATGACTGATGATGACGTTGTAATGCAGCTCTGCAGAACTAATTGAACAACACTAAATACACATGCAAAATGCATTAACAAATAAGAGGAAAATTGGTGAAAGGATTCTCCTGTTGTATCTTCTGGGATTGAGGGTCACTGGTGCCCCTCTTGTCTGTTCCTTGACTAAGTTGTGTCCAGTATTACCCTACTAAAATGGAACTTTGCTCTTTTTCTTGAAGGTTCCCTCAGGAGCTGAGTGTGGGCAAGGTCAGTGCCGAAGTCATGTGGAACCTCTTTTCACAAGACATGAAGTATGCTATGGAAGGTAAGAGGACCTGCTGACCACTAAGTGTTGGGATGAGGCTCAGAACATGGTGGTTAAGCCTGGTTTTTCCCCTACCCCTGCAAGTTTTATAGTGCGTAGTTTCTTTTTTTTTAGAAGTTTTTATTTTGCTTTGAAAAAGATGAAACACAACGACAGTAACAATACAACCATGGTGCAACAGGTACCTTACATATTCAACCTAACCACAAAGACACTCATTCACACACCATTCATCCACGAGGCTCGGCCGTAGTAGGGAAACCATCATATATGAAATATTGCTCATATATGTTGCACCAGATATCAGATAAGGGGGCATCCGGTCCAAGGAGCCGGGAGAGCCAAGATCCCCACGGGTGTAGGTTCTTAAATTTTCTCTACAGAAGGATTTGACCAGAAAGTTAGCAATATTTGAAATTTACCATAGATGTACAATGTCCGTTGGTCCCTCTATTGCCAATGTTCTTGCCTGGTTCACCTAACCTCCTGTCACGGATTTCTCAACAGAGAAATCCCGATTGTAGAGAATGACCAGAAATTGAGGCTGTGAAACAAAGGCAACCGTGTTTGATAGTGACAAACAGTGCACACACCAAGCAAACTGCTGTACAGATTTACAAGTGTACATATAACAAACACATGCAGCAATAACTATACAAGAATAAAGGTGATCACTGAGTGCTACAGCTGCTGTGCAGAAATACAGGCAAACATAAACACACTGTGACTGCTGCATGAATAGAGATCCAATGAAAGTGCAAAGACGGATTCAAGGCTGAGACAGGGCAGGGAACACGATATCTGTGGCAGGAGTCCTGGGTTCAGAGTTTCTGGGATCTGGGTTCAGAGTTCTGGGTTCAAGGTGGAAATCAATGTTGATCCACTGCTAAATGGGTGGATCAGCATATAGAGCAGGAAGTCACACAGGTGCTGGATGATTACCAACTTCTGAAGGACAGAGCCATCTGCTGGTGGAGCGCATATAGCAGGAGAAAGTCCCAGAAAGGGAGCCAGCCGAAAGCAGAACTGACGAGAGGCATGCTCCCAGGCTGTTGTTTCCTGTCTAGGTTATAACAGTGCCTTACAAAATGGACTGAAGCGTTAAGATATTCTAAGTATGTCACACACCCCACTTCAGACATTAATAATTACACTAGGGTTAACGCACCGCTAGGTGGCAGCATTGCAGAGAATCTCCAAAAACTTCAACAGGCCCCTCCCGGTCTATACATACCTGGTACCTCCCAAGAACCTCCCAGTGTTGTTCTCTGCAAGGTGGCGACAAGACAGAAGAAAGAAGTCTCCTGCTTGCAGGTAGCCGGGGTATCCCCCCGCCCCCCCCCCCCCCGTGGTCTATTTCTGCCCGGCTCTTGTTTGATAGTATATCTATTTACTGGCAGCCTCCCAGCTTCGGCTGTAGGCCGGGCAAAAAGGTAGCCGGCACCATTGGTGCCTAGGAGATTAGCTCCTCCGCTCGACCCTTCATTGCGGGGCATAGCGGGATTCCCGGAGTGGTGATCCGGATGTGGGATGCCCCCATTTAATATTAGGTTAGCGGTCAGGATGTGCCTAGCCCTGGGACTTTAGCTATTTCACATTCCGGGGTGTGGGGCGCGTTTTGGGTCCGGTGACAGGTTTGTGTGTGCGTGGCTGCTGCGCTGCTGTATTGTGAGGGCTTATGCGCTGTTTACTGTGGCTAATTTCTGTTGCGGATCTGCCTTGTGTGTCTTTCTTGTCACTCTGGAATGGTTCTCTCCCCTCAGGAGCCGGGGGGGGCGGGGCCTCGCGGCGCGCTGCGCCGCGGTCCCGCCTGTGGCTGAGCGCCGTGATCGGCGCTTGCAGCCTGCGTGTCCGGCCTGCACAGGGGGGAACAGGTGATGAGTGTGTGAGTCTGTGTTTGTGCGCACTTGGGAACCGGCAGGCTGCTCCGCCGGTCCCGTCTTAGAGGAGCTGAGCGCGGTCTCTGCTTGTTGGCGCTGACGCTGCAAGGGGGCGGGGCCGCGCGCTGATTGGTTGTCCCGGAGGGGCGGGGCCTTCTCGGCTCCCGCGCTCCCGGGGCTCGTCTTCCCCTCCCTCACCTCTCTGAGCGGTGTTGCGGGCCGCCATCTTCTGCGGTGCCTAGCTGCGCTGTGTCTCTCTCTCAGGTAGGTTTTTTAGTTTGTCTTGCGGGGGATGCTCACATTATGTGGTGGCCTGGCCCCCCTTATTACGTCCCCTCCTCCTCCTCCTCCTGCCTCCTCGCTCCTGCACATCTTTAAGTGTGGGTTGTGTATTTTAACCATTTCCTGTGTCTATGGTTAACGAGGGGGGGGGGGTATGTTATGTTGTATGCTTGTTTAGGTATTATTGTGCCTGGATTGACTCCTGTCCCTCTCCCTTTGTGTCTTTCAGATCCTGGGATCCCGTCTGGCAGGGCTCTCCCGGTCTTATATACCTGGCTCGTGGGGGGTGTTTTTCATTGCACTATATATATATATATATATTTATATATATTCATAAGGGTTTTTTATGCTATTCCCCTGGGTCAGGATCTTGTGACAATCTTCAGACAATTGTTAGGTTATTAAGGGGCATCCCGGGTCGCGTACCGCATAAATCCCTGGGTTCTGCGAATACCATAAATTTCACCACATGGAGGCTGCCACAGATACCGGGAATGGTTCTTCGGGACAATCCAAGGTGTGCGGGGGTTGTGGGACTCCGCTCCAGGGAGATGATGTCATTTTGTGTATCCCTTGTGCACAGCAGAACATTGCACGGCAGTCCAGTACTCCGGTGCCTAGCACTTCGTCAGCCGCGCCATCTCCCTCTCCCCCTCGCTTATTCCGGACCCCGTGTGACGTTGTCCTGGGCGGGGATTCGCAGTCTGAGGTATGTGCCCGTTTGACCAGCCTTGAGAAGCGGTTTTCTGCTATAGCCGCTCAGAAGGCTCCAGCTAAGCGGAAGCATCTGTCTCCGCCTCCGCCGGATTCAGATGAGGATGTTGTGGGAGATCTGGATTGGTCGGATCGTCCCCTTGAAGATGGTGAGCTCGTTGAGGAAGAGGATTCTGATGTTCAGCAGTTGCTGGGTTCTGAGGGGGACCAGGCTGATGGCCTCCCTCTCGATTCTTCTACCATTCTGACCCAGATGTTTGAGGTTTTGGATTTGGATCCTCCGGTGGTTGCTCCTAGGCCTAAGGGTCAGCTTTTTGGGGTGTCCAAACAGCGTCTGGAGTTTCCCAGCCAACAGCATTTTGAGGAAATTGTTTTCAAGCAATGGGAGCAACCTACACGCCTTGTTGGTGTGCCGTCTAGCTGGGATAGGAAGTATCCCTTCCCGGCGGAATTGATGAAGCGTTGGTCTGTCCCCCCTGAGGTAGATACTCCGGTCTTGGGACTGTCCAACACGGCGGTCGTGCATTCCCCTGACACGACTTCGCTCAGGGACGGCGAGGATCGCCGGGTTGATCAGCTTGCCCGTCATGGTTTTATATGTGCGGCTTCGGTGTTGAGGCCTGTCTGTGCTTCGGCTCTTTTGACTTTTGCTGTCAGGTCTATTGTCAGGGACTTGGGTGTGGATCTCGTGCCCACCAGTGATGAGGTCCTTGCACTTAAGCGCTGCGATTCTTTCTTGTCTTTTATCCTGGCTGCTCAAGAGGATGCCATGTTGATGTGTGGCAGGGCTACTGCCTTGCTGGTGGCTATCCGGCGCTGTGTGTGGTTGAGACAGTGGACGGCTGATTTTAATTCTAAAAGATCGCTCACGGCTTTGCCCTTTTTGGGTTTGAGGCTTTTTGGTGAGAGGCTGGATTCGGTTGCCAAGGGAGGTAAGTTACCTCAGCGCAAGAAATTTCGCCGTTCCTTTCGGGGGACGGTCTCGTTCAATCCGTCCTTTCGGGGAGTCGGAGCCGGTAGGGGTGCGGGCTCCTCGGCCCCCAGGGGCGCCAGTTGGAATAGGGGCAGAGGCCGTGGCCGTCCCGCTCGCGTCTGGGGTGCCAAGCCCAAGCCGGCTGCCAAGCCCACCCAGCAATGAGGGGGCGCCCTCACCCGTTCGGGTGGGGGGACGGTTGCAACTTTTCTCCCGGGTGTGGGACCAGGAGGTCCCGGACAGATGGATCCGGGAGGTGGTTTCGGCCGGTTACAAGTTGGAGTTCGAGTCCCGTTCTCCTCCAAGGTTCTTCAGGTCTCGGGTGTCTTTGGATCCTTTGGCCGCGCAGGGGCTCCTGGCGGCAGTAAGGAATCTTCTAGATTTAGCTGTCGTTTGCCCGGTTCCTTCTTCAGAGGTAGGGCGCGGGTTTTACTCCAATCTCTTCACGGTTCCCAAAAAGGACGGGTCCTTCCGTCCTATTCTGGATTTGAAGTTTCTCAACAGGTTTATTCGCCCCCGGAAGTTCCGCATGGAAACCCTGCGGTCTGCGATCGGTTCGCTTCGGCAGGGGGACTTTATGACGTCCATAGACATCAAGGATGCGTACCTGCACGTGCCGATCTTTCCTGCTCATCTGCGGTTCCTTCGTTTCATGGTGGAGGATCGGCATTTTCAGTTTGTGGCTCTTCCATTCGGTCTCACCTCTGCTCCGAGAGTGTTCACCAAGGTGTTGGCGGGGGTGATGGCCCTGCTCAGAGCTCAGGGGATTCGCATTGTGCCTTACCTGGACGATCTTCTCATCATGGCTCCTTCCTTCAGTCAAGCAGAGGGGGACACCAGCACGGTGGTGTCTATGTTGGAGAGGTTCGGCTGGGTGATCAATTACCCCAAGTCCTCGCTGGTTCCGGCCAGGGTGGTGACCTTTCTGGGGATGTCGTTGGACTCCTGCCAGCACAGAGTGTTTCTCCCTCAGGCCAAGGTTCTGATGATTCAGGAATTGGTCCAGCTGCTCCTCTCCCATCCTCATCCGTCCATTCGTCTGGGGATGAGACTGGTGGGGTTGATGGTGGCCTCGTTCGAGGCAGTTCCCTTTGCTCAGTTTCATATGAGGACTCTTCAACTTCATCTTTTGGCGTCTTGGAACCGGTGTCCGGGGTCGTTGGATCGGTCCTTCCGGTTGTCCCCGCGGGTTCGGCAGTCCCTTCGGTGGTGGTTGGTCTCGGACAACCTGCTGAAGGGCAGGTCGTTTCTGACTCCGCTTTGGGAAACTGTCACCACGGATGCCAGTTTGTCAGGCTGGGGAGGTTTTTGGAAGGATCTTCGGTTTCAGGGGCAGTGGGACCCTCAGGAGGCCCACTTGCCCATCAATGTTCTGGAATTGCGAGCCATCAGGTTGGTTCTGTCTCGCTTGACGCATCATTTACAAGGTCTGCCGGTTCAGGTTCGCTCAGACAATCAGACGGCGGTTGCTTACATCAATCACCAAGGAGGGACTCGCAGTCTGGGTGCCCACAGGGAGGTGTCTCTGATTTTGGTCTGGGCAGAGACTCATGTCCCTTGCATCTCGGCAGTTTACATCCCGGGAGTGGAAAACACAGAGGCGGATTTTCTGAGCCGGTGTGCGTCCCGTCGGGGGGAGTGGTCTCTCCATCCCCAGGTGTTTCGGTCACTTTGTCTCCGGTGGGGGACGCCGGAGGTGGATCTGTTTGCCTCTCATCACAATCACAAGCTTCCGTCCTTTGTGTCCCTGTCCCGGGACTTTCTGGCTCTGGCGGTGGATGCCATGACCCTGAGCTGGAGGGACCTGGGGTTTCTTTATCTGTTCCCTCCGATTCCCATGCTAGGCAGGGTTCTGCGAAAGTTGGTTCTGGAGGGAGTGCCCGCCATTCTCGTGGCTCCAAGGTGGCCAAGGCGGGTGTGGTTCGCGGACATCGTTCGTCTGGCCGTAGATCAGTTCGATCTGCCTCTTCGGCCAGATCTTCTCACTCAGGGTCGACTATGTTACCCCAGTTTACAAACGCTGGCTTTGACGGCTTGGCTGCTGAAACCTCCATCTTAAAGGAGGAGGGTCTTTCGGATGCGGTCATTCGGACTCTTATTAGTGCCAGGAAGAGATCTTCTTCTTCCATCTATTACAGGTATTGGAGATCTTATATTGATTGGTGTGAGGCTAGGTCTTTGCCTTGCCGGGTCTTTTCTGTGTCTAGGATTTTGGAGTTTCTTCATTCGGGGCTGGACTCCGGTCTTCAGCTGAGTACCTTGAAGGGGCAGGTTTCTGCTTTGTCTATTTTTTTTCCAGAAATCTTTTGCTAGTCATTCCTTGGTCAAGACTTTTTTCCAGGGGGTTTCGCATGTGCGGCCTCCCAGGAAGCCTTTGCTCCCAGTGTGGGATTTGAATTTGGTTCTTTCTGCTCTTAAGGCTCCTCCTTTTGAGCCTTTGCGGGATGTTGCTTTGTCCATTCTTACTCAGAAGGTTGCTTTTCTGGTGGCCATCACTTCGGTTCGGCGTGTTTCAGAGTTGGCAGCTTTGTCTATTCAGGCTCCTTATTTTGAGGATCATCAGGACAAAGTGGTTTTTCGATACAAGTCAGATTTTCTCCCTAAGGTGGTCTCTGCTTTTCATCTTATCCAGGACATCGTTCTTCCTTCTTTGTGTCCTAAGCCTAAGAATGTCAAGGAGAGTGCTTTGCACTGCTTGGATGTGGTACGTTGTGTGGTACGTTGTGTCAGGTACTATCTACGTGCTACGTCTTCTTTTCGTAAGACTGATGCCTTTTTCGTTGTGCCATGTGGGCCTAGGAAGGGTTTGGCTCCGGCCAAATCTTCCATTAGTAAATGGATTCGTCAGGCCATTGTTGGTGCTTATTCGGCTAAAGGGAAGGATCCTCCTTTCCGCGTTACTGCTCACTCTACTCGTGCGGTTGGTGCGTCCTGGGCTTTTCAGCACCAGGCTTCGGTTGAACAAGTGTGTAAGGCTGCAACTTGGTCTTCTGTTCATACTTTTTCTAAGTTCTATAAGGTTGATGTGTGGGCCTCAGCGGATGCTGTTTTTGGCCGCAAGGTTTTGCAGGCTGCAGTGGTTTGAGTTTTTTCTGCGTTATTGCCTGTTCGGATACCCACCCTTTTCTGGACACTGCTGTTGGATGTCCCTAGTGTAATTATTAATGTCTGAAGTGGGGTGTGTGACATACTTAGAATAATACCATTTTGTGAATACTCACCTGTAAAATGGGTATTATAAGTATGTCACACACCCCACTTCACCCGCCCTTTTCGGTATCCTGGCTCTTTTATTTGGTGAAGTTTAGTTCTTTACGTTGAGGGTTACATTGTTTGGTTCTGGTACCTTGTCTTACTGCTGTTCTAATACTGGGAGGTTCTTGGGAGGTACCAGGTATGTATAGACCGGGAGGGGCCTGTTGAAGTTTTTGGAGATTCTCTGCAATGCTGCCACCTAGCGGTGCGTTAACCCTAGTGTAATTATTAATGTCTGAAGTGGGGTGTGTGACATACTTATAATACCCATTTTACAGGTGAGTATTCACAAAATGGTATTTTTATTACTAGCATTACCACACATCAAAATATTGTTTTGCCAATAATTTCATAGTGGTAATATGCCTTGTGGCCAAAAATATATGATTTGGTTGGTTGTTTCAAAACTAATAGAAAACGTTAAAGTCAGGCCAGTAAATTACTGAAGTATCTAGATTTACAGGACAGGCCTGACTGTGACAAAACTGGGCCTGGCATTGCTGTGAATTGGCCTCGAAAAATTCCATTGCAGGATACCAGCACCTTGTGGGACATGCCGGTTTTGAGAGATCATGTCTCCGAGGCTGGTGTCTGGGAGGTAGTCTTCTCCAGATACATGGTTGAGTTTTGGACCGTACAGATACAGCAAAAAGCCATGAACTCTAATCGTGCGCTAGTCACCCCGCCCCTACTTTTGCGGCCGCATGACTCCACCCGGAGCCTTTTTTTTTAAAGGCAAGAGGGAAGCCTGTGAAGTCATCCACTTCTGAAAACCTGTCTACTAAAAGACTGGATCGAGGTGGCGGCTCAAGGCCACCCAATTCCTTGGGTGTAATTGATGGGATTGGGGTTTGGGGAGAGGTCAGTTTTAGTGTTGTATTTTAATTTCAGCCGCATATCTGCATTAAACATATTTCGAGGAACAGTTGGCTTCCTTGATCCATGTGCTTTAGGGTGGTAGGGGAGGAGAGTTACATGTTCACTGGAAACAGAAGGTGTGAGATCTCCAGCATTGGCTCCCTTGCAACCCCTCGCTGCTGCAGTGACTATTAAAAAGGACCTTCACCCGGAATAAGAGCCTATCTTGTATGTTTCCCACACCCTGTACATACAGATCGCCCACATTAATCCGGACCTTCACCCTGAATAAGAGCCTATCTTGTATGTCCCCCCCCCCCCCCCCCTGTACTTACAGATTGCCCACATTAATCCGGAACTTCTCCCTGAATAATTTGCCCACATTAAAAATTATCCTACCTGTATCTACTGCATTTTCTGAGCCTTTAAAGTGGCTCCTGAGTTTTGGTCTTTTCCCCCCGGGCACCCTGATCGGGGATGTCCCGCTGTGTGAAACCCCCCAGATCGCCGGAACAAACTAACCTCTTCCCGTTCCTACGGCGCATGTGCGGCCGCTCGTCGATCTAAGATGGAGTCTAAGGCCAGCGTCTCCGAATGCCCTGGCAGCCACATCCTCCGCTTCCCTCTAACAGTCCAAGTCTTCTGTCCAAGCTTTCTCAGTCGGTGGGGAGGGCAGCAGCCCACCTGCAATAGGGTTAGGGTCTGAAACTCATTCATATATCTGGAGGAGCAAATATCTATGGAAGGTAAGACCCCCATCTCTGGTATTGTCAATTTAGCCGACCTTCGTCTACATGGACAATACCAGAGACGGGGGTCTTACCTTCCCCTAGATATTTGGATATTTGCACTAACAGTCCAGTATCCGTACCAGCTTGGAGCACAATAATCAGGGGTTCACATTAAATTGGGCAGGAATATGTTGCCATGTAACGTACATATCTGGAGGAGGCTGCCTCCCAAACAACATAGACCTGATTATTTCACACATTTTACATACACCAAAATGTTGTGTCCTTTCAGATGTGTGTCTCCAAGTCAGCAGACGTCTTCTGACCTTTTGAGTCACGCGGGTGCAGCATTGGGGGGGGGGGTGCTCGCTTACCCTCTCCCGTGTTGGTCTGTTTTTCTTTCTAATTTAATAACCTCAGCCTACAAAGGAATCAGCCAGAGGTCACACGACAGGGTGCTGGATTCCATTCTAACTATGTGTTAAACACAAAGCCGTGCTGCAGCATCAGGACGGTTTCCTGCTAATGATTTTATCCCGATTAAAAATAAAAAGAACTGCTGTACTAACTGTGCCTCCTGTGGCCTTCTGGTTTCTCTAGCTTGATCCTTGTAGATATATTATATCCACAATGGCCCGATCTCCCCATCATGGCCCGTATTATCTCTACACTGCACTAGTCAGACCTCCTCTGATCTTGTATCTTCATCACAGGCCCTTTAGGTGTATCCATCAAAACCAGATTTGCGGCACCGTATCTTTATTATGGTCTATTAAAGTGGAGCAAAACCCAGGATTTTGACTATCCTGGGTTTTGGTCCTTTCCCCTGGGATGCCCTGCTGCATGAAACCCCCCAGATCCAACTCACCTCTACCCGGGCCAAAGGCACATATGGGGCCTCTCGTCCAGTCAGCCCGCTCTGAGCTGCTGGCGTCACGTCGTCTAAGGCCAGAGACTGCGAGCACGCTGGTAGCGGCATCCCCCGCTTCCCTCTAACAGGGAGTGTGCCTGCGCCAGCCATTCACAGAGGGATAGCGGCTCACTCATGCACCGTTGGACCGGGAATCAAGGTTAGTGTATGGGACGACGGGGGGGGGGGGGGGGTTTCAAACAGCGGGGCATCCTGATTTTGGATGCTCCAGGGGGAGGGAATAGATCGGCCCAGGAACCTTATAGATTCCTGGGCTGATCGTGGTGGGTTTTGGCCCACTTTAAGGAATTATCCACATTTACGACATCTACTGTGGCCTCCTTTGTATAGTATCTCTTTAAAGGTCCCTGAAGTTGTATTATATAATCGCTAGACAAACTTATATAAATTCCTGTGGTATCTCTATAAGCTGATCTTTTCCTAATGCACAGCACGGCCTGTTTCATTTAATCCTTACTTCTGGGTATTCCCAGTGTTTTCTCTGCAGTCATACTGCGAAGATAGAAGATGGCTCTCTATGTTTCACAGGCGAGCGGGGCAACCAAGCCTGCGGCCCTGCAAGCCTATTTCCATCCGCTTCCCGACCCTCTGTGCCTCCCAGCCTCGGCTGTCGGATCGGCTGATGGTAGGGGAGCACGGGGGTCAGGTGCTCGGGGAGCGCTGCTCCAAGCCGCAGACCCTCTACAACAAAGGGTAGCCGGCCATAGGCTTTTTTATGGTCACAAACCAATCTTTCCAGGTCATCAGAGATTCCTGAGGTTCGCTCTGGAGGATCAGCATTACCAGGTTGTGGCCTTACCGTTCGGTATCTCCTTGGCTCCTCGGGTGTTCACCAAGGTGCTGGCAGGTGTGATGGCTCTTCTGAGGAACCAGGGCATTCGCATCCTCCCTTACTTGGACAACATTCTGATTGCTGCTCAGTCTCTTCTTCAGGCCGAGAAGGATACTCAGGTGGTGACGTCCACTCTCGAGTCCTTCGGCTGGGTGATCAACTATCCCAAGTATTCTATGTCTCCATCTTTGGTGAGGTCCTTCCTGGGCATGACTCCTCCACGATACCTCTCAGCTCAAGGTATTTCTCCCTCAGCAGAAAGTGGAGGGCCTTTAGATGCAGGCACGGGCCCTGCTCTTGTGTCCTCTTCCTTCCAATCGGCAGGGGATGCAGTTAGTGGGCCTGATGATGTCCTGCTTCGAGGCAGTTCCCTTTGCTCAGTTTCACATGAGACCTCTTCAGTTGTATCTCTGGTCAATTTGGGATCGGGACCCTGTGTCCCTGGATCGGGAATTTGCTCTGTCCCCTCTGGCCAGGCAGTCCCTCTCGTGGTGGTTGGACTCGAGGGATCTTCTAGTAGGAAGGACCTTCTGCCTCCGTGCTGGGAGATTGTCACCACAGATGCCAGTCTGACCGGTTGGGGGGGAGTTTGGAAGTCTCTGAAATTCCAGGGTCAGTGGGGCCCCCAAGAGGCCCATGCTCCCATCAACATTCTAGAACTGCGGGCGATCAGGTTGGTTCTCTCCCAGTTGACTCTACACCTTCGGGGTCGTGCTGTTCAGATCCGCTCGGACAACCAGACGACGGTAGCCTACATCAATCAGGGAGGGACTCGGAGCAAGCGAGCCCCCAAAGAAGTGTCCCTGATACTGTCTTGGATGGAAGAGAATGCTCCCTGCATCTCGGAGGTCTACCTTCCGGGGGTGGAGAACCAGGAGGCGGACTCCCTGAGCAGGGGGACGTCTCGGCTGGGGGAATGGTCTCTCAGCAACAAGGTCTTTCACGCCCTGTGTCACCGCTGGGGTCAGCCGGATGTGGACCTGTTTGCGTCCCGTCACAATCACAAGCTTCCAAGATTTGTCTCCCTGTCTCTGGCCTTCGCCACGGATGTTTCGACTCCTCTATGTTTTCCCTCCCTTTCCTCTGCTGGGTCGGGTGCTGCGCAAGATAGCCCAGGAGGGGGTACCGGCCATTCTGGTGGTCCCCTGTTGGCCGAGGAGGGTGTGGTTCGCAGACGTTGTGCAGTTGGCAGTAGATCGGTATGTCTTGCAGACGAAAAAACCCTCTACTTAGGTAAAGGAACAGAGGAGCTTTCTACTAGGAAAGCTCTTCTTTTCCTTTACCTAAGTAGAGGGTTTTTTTGGTCTCTTTAGCCCCCCTATATTAAGCCTAACATGGGTCTCTCCACATACTGGCTTGCAACTCTGTTTCGGTCCTCACCAAGTCTCACCTCTCATACAGCCAGAAACATCCGCCCTAGTGCTGATGAGAGCCTAAAACTCGAAACACGTGTCCACTAGTTGGATGTGTTTGGCTGTGTAAAATTTAAAGCTAATCCTTGGCATTGCACCCTTAGCATTTCTAAGGGCCTCTGATGGCACAGAGACATAAAGAGATGATTTGCATAGTTCCGCCTACTGCAAGAATAGATGGGTAATGCTGTCCTTGGACTGGGTACTGTGCAAATACTTTCCGTTCTAGTAAAGCTCTTCTTTTCCTATGCTTACTTATATAACCTCCTGTTATCTCCTTAAAGAGGAACATTAGACCAAAAAAAAGGGGCCGACCCCCATCCCCCCCCCCCCCATCGATCCCTACTTACATTTTGTATGTCGCCGCTGCCTGCTGCGGCGACATCCGACTGCTTTGGGGCACTATCCTCACCTCGCCCCAGCTTAGCCGTGCTCTTTAAAGTCCCGCCCCACTCAACGAAGTGCCGCAGGTTGTCGGGCGGCTCCATTGCATCCCATCGGCAGTCCCATGGGCACTGCGCAGGAGCAAGATCGGGGGCCGCGTGTAGTGCCTGATTGCATGCAAGATTGCATCATCAGTCAAAAGGTTGCCTGGAATCCGAGGGGCCCAGAAGATGGATCCTCCAGCGAGGTGAATAAATAGTGCCCAAAGGAAAACCAGAGGGGGGGTATTATTTCTACACTAACCAGGTCTCCTGTGATTTGTGATTTGGTCCACCCTAAGATGTATTATTTCCACATTTCACAATTTTCAGACAGCTCAAACCCCCAAAGGGATGTCTGCCTGGGAGCGAGGATAGACCTCTGTAGGTCCAAGTCACGCTTCCTTAGCATGCATCCAGCTCCACCAAGCCCCATAAAATATAACCGCCCTCTCTTTCTCCTTATAGATTCTTTCTATGACGTAGCATTTGCTATGTTAGATGCAGATGTCTGTCGTCTTGTAGCTGCTTCCTACGATTCTGATGACTGTACTATATTGTACAATGAAAGAGATTTCTAACACCTTCTATTTCTTCTCTCCCACCCATGTCATCCTAGTCTTGGATAAGATTAGTTCACTCCATTGGTTGAGTGGTAAGTTCCCCCATAGCTCTTCCCCTGGCCGTAGGCAACTGCTTGTAGGCTTCCCTCTACTGAAGGAGATACATCATCACGTACGCTGAACTTCCTAGAGGCTCCAGTAGTTCCAGTAGTTGTGTTTTTGTGTCGATTTTTTCAATTAAAGATCATTTTTTTTTTATACCAGAGTGGTTCTTGCCCTATTCTGGAGTTTAGTTTGTAGTGACCTTGCACACCTGGTGTTTTTCCTTAATATTTTGGTGGTGCAGCTTTTTGACCTTACTCTACAGAGATAATGTTTTCTATCCTTCCTGACTGATGCTCTACATGCCGTTAGTACCAGGTTGTAGCACACTTAAAAATAGAGATCATATAGAGGAGAGATATACCAGAGAAAGACATAAATCATAGTGAGGGGTTCAAAAGTTCCACGGTGTGTCCACTTTGCGCACCAAACGTAACATATATATATATATGGAAGGGAGGAAAATTGAACACCTAACAAGCGCTGCTATATACCGAAAAAGCATGGTGTATATACAATCTTATATACAAGTGACACTGACATACAGTATGACAAGAATGGACCGACTGGTAAATAAGGTTGGTGCTACGCCCAGCATAACAAGGAACAATCGGCCAAGATTTCCAATGGGATGTAATGAAGCACAGGCAAAAATAGCAAAGCAGATAGAGGTAATTAGTAAACCCCAGGGCAAGATGGTGGATCATTCACCAGTACATTCCCTAAAAAGCAGAGCATACATAAGCAAATCAGTAATGCATAAGTACAAGTATAGCGACAGGCTTACAGGCAAGGCACCAAGTGGATAAAGAGATCAGACCCTCGACGTTTCGGCTAGTGAAAGCCTTTCTCAGGAGAAGCGGTATCATGCAGTAAGGAAGGTAAGTTTTTGAAGCCTTAGGAGCCTCCAAAGTGATGCTCTACATGCCGCCATCCTGGTCCACTGATTTTATACCAGGATCATTGATTGTCACCTAGGACTACATAAAGAATAGAAGCTGATTGGTTCTTTATTTGCGCATCATTATATTTTCGTGTCACTTGTTTTCCTTCACCTCCCGGTTTCCTTTCCTGGACTGTGTGTCTCACATGTGTCTCTCCTCTGCACAAGCCCCGGCTGTCTTTCGAATTCGCATGGTCCAATTTTTTGGTGGTAAGAACCCTGATTTATGTTCATTTAACACATAAAGGGTAATTGCTTTACATTGATCCTCCCTAGATTCACCTGAGAGGCTGAGCTACTTCTCCAGTATATATATATATATATATATATATATATATATATATATATATATGCATGAAGAGTCAATTACTGAGCGCTGTTCCCTTTCCCTCAATTGTTTTTTTTTTTTGGATTGTGTTGACCTTGCCAAAATCTGCAACTTGAGCACTATCATGAACAATGGCCCAGTGATAAAAATCCATATAAATATACTGAATGGTGGGGGGAGGGGGTCACTTATACACCCAGCATCAAGAAATATCCAGCCAGGCTTGAAGAAAAAAATATATCAGGGGTGATGGGCTCTGTCACCCCTGATAGATTAAACCTGTCAACCCTGGGTTTTATTCCTGCCAGGAGAAGAAAACAACAAGCTTGGCAGGAGTTTTATTTAGTTGGGGTGTATAAGTGACCCCTCTTCTCATTAGCCGAAGTATTTATATGGGTTTTTAATATTACACAATTTCGTGATAGTGCTTCGTTAACTCTTTACTTTTCTTTCTAAAGGGACATTAAACCAGACCTTCACCCTATATAAGAGCCTATCATCTATGCCCCCCCCTGTATATGCAGATTGCCCACATTAAAAATCATCCTACCTGCACCTAGTGCATTTTCTGAGCCTTTAAAAATCCAAGATGGCGGCACATGGAGTCTCAGGCTGTCTCAAGTGTCTTCTGAATATGCCTCTCTGCATTCTGGGAATGCTGTCCTTTTCCTTACCCCAGCTCTACTCTGTTTGTGCAAAGCACAGCTATAACCCCACCCCCCTGTACTTTATCCCACTCTCCTCTCATCAGTATGCATAGCCCACTCTCCTCTCCTCAGTATGTGTGATGCTTCTGAGGCATGATGGCGGCGCCCGTATCCTAGTCCTGAACAGAGTTACAGCCCAGTGGGGGAAAGAATAATAAGTGACTAAAAACGTAATATATATTCATTTTAGAGGTCTTTCCTCAGTGCCTTTAAAATCCCACCAGAGGTAATGAATGCTAAGCCCCATCCAGGTCCGGATTAAGTGTGGTGGAGGCCCCTGGGCACAAAACCTGGGGGAGGCTCCAGATACAGTATAAAATAATAGTCCAGCCAAGTAACTGATTGGTGGTTGTCTGGCCCCGCCTACTTACTGGAAGGTCAGATGGAGTCCCTTGTGCCCCCCTTGTGCGGGTGCGTGCTGCTCGGGAACTCCTGCTTTGCCATTCTGGGTGGGGGGTAGTGTAGTCGTCCGGCTGGTTCCCTGCATTGAGCTGCCAGCGGCTGTGCTTGGTGGCTTATGTGCAGTGACAGCTCTGCACCCATCACTGTAGCGTTGCTCTCCGTCCTTCCCTGTGGTGGCTTTGGCTTGGCCAGGAACGGTGGGGGCCCACTGCCGCTCATAGCTTGGTTGCTGGTCCTGCGGCTCGTCGGGCCAAAGACTCCACCTGGATCAGACCATAACCCAAAGGTTGGTGGAGGCCCCTTTGCAGGGCAAGTGGTGGGGGCACCGGGGCGCATCCCCCTGCGCTCTCCTCATAATAATCCCCAGATGTGGTGAACGAAGCCATAACCGGACCAACACCCGTTTTTTTGTTAAAAGGATTACGGGCGTTCTGGGGGGGTTATGTGTGGGAGGGCTCCAGCATTCTGGATGCCCCCCCCCCCAGCTTGTTTTGATTACCTGTCTGCTGGACCAACACCCGTTAAAGAAAAAACGGGTGTTGGTCCGGTTTAAAGGGATCCTGTAGGCATAAACTGTGATTCAGCAGCTCACCTCCTCATGGCTGCTCTCTCTCTTCCGGACAGAATGCAGCTGCTCCTCAAAGTGTTTCCCCATAAATAAGACTTATATTGTTTTCAGGGGATGTCTTAATATGAATCCAAATAGTAATATAATTGTATCCACATGTATCTGCAGATATATGCAACCAAATCTCTGTCTTTCCACATAGCTAGACATGTTTGTTGCTTGATGTTTAGTTGATGAGAGGGTTAAACTGGGCGGTAAATTAGTTCCCAGGCCCTGAATAATAATAATAATTTTGTATAAATAATAGTGATTGAGCTGCTCCCACCCCCCTTTATTTCATTTGAATTGCCATGAGCACAAGCAGGGAGGAATTCAGTCAATATGGATTTCTCCCTGTGAAGTGTTCTAAAGGGAGGCTGGCTGCTTCCCAGGTGAGTAGCTCTCAGATATTTGTCTGCATTGCATGTCCCAACTTTGGGGACTCAGAATTAAGAGTAGGGACCACACTAAACACAGAGTGCCTTGCCGGGGCAGTGAGGCTTCCACATGTATCTGCAGATATATGCAACCAAATCTCTGTCTTTCCACATAGCTAGACATGTTTGTTGCTTGATATTTAGTTGATGAGAGGGTTAAACTGGGCGGTAAATTAGTTCCCAGGCCCTGAATAATAATAATAATAATTGTGTTTAAATAATAGTGACTGAGCTGCTCCCACTCCCCTTTATTTCATTTTAATTGTATCCACGTTTGTTAGCTAGGCTGTTATACAATCATTCACCGCCCCATGAGTTAAAATGTCTGCCTCAGTAAGGGAGAAGAACCTACCTGAGGTGGGCAGAGGCAGCCCAGCCACCACCATCCCTCTGCAACAGCCAGCACAGGTGAGGGGTGCAGCACAGCCGCCCCCCCTCACTCTGTGATTAGGGCTTATTTTCGGGGTAGGCTTATATTTCAAAGCATTTGTGAAAATGCGATACCTTGATATCTCGGACAGAAAAGAGTTTAGCCAAACGTAGCCTGAAACAATTGGTTAACACTTGTCTATGGCTGGTTTATCAATGTAATTCTCAGCGCTCAGTAAAACACCCTTCTATCCCCCCTATGAAAACCTACACATTTGACTTCCTAATCCCTCTCTAGTGCCAGTAGACTTATAGGTTGCCCCATTGTAGACCAGTATTTTCTGGTGAGCTTTAATACAATAACCTGCTATGCTTTACTATTTTAGTTTGCAGTTTACACACTTTTATAAAGATGTTGTACCACATTAATAATGACGATTTATTGCAGCAGTTATCCAGTTTTACTTAATTGTCCTTCATCATCAGGATTGCATCTTCTTTCTGCCGTAGATGTTGTAGCACCCATCAGACTGTGTAACTCAATACTGTATTCTTACGCCTTCCAGTTATTGTACTCAAAGCGGAAGCCCAGGCAAATATATACCGGTACTTAAAGGGACTCTGTAGGCAAAGTGCATAAACGACCATTCAGCAGCTCATCTCATCAAGGCTGTGCTTTCCCTTCCTGTCAGAATGCAGCTGCTCCTGAAGGTAGAAACAAGGAAAAGTGTAGTGGCACAGCCCCCAAATTCCCTTGCCATAGACCACCAATCATAGGGGTAGGCTGGTGGTCTATAGCATTTGTCAGCTCAGCAAACACGAGCACACTAGTATTATGTAGAACAAGCTATTACAGCCAGCTCCCAATCCACCACTCTGCCAACCCTAATTAGCATATGAATCAATGTCTTTATTAGCATTTCAATCACGTCTGCACCTTATCAGCATTTCAATCACCTGTGGCTGTCTGTGTGCTTGTGGTTGTGACTAGGTGTCACAATAGCAGCTTTGAAACAAGACCTTTGGAACAAGCCTGCACCCCCCTCCCTTCACCATTGATCATCAGACTGTGGACACTCAGAGAGAGCGGGGAGCACAGCCAGGGTAATGAAAATGCCGGCGTTTTACTGACTCTACCCATCAAGCAGGTTATTATGCGCCATTACAGAGCCAACAGCCACGGCCACATATTTCAAAAGAGAAATCATAAGATGAAACTGTAAACCATGATATGTCGGCCATTTCTTCTTCAATTTTAAAACAGAAAACTATTTAGGACAGTGTTAAACGTAGCCCGACACAATGGTCTAACAATTGCCTTTGCTTTCTGTATCCCTTTAATTGCAACAAAGGACACATTTTGCATAATATAAACTCATCTACGTCTGCAATAATTGTGGCATGTGCCATCTCGGTATCAGTGCCATTCACTTTGAATGAAAGTATGAGGCTCCAGCAACGCTGTATCTATGTGATTAAAACAATTATACAAGAGCAGAATTGTAGCAGTTGACCAAGTAAGTTAAAGGGACTCTAAACGCAACGGCTCAAGCAGCTGACCTGATGCCTGTCTCCTCCAGCGCAGGGCAGAAGCAATAGCAAGGTTCCAAAGTTTGCCCTTTTCGCAAAAAAGGGGTCCTACAGCTCCTCTGTCCATTGGTTCTCTCAGTGTGAGTGAGCACAGCAAGCCACGGTAGTCCCACAGCTGTCTCGGACCATAGCTTATCAACCCCTCTCATCAACCATAGCTTATAAAGCTGCACTATGACAGGTCCTTCCCAGCTCAGCCACAAACCCAGAAACTTAAGCAAAGAAGCCGGTTTCACCTAGAATACACGAGGCATTTACATACAATCAGATATTTTCAGATGCTTTGAAATGGCTCATTATTAAATGTTCCCAAGGGGGGTAATGTAGGAGAAAGTTAGTGTTTGCCTGGAGACGAACACTAACCATTATTCAAGGCAAACCAGCAACTTAATTCACTGGCCATGCCACTCGCTCCAATTCTGCTCAATGTGTCCCTTCATACCTGAGCCATATCGTTTTCTGTTGTACTTTAGAGCAGACCTGGGCATTTTACGGCCCGCGGGCCATATACGGCCCTTTGATTGGCTCTGAGCTGGCTGGCGGAGTCCCTCCGCTCATGATTCGGCGTCCTTCTGCTCGTGCTGCCTGCGAGACGCCCGCCAGTCCCTCTTCGCAGTGGGTCGGCGCCTCCCGCACTGTGCACAGGCGATCACTTAAGCAGCAGCCGATCGGCTCGTCGGGTCTGGCACGTTCGTCCTTCCTCGCTGAGTGAGGAAGGGAGAACGTGCCAGACCCAAAGAGCCGAGCGGCCGATCAGCTGCTGCTTAAAGTGGACCAAAACCCAGGGTTTTGACTATCCTGAGTTTTGGTCCACTCCCCCTGGGCACCTCGATCAGGGGTGCCCTGCTAGAGAGAAGCGCGAGATGCAGCCGCGGCCCACGCATGCGCCGTCGGACCAGGATTGAGGTAAGTGTAATGGGCGTCCTGGGGGGTTTCACACAGCGGGGAGGGAATGGATCGGCCCGGGAATGTTATATATTCCTGGGCCGATCCAGCTGGGTTTTGGTCCACTTTAAGTGATCGCCTGTGTACAGTTCGGGAGGCGCCGACCCGCTGCGAAGAGCCCAAACGGAAGGAGAAGGAGGTAGGCTCCGGCGCCATCTTGTCTGGGTGGAGGGGCGGGAAAAACAATTAATGCAATTAATATTATGCAGAATTGAGTTCAGCCTTTTGGTCCGGCCCTCCACAATATATTTAGTTTCTTATGTGGCCCCATGTGAAAAAATATCTGCCCCTATTACCGGCAGACACCTAAGAGCGACTCCCACTGAGTCCTCTACCTGGGATTACCTTGTTTGTCTGTAGACCAGAGTTACCTTCACACTTCGGAATTCCGGAGCCCACACCAAGCGCAAGAAAGACACAAAACAGCTATTCTCGGTGTGAACTGTTTATTACATCACGATTTTCAGTATATAAAGCATGATAAGGCCTAGGCGGGGAAAAGCTCCTAATAAGGTTCTAAAGTGGACATTTGCTTTTTAATTGGAGTAGTTGTATCAACACCTTGCTGTCGGGGGTGTGGGCTGGGGGTGGATGTACATTACCCCATTGTGTGTGTCATGGGATTTTCCAGACATTCACCTACCCAGGGACATTTTCACAGAAACAGATTGTTATGTTCTATTCTGCAGTCAACACATTCCGTTCACACAGATAATGGCTGAGGCTCCGTTATTCTCACAGTTGAACCTTAAAGTAATTCTCTAAGTGTAAGCCTTGCAGAAGCCATTTTGTTACTCTATACCTACGTATCCTTTCAGCCCCTTCTTCGAGTCAATGACTTCTAAGTCACTGACTCGCCCATCGCCTTCTCATATTCTTCTTGGTTGTGAGCTAGATAAGCAGCATAAGTACCTTGGGCCTTGCTAGCACGCATGGCAACTACACACATTATAATCTTAAAAGCTACTACTGTAATTATGATGAGCATGATTATAATAATAAACTGAGTTAACAATCCCTTCCAGCTGGAGAAGAAATCCTTAAACCAATTTCCCCAGTCCTTCTCTGAGCCAGCATTTGTGTTCATTTCCACAGACAGGGTTTCCAGGCTTTCTATTGCCCCCCCTGTTGCTGGCTGTAATATACGGTAGGTAATTAACCCAATCGGCCTTTTTGTTGATGGTGACAATGGGGGCAAAGAATGACTCAAAACCAGTCTTCACAGGGTCTCTAGCCTTGAACTCATCAGGTACCCCACGGGGCACCCCTCTTGGGACTCCTATGGCTATAAGGCTATATGGCTATAATAAGGTTCTAAAGTGGACATTTGCTTTTTAATTGGAGTAGTTGTATCAACACCTTGCTGTCGGGGGTGTGTGCTGGGGGTGGATGTACATCACCCCATTGTGTGTGTCATGGGATTTTCCAGACATTCACCTACCCAGGGACATTTTCACAGAAACAGATTGTTATGTTCTATTCTGCAGTCAACACATTCCGTTCACACAGATAATGGCTGAGGCTCCGTTATTCTCACAGTTGAACCTTAAAGTAATTCTCTAAGTGTAAGCCTTGCAGAAGCCATTTTGTTACTCTATACCTACGTATCCTTTCACCATGGAAAAAATAATTGCCCACCCCAGCTTTAGAGTAACAGTAAGACAGCTATGAGAAGCAAGCCGACCTCTATAGTGGAGTATGTGTGGATCTCTTTTAAACCATCACTTTTGAGTGGAAGGTGATTTTCTTTCTAGTAGAAGGCCCTGAAAAATAACTAAAAGTGACATCTGAGACATACATCCCATACTCAGAAACGTCCTTAAACTGGACTCAAGGTCATATTCATCTTTTTGTCCAGTACTAGTGATTCCTACAGGATGGGGGATGCCCCACAGTAGGAATGGAACCCCCCGCCCGTGCAATACTTGCCAAGCGTTATCTGCCCGGTGCACTTTCTTTGCTGAGTTGGAATACAGTGGAGGATTATGGCTTGGCTAATTTCAGCTGGGGCTTGCCAGTGATCCCAAATTGGGATGCCCCCTAGGAATCTTTATTAAAGTGCAAAAATAGTTTAAGGGTCGGTTAGCTATTTTTGCACTTTAATAAAGTTTGCTGTTATTTATATCCTTCAATAAATGACCCATATGAGTCGGGTACCACCGTCAACCACTAGTCTTGTATGTTCTCGTCAGAGGAGTAGCTAGGCTTTGTGGCACCTGGGGCAAAGATCCAAAATGGTGCCCCCACCTGTTCTCAGACCCGCTTTGGTGCCTCCCTGACCTGCTGCATCCGGGGCAAGTGCCCTTCTGCCCCCCCCCCCCCCCTATTGTTCTTGTGTGTCTGAATTCCTAGGTGGTTGGTGGTTGGTTGTCTGTCCCTGGAATGGATTGTTGGTACAGTGCTCTGGGTACAGTAAGGGGATCTCCTGCACTTTTAATCTAATTTGGATGCCCTCTCAGAATCAACAATACCAGGATAAAAGTCAAATATGACTTTGTGTCTGGATTACGTTTAAAGAAGAACAACCTCCTCTGTGGTGTTTAAAGTGGACCATCACCCTCCCGTGATCGGCCCGGGAATCTATAAGATTTCCGGGCCGATCACCTCCCTCCCCGCGGGACATCCGAGATCGTGATGTCTCGCGGGGTGAAACCCCCCCAAACGCCCCCAAATCCCCTTACCTTGCCGGCCGCCGCCGCCTCCCTCGTGCCACTCTAGACATGCGCGCGCCTGCGCCGGCCGTCTGAGAATGGCCGGCGCGGGCGCGCGCACGTCAAGAGTGCCGCGCGGGAGGCGGTGGCGGAGGAGCCGCTTGTCCGTTGCTGTCAAATCGCTTTTCCGTCCGCACTGATTGGACGGCGCGGCCACGTGGGAGCGGGGAGAGGTGAGTTTTCCGGGTGATCGGGGGGGGGGGGTCACACAGCGGGGCACCCCGATCGGGGGTGCCCCACCGAAGTGGACCAAGACCCAGGATAGTCAAAATCTTGGGTGTTGGTCCACTTTAAAAGCTTCTAGGGAGGCAGATTTCCTCTCCCAGGAGCCAGCGATCCTATGGTGCAGGCCACAGCTGCACCCGGCTATACTGTTAACTGAGATGCATACCCGTAAGAAGCATTTCTTAAAGGCTGGCGTGAGTGCTCAGAGGAACGGGGATACAACCAATGGTGTGTGTTCCATTTTTTCTAGCCGATCTCACATGAGCAAGGCATGAATGGAACATGAGTGCTGATTGGCTAGCGACACGCATGTGGCATGGGATTCCTGGAGGATACATTTTTACAGGCGAGCCGTGAGATTTCACACAGCGAGGCATCTCATATCAGGGTGTTCTACTAGAGAGGAATAACATTTAGAAAAGTACCTCTTTACTTTTGAGTAGAGGGTTCTTTGGTCTCTTTAAGCCCCCCTATATTAAGCCTAACATGGGTCTCACGACTCTGTTTGGTCTCACTCCCCATACAGCCAGAAACATCCGCCCTAGTGCTAATGAAAACCTAAAGCTTAAAACACATGTCTACTAGACATAAAGAGATGATTTGCATAGCTCCGCCTGCTGCAAGGATTGATGGGTGTTAAGGAAGAATTATTTAATTTGGTTTAAAGCTTGACAAATAATCTGTAGTCTGCAGAATCTGAGGTATAGTGGACTCCCTTACATGTACTTGTTGCTGTAAAAATAGCTATAGAAAGATTGTATAAGCAAGACCTCCTGCAGATGAACAATTGTTATCATCTATCAGATGAGCCAGCAGAATTCGCTCATGTGTACTATTTTGTTTGTTATTCTGTGATTGGCTGAAACATATGTTTGCCCAAATATTTTCTCAAGACCCCCATTTGCTTTACTATATTCAAATCCAGCAAAGGTCATTTGAACAGAGGACCTTCCTGACTGGGCTAGCGTTCCATATGCCCCACGTCGCTTACCACCCACCACCAAATAATCACCACCATGTCGTTGGAAAGATTAAATGTAGTTGGCCACAGCCCAACACATAAACATATTATACAAGCAGAAAAAGAGTCCCCTCTATTTTTCCGGGTCTGAGAAGCCTTCCAAGGATCCCAACAATGAAGGGAAGGGGAGGGAACAAAAATTGACATCCCGACCCCCCACCAAGCGGAAGCCAACATAAACTCGGCCGCATCCCTCCTAGGCTGTGACAAATACAAATCAAACATTTCCATCAAAACCCAAAATAACACCATACATAAACAACAATACAATAGCTTACAGACAAAATTATAAAACCTCTATCTCACTTTTTTTTTATATACAAAACATAATTCAACACAACTAAATAAATAAAGATATACTTAGGCACCCCCAACAGGTGCCAACAGCCATATTGCAAAATTACCTTCTTTTTTTTTTTACACAATAAATACCTAACCATAATACAACCTTTAACACCTTTTCAAAACCCCAATACCCACATTCCCCCCAAGACTGTGGCTGAACAAACCCAACCATAACCAAAAACAGAGCGGGCGGGTGGGACTGCTCGTCCGTCCACGTCGGGGGTCAAAGAGGAAGGGGAGGGGGACAAACTTTTATACTCCCCTTTCCCTTTGAAGTCACTTCCCCCATGACTACTTCCACATGGCTGATCTGCCTCCGGACAGGAACGCAGGCCAGTCATGTGGGCTGCCCTCCTTAAAGGGGACGGCGCCTTCTTTCCAAGGTGTACAGAAACCACGCTGTGTCTGTGTATCTTTGGGTGAAAAGAGGTTCCTCAGAATTCAGACTTCATTAAGCACAGCTTACCTTGACGAACTCTGCGTCTACCCAAAATTCCCCAACATGGGTAATGCTATTTTCCTTGTGTTGGGTACTGTGCAAATACTTTCCGATTTAGGCAAGAGCCTCTTTTCCTTTACCAGAGAGAGTGAAAATCCTGGACGTTGTTTCTCTAAATCAATGGAGAACAAAAAAAAACATATTAAATGCCTTAAAGCAGACCTTCACCCTGAATAAGAGCCTATCTTATATGTTTACCAAACCCTGTACATACAGATTGCCCACATTAACCCGGACCTTCACCCTGAATAAGAGCCTATCTTATGTTTCCCCCACCCTGTACATACAGATTGCTCACATTAATCCAGACCTTCACCCTGAATAAGAGCCTATCTTATATGTTTACCACACCCTGTACATACAGATTGCTCACATTAAAGTGGACCAACACCCAGGATTTTGACTATCCTGGGTTTTGGTCCACTTCAGGGGGGCATCCCGCTGTGTAAAACCCCCCAGAACCCCGAAAAACTCACCTCACCACGCTCACGGACAAGCGGCGGACAAGACAGTGCGCCCGCCGCCGCCTCCCGCACGTCGCTCTGACAGGGCGCGCGCCCGCGCCGGCCATTCACAAACGGCCAGCTCGCGCACGTCTAGAGGAGCGCGCGGGAGGCGGTGGCGGCTACCGCCGCTGCCGATGAGGTGAGTTTTTTTGGGGTTTTGGGGGGGTCCCTCACCGCGGGACATCCCGATCTCGGATGTCCCGCGGTGAGGGAGGTGATCAGTGGTGGCTGACAGTCCACTTTAAAAACATCCTACCTGCATCTACTGCATGTTATGGCGGCGCCTGTATCCTAGAGTCCTGAACAGAGTTGCAGCCCAGCAGGGGAAAGAATAATAAGTGACTAAAAACTTAAAATATATTATTTTTAGATGCTGGGGACTCTTTTTTTAAGGGTTTGGGCCTTTCATTAAATCATGCTGAAGGTCCGGTTTAAATTGCTTCTTATTACAGCAGCATGGCATGGTCTGGTTAGGCTGAAGCAGGGGGGATGTGGAGAAGAATGGTGCTTAAAGATCTTGATCTCTGTGCCTCATTTGTGCCTGTGCAGTGCACATATGTCACCTTTGCTGTGACCCTCGCTCTGCTCCCCACAGAACGCTGTCCGTGGCACCGTGCCTGTCCTGGCTTACCAATTAGCCAAGTGAAAGGTACAGAAAGATACACCACTGTGGAAAGCCGCTAATTAGGCCACACTGGACAGTAATTGGCGGCATGTCCTCCATCTGTGAAATGTCACGAACTGTCCGGGCGCAGTTTGACCAGTGAGCAGTAAACTGTGTACAGTTAGATGCTGCTGTTTTACAACACACGAGATATGCAGGTTTCATGTCATAGCAAATTGGCTGATCATAGCAGACATAAGATACTCAACAACAGTCTGAGGAAGGGGGGGTACACCCACGGAACGCGTGGCTCAATTCTGGTGATAGGTGGTGGGTAGACATTGATATACATAGAAAAAAATCTGCAGGGTTAATATATAAATTCTTCTAAAATGTCCCTTTTCTATGTTAAATCAATAACACCACCAGTGCTATATAATACTTACACATGGGTTATCCTCCGCCAGAGGGCGCTGTGCACTGCAGACATGCAAAAACAGGCTCCTCTCGGCCCTTCATATACCCAGGGACCTCCCACAAATCCCCAGATTTCTCTGCAGTGCTGACTGCGAAGACATGAAGTTTCACTCTCTCGCAGGTGAGCGGGGCTATTACAACCTGCGGCCCTGTGGGACTTTTACCACCCGTCCTCTTTGTGATGATGTGCCTCCCAGCCTGGGCTGCGCTGGTCGGGTGAAGGTAGGCAGCACCATGCGTGCTTGACGGAGCCATGCTCCACCACAGTCCCCCACCATAGGGTAGGCTGATGGTGAGCCTTAGGGGATGCCCCTCCCGCTTAATTGTCCCACGCCCCGTGTAGCGGTGGACCCTGTGTACAGGGTCGCCGTCCTCCCTCGTTCCCCCCCTAGCCCGGGGGGAAAGAAAAGAGGGGGGAGGGGTTTCTGATTATGGCGGCCTCAGTGTACCCCATTACATGCTTATGGCCTCGGTGTCGTGTTTTGACTGGGAATGGATGTCAGAGCCGCGCTATCTACTTTTTACTTTATTGGTAGCCACCGCGCCCTTTTTATATACATTGCTACGGAAGGCGGTGGTTGTGTTGACGCTCCGGCGTCCTTTTTTTCTTAGTGTGTAGTGGCCCTGCTGCGGTAATCCACTCGATCTTCTGTCAGGCGTCACTGCCCTGTTTCTTCCTTAGCTATTGCATCGCTTTTTCGGAGCTTCGCGCTCTCCGGGGGGGGGGGCCCTGAATTGACACGCTCCGCGTCACCTTCAGTTCTGGCCCACCCTTCGAGGATCGTTTGGCGCCATTCTTTTCGCGCCCGTGGTGCAGACCGCCCTCTCCCTGCTGTCTGTAAGTGCCCTCGCGGGCATCCATATATTACCCTTATACTTACCTGTATCTTACCCTGCGCATGGCTCTGACATTTCTGTCCCTCTTATGTCTTTCAGACCGTGAATTCCGGTGGCTTCTCCTGGCCCGGTGTATCGCCCGGTTGAGACTATTAATATTACTCCCACTTCCCCGCGGGTTATTGGGGCATCCAGGGTAGCTTACAGCGTCAATCCCTACTGGCCTATTGTGCCGATACAATCACCATATGGAGGCATCTCAGGATATTGTGAACGGGGTTCCTTTGGGACAAGCCCGGCTGTGTGTAGCTTGTGGGGTCTTACCTAGCAGCGATGACAATGCACGGGTCTGCGTTTCTTGTGCACAGCAGGCGCTATCGGGTCTTTCCGCCTCTTCAGTGGCTGGGCCTGCACCTCGCCTCACTTCACCTACTCCCCCAAGCCTGAGTCTAACCCCCAATACAAGCGGGGATTCTAATCCTGATATGGCTACTAGACTGGCCAGTGTTGAAAGATTGCTTGCTAGCTCGCTAGCGCGTAAGGCCACCGCTAAGAGGCGGCACTTAACCCCTGACTCTGCCCTTTTCCCTATGGAATCTGATGACTTGTTACAGCATTACGGCCAACCCCCAACGGACGAAGGGGAGTTGTTCTCTGACTCGGGGTCATACGACGAGGGGTCAAGGGGTCATGACGAATCTGGTTCCGAGCACTGGACCTCGGATGATATTGACAGACTGCTGGTTCAGATCTTTGAGGTTTTGTCCCTCTCTCCCCCCGAGGCGGCTCCCAGGCATAGGGGTGACCTTTTTCATACTGCTAAGGCTCGTCTGGAATTTCCCGAGCATACCCATTTCAATAGCCTCGTGCTTAAAGAATGGGAACATCCCAGTAGACTTCCTGGGATCCCTAAGAGTGTGGATAAGAAGTATCCCTTCCCTGCTGACTTGGTTAAGTGCTGGTCATCGCCCCCCAAGGTCGATGCTCCTATTCTAGGGTTGTCCAACACCTCTATTATGCACTCCCCTGACACTTCTACGCTGCGGGACTTTGAGGACCAGCGTATTGATCAATTGGCATGCCATGCCTTTGCATTTGGGGGAGCGACCTTGCGCCCGGTTTGCGCCTTGGCCATTACGGCAGTAGCGCTCAGGGCCATGGTCAGGAATGCACTCGATGGCACAGATGAGTGGCCCTCTGATACTCTCAACACTCTGTCTAACTGTGATGTATTCATAAACTTTATCCTGTCTGCATCGGACGATGCTATAAAGATGTGTGCCAGATCTTCTGCCTTAGCGGTAGCTATTAGCCGCACGGTTTGGTTGCGACAGTGGGCAGCTGACAACGCCGCCAAGAAGGCCCTTACCGGGCTTCCATTTAAGGGTCTACGCCTGTTTGGAGACCGTCTAGACCTCTTCGCCAAAGGAGGCAAGTTGCCACAGCGCAGGTGGCAGATTCGGCCTTTTCGAGGCCAGGGCACCCTTTCAATCCGTTACCTAGCAGCGATGACAATGCACGGGTCTGCGTTTCTTGTGCACAACAGGCGTTATCGGGTCTTTCCGCCTCTTCAGTGGCTGGGCCTGCACCTCGCCTCACTTCACCTACTCCCCCAAGCCTGAGTCTAACCCCCAATACAAGCAGGGATTCTAATCCTGATATGGCTACTAGACTGGCCAGTGTTGAAAGATTGCTTGCTAGCTCGCTAGCGCGTAAGGCCACCGCTAAGAGGCGGCACTTAACCCCTGACTCTGCCCTTTTCCCTATGGAATCTGATGACTTGTTACAGCATTACGGCCAACCCCCATCGGACGAAGGGGTGTTGTTCTCTGGCTCGGATATCTCCGGCTACAAGATAGAATTTGCTGTACGCCCCCCCACCAGATTCATTGGGTCCCGGATCCCTCAGGACCCCGCCTCAGCCCAAGTCTTGTGGCTGGCCGTGCAGGGTCTCCTGGATCTAGGGGTCATTTGCAAGGTCCCATTTGGAGACAGGGGCACGGGGTTCTACTCCAACCTTTTCACAGTGCCCAAGAAGGATGGGTCAGTCAGGCCCATTCTGGATTTAAAAATCCTCAACAAATATTTGTCAAGAACAGGCATTTTCGCATGGAAACTCTGCGCTCGGCCATTGGCTCACTGCGCCCAGGGGACTTCATGACGTCAGTAGACATCAAGGATGCTTACCTTCACGTACCGGTGTTTCCAGGACACCAAAGGTTTCTCAGATTTGCACTGAAAGATCAGCATTACCAATTTGTGGCCCTGCCATTCGGCCTCACGTCGGCTCCCAGGGTGTTCACCAAGGTGCTGGCAGGGGTGATGTCCCTGATAAGGCTAAGGGGCATACGCGTGCTGCCCTACCTGGACGACATCCTCATCACCTCTCGGTCTCTGGGGCAGGCAGAGTTGGACACTCAACTGGTGGTGTCCACCCTGGAGTCCTTCGGCTGGGTGATCAATTACCCCAAGTGCTCTCTGTCCCCCTCCTCGGTGACCCCGTTCCTGGGAATGATTCTGGATACGATTCAGTCACGGATATTCCTTACTCAACAGAAGGTGGAAGCTCTGACTGCGCAGGCCAGGTTCCTGCTCTCGTGCCCACAGCCCTCCATCAGGCAGGGTATGCAGCTGGTGGGCCTGATGGTGGCGAGCTTCGAGGCGGTGCCCTTTGCTCAGTTCCAATTGAGACCTCTGCAGCTTCACCTTCTGTCAGTATGGGACAAGAACCCAGCGTCCTTGGACGGGGTCTGTGTGCTTCCCCCCTCGGTCAGACGGTCCCTTGCGTGGTGGTTGGACCTCGAGAACTTGATAGGGGGCAGGTCTTTTCTGGCCCCCTCCTGGGAGACGGTCACCATGGATGCCAGTCTGTCAGGTTGGGGTGGATTCTGGAAGTCCCTGCGCTTCCAGGGGACGTGGGGCCCTCGGGAGGCCCATTTACCCATCAACGTTCTGGAACTGCAGGCTGTCCGGTTGGTACTGGAGCGGTTGACCCCCAACCTGAGGGGGCTGTCGGTCCAGGTACGCTCAGACAACAAGACGGCGGTTGCATACATCAACCATCAGGGAGGGACTCGGAGCAAGGGTGCCCTCCGGGAGGTGTCTCAGATTGTGACATGGGCGGAGGCCAATGTACAATGCATTTCGGCTGTTTACATTCCGGGGGCAGAGAACCTGCTGGCGGACGCCCTGAGCAGGGGGATGTCCCGTCAGGGAGAGTGGTCCCTCTGCAACAGGGTATTCCAGTCCCTGTGTCACCGTTGGGGTCTACCGGATGTGGACCTGTTTGCGTCCCGCCACAACCACAAGCTCCCGGCCTTCGTGTCTCTGTCTCAGGACCCTCTGGCCTTGGCCACGGATGCTCTGTCCATGTCATGGAAGGAGTCTCAGGGTTCTGCGCAAGATTGCTCTGGAAGGAGTGCCTGTGATTCTAGTGGCCCCCCGGTGGCCAAGAAGAGTGTGGTTCGCAGACGTAGTTCAAATGGCAGTAGACCAGTACGATCTGCCAGGGGCGCCAGACCTGCTAACTCAGGGCTTCCTACGCCATCCCAATTTACAAACGCTGGCTTTGACGACCTTGCTGCTGAGACCTCCATCTTGATGGAGAAGGGTTTGTCTGCCTCTGTGGTGGGCACTATGGTGCAGGCTAGGAAGAAGTCTTCTGCTGCTATCTATTATAGAGTATGGCGTACCTACATTGACTGGTGTGAGTCTAGGTCTCTTTCCTGTAGGGAGTTCTCTGTCCCCAGGGTTCTGGAGTTCTTACAGCACGGTTTGGAGTTAGGTCTAAAACTCAGTACTCTGAAGGGTCAGGTTTCTGCCCTGTCCGTCTTTTTTCAGAGGACCTTTGCTCATCATCATTTGGTTAAGACCTTCTTTCAGGGGGTCACTCATGCGCGTCCCCCTCGTAAGCCTGTGGTTCCCGTTTGGGATTTGAACTTGGTTTTATCTGCCTTGCAGGTTGCTCCCTTTGAGCCTATTCAAGAGGCTGCTCTGGTTGCTCTTACTCTCAAGGTTGTCTTTTTAGTGGCCATAACTTCGGCTCAGTGTGTGTCTGAGCTGGCTGCTCTATCCATTCAGTCTCCTTACTATGAGAGACACCAGGACAAGGTGGTGTTCCGCTTCAAGCCGGATTTTCTGCCTAAGGTTGTGTCTGCCTTTCATTTGAATCAGGACATTGTTCTTCCTTCCTTGTGCCCCAATCCTAGTAATGACAAGGAAAGGGTTCTGCACTCCTTGGATGTGGTCAGGTGCTTGAAGTATTACCTGCGGCTTTCAGGAAGACTGATGCTCTCTTCGTTGTGCCTTCTGGGCCTAGGAAGGGCTTGGCTCCTGCAAGTGGATCCGTCAGGCTGTGGTTCAAGCCTATTCTGCTAAGGGGAAGACTCCTCCCTTCCGTCTTACTGCTCATTCCACTCGTGCTATTGGTGCCTCTTGGGCCTTTCAGCACCAGGCCTCTGTTGAACAAGTTTGCAAGGCCGCTACTTGGTCTTCTGTTCATACCTTTTCAAAGTTTTACAAGGTTGATGTTCGGGCCTCAGCTGATGCTGCGTTTGGCCGCAAGGTTTTGCAGGCGGTTGTAGTTTAAGCTACGTGCCGTTAACTTCTTGTTGGGGATCCCACTCTACTGTTATGGACACTGCTATTGGATGTCCCATGTGTAAGTATTATACAGTATATGGAGCAGGACGTACTGTATACTTAGAATAATACAATTCTGTGAAGTACTCACCTGTAGAATTGGTATTATACGTATACAGTACGTCCTGCTCCACCCCACCCTGGTTTTTGCATTATTCTGGATCCCCTGTATGGTGATTGTTGTTATTGTTATCATTACCAGTCGTTTTGGTGGTTGGTTTCTCCCGGCTTCTGGTTCACTGCTTTTCAATGCTGGGGATTTGTGGGAGGTCCCTGGGTATATGAAGGGCCGGGAGGAGCCTGTTTTTGCATGTCTGCAGTGCACAGCGCCCTCTGGCGGAGGATAACCCATGTGTAAGTATTATATATGGAGCAGGACGTACTGTATACGTATAATACCAATTCTACAGGTGAGTACTTCACAGAATTGTATTTTTTATATATATATATATATATATATATATATATATATATTAGCTGTTAAGCAAGCCCTCTATAACAATGTATCCCTTTATATAACTAATCCAGCACCCAAACATATAAGCAAATAGATACAAGACAATGTGCTCTATATAAGTGACAAAGTAACTGACAGTGCAACTAGAAGGGAGTGTAAAACTCCATAACTAAATCCTAAAACCTAATTAAACTAAATTCAACTAACACACAATACCAATAAAGTGCTTAGTGCTGTTCTATCAACATTCAATTATAGGTAAACATATAACACACATAAGATGCTCAAAAAAGCAGATATGAAGCAAGGGCTTGCTTCCCCTTTGAAGCTGTGGGTGCACGGCTGAGTGCGCGGGGGCAGCGTGGTGGCCTCCAGGGTTCCTGTATATAACAATTGGCTGTATTGTTGTAGCTATTTGTAATGTTTGATTCAATGTATGATTAAGCTTTTTTTGCAAGCCCTTGCTTCCTCAATTGTCTTGTATCTATTTGCTTATATGTTTGGGTGCTGGATTAGTTATATAAAGGGATACATTGTTATAGAGGGCTTGCTTTACAGCTAATATATATATATATATATATATATATATATATATATATATATACAAAAAAATGTTTGATACCTATTTTTAGATCAGCTTTTCTATTTTTTTTTTCCCGCCAGCATATATATATTTTTGATGCGTAGATAGTCCATTTAAAGAAAATTTGGTATATATTGAATGTATTTATCTTTATGGAACAAGAGACCTGGAGGCCATGTATTAGTGGTTTTTAATGTGTCTTGTGTGTTGATGTTGTTTTAATTGGTAAATGTCACAAGTGAAATAAAATCTATTGTTTTTACATGACCTGGTGGTGTGCCCAAAAAATCTTTTGGATTCTATGCTTTCCTTGGTTTTGACCTTCCAAAGAAGACATTTCTTCTATTGGTTCTTAGATTTTGGATGTTCGCTGTCTGTGAATATAGTTTGCCATTGAAATGAAAGTTGAAGAAAGTTTAGTCCCAGTGGTAACAATGTTCCTGCGTCTGCCTGCGTGCAGGGACCCTGCATATGTATGACCCCGTCACCCCCTGCTGCCCACTGTCCTGATTTGCTTTCTTCTCTCTCCTCCGAGCAGAGCACGAAAAGCACCGGCTGTGCAAGAGCGCCGACTACATGAACCTGCATTTCAAAGTGAAGTGGCTATACAATGAGTACGTCCGGGACCTGCCCGCCATGAAGGACAAAGTGCCCGAATATCCTGCGTACGTACTGTGTATTCTGACCTTATATGCACCACAAATCATACAAACATAGAAGGGTGACGGCAGAAGGAGACCATACGGACCATCTAGTCTGCCCTTATGTGTATACTGTATGTTCTCTGTATCTTATGTGTATACTGTATGTTCTCTGTATCTTATGTGTATACTGTATGTTCTCTGTATCTTATGTGTATACTGTATGTTCTCTGTATCTTATGTGTATACTGTATGTTCTCTGTATCTTATGTGTATACTGTATGTTCTCTGTATCTTATGTGTATACTGTATGTTCTCTGTATCTTATGTGTATACTGTATGTTCTCTGTATCTTATGTGTATACTGTATGTTCTCTGTATCTTATGTGTATACTGTATGTTCTCTGTATCTTATGTGTATACTGTATGTTCTCTGTATCTTATGTGTATACTGTATGTTCTCTGTATCTTATGTGTATACTGTATGTTCTCTGTATCTTAGGCTAGATGGAGGTTTATCCCAGGTATTTTTAAATTCAGTGACTGTTGATTTTTCAACCACCTCTGCTGGAAGTTTGTTCCAAGCATCTTCTTCTCTTTCTGTAAAATAATATATTCTAACATTGCTCCTGATCTTCCCCCCGACTAGCTTCAGGTTGGGCCCCTTCTTCAATCATTAAGATTCTTCTTAAAAACACTTCCCTCCTGAACCTTATTGAATCCTTTCACATATATAAAGGTCTCCATCATGTCCCCCCTCTCCCTTCTTTTCTCCAGACTCTTCAGATTAGGATCTTTAAGTTTCTCCAAAACTATTACTGCTGCTAAAATCTTCATGTCATACAAAGGAGGGGTAGACAGGGCCACTCAGACAAATTTATAACTAACTTGGATGCACTTGAGCATGGCAATAAGAATACACAAATCTAAGGAGCCACAGCACTAAAACAGGTTAGCTAGCCACCAATTCTATAATCTATCTCCAATATTGGGTTGGCACACATCTACAGAGGTGCCTCTGTGTAGGTGCAGTCCTAATTACAATGCAATAGATACATTGGGAGCAGCTTACCTGAGGTTGTCCTATGACCAAAACAGGTTAGCTAGCAACCAAGCTGCCATCTTGGATGTTTAAAGACTCATAACATGCAGTAGATGCAGGTAGGATGATTTTTAATGTGAGCAATCTGTATGTACAGGGAAGGAAACATATATGATATGCTGTTATTCAAAGAAGGTGAAGGTCCGCTTTAATATTGGAGGTGTCTGACATGAGGGGTGTTTGTCTTTCAGGTGGTTTGAGCAGTTTGTCATGCAGTGGCTGGATGAGAACGAGGAGGTCTCCCTGGAATTCCTGCATGGAGCTCTGGAGCGCGACAAAAAAGATGGGGTAGGTCAGGCCGCAGGCTTCCTTTATGTTTCCCAAATCCTGTTTATCCCATATACAGCTGTAAGGGACCGCATGCTGCCTATTTTCACTATCTGGGCTTTGGCTCCTCCTGCTCGGGACATCCCAAATCACTGTGTGTATCACCCAAATCCTCACATTTCCTTCATGCCTACAGTGCATGTGCGGGCCAATCACCAGCTTTCGTTACCCATTGTTTTGGTTCAATCCCCTGAGATCTATCCCCGCTTTGCCTGTATTCTTAGCTCACTGGTGATCCCACAGTGCATGGGTGGACTCTCCTTCAATCAACGTTCTTTGCTGCACACATTATTGAGCATCAAAGAATTCAGAATAAATGCATGTGCCGGGCATCTCTGGGGCCACTCCCCTCCAGATGTGCGTACCAGCGCCAGCCATTCAGATTTGCCCTCTGCTAGATGCTGCTGCGTGCGCTGTGGGATCCCAAGATAGGTGACACTGTTGGTGAACCAGGTCTTCAAACAGAGGGGTATTCCAGATCGGGATACCACAGAGGCAGGGACTCAGCAGGACTTGGAGTCTTATAACCTCTAGGTTTGGTTTTGGTCCTCTATAAATGGGGCAAAAAGTGGCCCTGGATTCTATAAGACTACAGGGTCGCCTGATTCCCTTCCACAGGGCATCCCAAATCTGGATGCCGGGGGAGGGATTCAGGTGGCCCTGGAGTCTGTGTGAACCTCCGCCCGAGTCCCGTTCTCCACGATCTAACGGCACATGCGCAAGCTGCGGCTATCATCCGCTATATCTTCAGCAGGGCGCTCGCCCATGCCAGGCATTAGTGAATGGTCGGTGCGGGCACACGCCCTATTAGAGGGTAGCGGGAATGCAGCCGCCGGCATGCCCGGCTCTTATCGGCTAAACTCACCCCTTATCCAAGTCTTAAAGTCTTACCTGATTTTGCCGAGCACACTGACTAGACGAGAGCTTGTGCCGTAGGACCGGGGAAAGGTGAGTCTAGTGGGCCGCCTGGGGAATTTTAGTGGGCCGCTGCGGGGCATCCCAGTTGTCCCCGGGGAACGGAACAAAACCAGAGAAAGTCAAATTCCCGGGTTTTGTTTCTCTTTAGGTTCGTTTTGTCATAGTTAAACTTTAAAGATAAAGTGAAGCTACTGATTCCTAGTTCTTCAGGCTTCCTGCTCCATGTACCCGCAGAGAGCGGAGGCTGAGCGCTCTAATCCCGGTTTTAATGGGCGACGCGTTACACCGCAGCACACCAGGAGCATATCAATAGAGGCTTTAGTGAACCAGACATACAATGCTACGTAGGCGGTATAGCGCGATGCGCGGGTTCGGTGCGTGCCGCCGCGGTTGTTGGCAGTTGACGCTGATCGCTGCACATCAGCCAGCCAACATCCTGGCAGCTCAGCGGGGACTTCATTAAATAAAAAGAAAAGAGCAACATGATGGAATCCCCCTCCCGCTGCCTTCATATGCTGCTCTGTGAATCGCAGTTCGGGGGAGGTTGCCACTCAGGGAAGAAGCGTCTGATACTGTGTTTGACTAAACTATTTTCAGAAGCCAATTTAACTCTACATCACTAACCCTTTCTCTGCCGAGTGTTTGGGTCTATTTCAATTTGCTGTCATTCTGGACTCTGCACTCATTCAAACCACATATTCACTCCCTAGCCCCGCCTCCTGTCGCCTCCAGCTTAAAACCATCTCACGCATCTGTCCCTTCCTCTCACCTGACACCACTAAAATGTTAGTGCGTGCCCTGGTCATATCCCGACTGGATTACTGCAACATCCTTCTTTGTGGCCTACCAACTAACAGACTGGCACCCCTTCAATCTATCCTCATCCACCTCTCCTCCAGCTCTGCTCCCCTCTGCCAATCCCTACACTGGCTGCCAGTCCCACAGCAAATTCTGTTCAAAACTCTAACTCTCGCCTACAAAGCTCCCTCCAACCAGGCCCCTCCCTACATCTCATCTCTAATCCAACAATATCAACCAAGACGCAGCCTCCGCTCTGCTGACGACCATCTCCTGTCCCTGGTCACCTCCTCTCATGCCCGCCTCCAGGACTTCTCACGTGCAACTCCAATCTTCTGGAATCCCCTCCCCCGCCCAATCTGGCACTCCACAACCCTCAAAACCTTCAAAGGTGCCCTTAAAATTCACCTATTCAGACAATCATATAATCTGGCTTAAGCAATTTTCTAAAGGGCACAAAGCTCAATACTGACTATTTGTGATCCCTCCTCCTCGTCTCCACCCCTCATCCTTTACACTGTAAGCTCGCAAGGGCCGGGCTCTCTTTCCTACTGTACCTTGTATTCAGATTATTCATTGTTAACTCCTTAACATTGCATTTGTAATAATCTATGTATAGTATAAGAAAAGGTGAACCCAGGGGTCAGCCAGACCCAGGGGACACACAAAAAGAGCACAACCAATGAAAATTCATACAATTTTTATTATTATACAAAAGACACACATTTAAAAACCAACAACAAGACAAATTAAAAAACTTCCTCAACCTGCCCTGAAAAAGTGTATATACACCTGTCCTGAGAAATTGCCCATATATTATGCAAAAGTGTATATGTAAACTGGTATCCAATTCTCTTTCAACCTATACAGTAACTAGCACCCCCTTTTTTTTTGTGCCGGCACAAAAGCAAAAAAAATACAAAATTCATAAATAAACAATACCCTTCCAAGTTAATACACCTAATTAAATCCAGAAATAACTATCCAAAGTGACATGTGCATTGTGCAAAATACTGATACCAATTCATTGACCCAATTGAAAAAATATAAATAAATAGTGTACTTCAAAGCATCATGACACAAAACATAGCTCAAATAAAGTAACCATCATGACAGTGCAAATGTAACATTAGAACACAATCAAAACAAGTATACATGCAATATCAGAGAGAGAGATACTCAGCTGTGTGGAGACATAGATATCAATCACCAGGGAGGACAGTCAGGGCGGGAGGCTGCTCCACCTGCGCTTCGCAGTGTATGAAACCGCTTCTTGCTTGGGTGCGGAAAAAAAAGTCCCAGATATTAAAAGATTCCAGGGCTGGCCTTCCCCTGAGGCATCCCAAAAAGTGTGAAACCCCCTGGTCCCAGCAAATCTCACCTCCTTCCTGGCTCCTTCACTGATGTCAACATCTGGCAAACGCATCCCCAGCTTCTTTTGGCGGTTTGCATGCTGTCACCCCCAGCCATTCAGATAGGCTAGGGACCGGAGCACGGCCGCTAATGTGGCCGTAAACACAGCCATTTGCCAATCAGTACATATGCGCACCAAATGGCTCTGATTGGATAAGCCTGTAAATGTCCAATGGACAGAGAAGAGTAGAGTTTTACTGGGCGATCACAAGGGGAAAGAAACAAAATCCGGATAGTCAATATCCTCTTGCCCATGGGCTACTAGCCCGGTGCACCAGGCATGTGAGTAAGGAAAGGAGTGAGGGGAGGGGGAGGGGGAGATAGGCAAAGGGGAGAAAGGTAGGGGGCGGTGGTAAGGCTGAAGCCAGACTTGTATGCTGTAGTGTTGGGTAACTAAAGCCCCTTGTATAATATGTATATCTAGTTGTATAATATGTGTTGTGTAATATGTATATCTAGCAAATGTTTGAACCCCTCGATGTATATAGTATGTGTGTCCAGCAAATGTTCAACCTCTATGGAGAACCCCCCTTCCAGAAAATATTCCTTGTATGTATTCTGTACCTACTTGGCGACCAATAAAGTATTCGTATTCCTAATGTGTTGTAGCGGTTCCTGGTTGTGTCTGGTGTCAGAGGTGGGCCCCTCAGCCTTTATCCGGAAGTGGCGGCGGAAAGCAAGCCTCCTTATAATTTTGCATACCTATGTTTTGGATCTCCTTAGGCCACACCTTTACTCTTATTCAAATACACATCACCTGATATGCTTCATCCAATACGCATTCCAGTTTATGTAGTTTGGAGATCGAAAATATAAAAATGAAGATGTGGCTAAATACTAACCTGCCTAATAATTGTGCACACAGTGTCTTCCCTATTTGCTTACCAATTACTGTATTTTACACAATTGTTAAGAAAGGTAGCCCTAGCCCTGTGTTGCTGCGCTATTCGCTAAATTACCACCCCCCCCCCATTGCAGTTAGCAAAACCCGTGGAGCGCTGGACAATAATAAAGCAGCGGGCGGACAGGGTAACCCGATTCATGCCTTCCTGCCTGCTACTGCTGTTGCCACTCACACATTTAAGCTTACCGGCGTTTCGGTTACTGTGGCAGTAGTTCTAGGCAGCCAGTGGGCATGGCCTGTGTCTATGGTCGGCATCCTCCGGCCAGAACTATCACCACAGCAACCAAAGCACCAGTAAGCTTCATTGTTACATGCCGTTCACTGGCTGTAATGATGGATGCACATCACTGTTTGCAATGGGAGATACCCCACACTTCCCCTTCATTTGGGATGGCAAACACTGCTTGTAACGATGGATGCCCCTTACTGCCTGTAATGGGGTGATTGGGGTGAGATTCTGCCCAGTCTCTGTAATGGGGTCATTGGGAGATGAATTTTAGCACACCATTTGGTTCTGAATATTTGTCTTTGTATTTTTGTCCTTTAAACCCTGGGTGCTTCTTATGGCGTGAGAATGTGGTAACTGATATATGTGCCTCCATGCCATGAGAAATCCCTTGTACGTATTAACAATAATAAACCTGAATATATGTCAGTGTAATATATGTGAATTTGTGAGTGCCGACTCTGCTGCCATTCACACATTTAAAGTGGACCAACACCCAGGATTTTGACTATCCTGCGTATTGGTCCACTTCCCTGGGGCACCCCGATCGGGGGTGCCCCGCTGCCTAAAACCCCCCAAAACACCCCGAAAACTCACCTCTCCACGCTCCCACGTGACTGCGCTGTCCAATTCCCGCCGCCGGACAAGTGACGTCCGTCGGTGGACAAGGGATCGCGCCCGCCGCCGCCTCCCGCGCGTCACTCTTGACGTGTGCGCGCCCGCGCCGGCCATTCAGAGACGGCCGGCGCGGGCGTGCGCACATCTGGAGGAGCGCGAGTGAGGCGGCGGAAGCAGCGTCTGGAGAGGTAAGGTTTTTCGGGGGGTTACACCCCGCGGGACATCCCGATCTCGGATGTCCCGCGGTGTGTGAGGTGATCGGCCCGGGAATCTTATAGATTCCCGGGCCGATCACCCCTGGGTGTTGGCCCACTTTAAGCTTACCGGCGCTTCAGTTGCTGTGGCGATAGTTCTAGGCAGCTGGTCGGACGCCCAGAACTAGTGCTGCAGCAACCAAAGCGCCAGTAAGCTTGAATGTGGGATGCTGTTCTCTGGCTATAATGATGGATGCACATCACTGCCTGCAATGGGAGATGCCCCACACTGCCCCTAATGTGGGATGCCACTCTGGCTGTAATGAGGAATGGCTCACATGCACTGTAATGATAGATTCCGCTTAATGGCTGTAAGGGGGGGGTGCCCCACACTGCTTGTAAAGGGGTGATGGGGGGATTCTGCACACTCTCCATATTGGGGTGATTGGAAAAGGAATTTCAGCACACCATTTGGTTCTAAATATTTTTTTTCTTATTTTTATCCTTTAAAAACTGGGTGCGTCTTATGGAGTGAAAATTTGATCACTTATATATCTGCCACCATGATTTGGATTTCTCTGAGTAATACATGTTCCGCCCTGTCTAATAAAAATTAAGCAAAAATAGAGATCAGATGAGCTGGCGGGCGTTTGGGGCATTTGTCGGAATCCAGGAATTCCTCTGACTTTTCCATATTTTCCCTCCCTGCAGTTCCAGCAGACGTCGGAGCATGCGCTCTTCTCTTGCTCTGTGGTGGACGTCTTCACACAACTCAACCAGAGCTTTGAAATCATAAAGAAGCTGGAGTGTCCGGATCCCGTCATTGTGGCGCACTACATGCGCAGGTTCGCCAAGGTAATCCCTGTTCTAATGACAGAGGAAGTAAAGGCTTTGCGTGCTGTTATTTCTTAACATAGGAAAACACTGGGCAATGTTTGCCTAGGCCTAGAAGTGATCGATTGGCTTTATAGCCGCCTGCAGAGCTTTTACAATTTGTCAGGCACGGCTATTATCCAAACGTCAAAAAGCAAACCAGTTGTCATTGTCTAGCTTGAAGGGTGGGACAGCGTGATGAGTGTCTCGTCATACAGTAAATCTATGCTAATAGAATCATGGAAGATAACATTACTTAACACCTTCGGAACATGATGGTGGCTGCAGTCAGGGCAGGCGTCTGTACTGGGCATACCTGGCAGGTTCCGGGGCCCCTGCACCTTGGGAGGGTACACCTCTACCCTGGGCAGCCCCTATGCAGAAGGTATGGCCATTCAGTAATCAAGACTAAGGGCTGTCAGTCAGGAGCAGATTCTTATTTATTATTATTATTATTTTCTATCTTTTCTAATTATCTATTATCTTAAAAATACTTAAAAAAACTCCCCACAGCCACACCAAAAACACTTCCGCACCACCATATAAATCCAAAGCTATACAAATGTTATTGTTTACCGTATATACTCGAGTATAAGCCGAGTTTTTCAGCCCACTTTTTGGGCTGAAAAAAGCCACCTTGGCTTATACTCGAGTCAGTATAAGGGAGAAAGAGAAAAACATGGCCCGTCACAGACCCGCCCCTCGCCCAGTCAGGAGGCTGGCTATTGGACGAGCCCACAGGAGGATTTCCTTTGGGGGCGGGGAGAGCTCGCAGCCCCAGCAGCTCTATTCTCCCATACCCGGTCACAGCAAGGAGAGGGGACAGCAGAGGCTGAACACACAGCGCGTCTCAGCCATGTGAAATGGATGCAGGCGATGGAGCGGTGAGTGCCTGTCACCCGTTCATACTGTGATGTGATGTAAATGAATATCGGCGGCGGCGGCCGGGGAGGCAGTGCGCAGCTGTGACATCGCTGACAGGGATTGTGGGGCTAAGTTACAGCAGCGCTTCCTGCTGCTGTCACCCGATCTCGCTGACACCCTCCCGGTACAAGCCGGAACTGGCAGCAGCACAGGCGCCCGAAACAGGAGGCCGGGCCCGTGTGAGGGAGAGCAGGCCGCCATGGCGCCGCTGCGGGCGTTGGAGCTGTACAGCAGGATAGGCGGCATGCACAGGTAATGGCGGGACTGGGAGAGAAAGAGCTGCTGCCTGCACTTCCTGTCAGCGTGTGTGTGTGTGTGACCCGGCCATGTGCCGCCCCGGCCTCGCTTACCTCTGCCTGCACACCGGGGCCAGCATGGCAGCCAGGACATCACTGTATACACCCCCATTAATGCCCAATCCATTAATAAAACCTGCTATTAGAGGAGCGTGTTTCCAGCCTGTGCCGCATGTGCGCCCTGACACTGCTGACACACTCACCCACCCAGCATGGCAGCCTGCCTCTCTGTAACAGCTGCTGCCCCTTCCCTCATGCACCCAATAGCCCTCACCATGACCACCTGGGCCGGTTGTTTTTTTTGTGGCAGATATATATATATATCCGTATATACTCGAGTATAAGCTGAGTTTTTCAGCCCACTTTTTGGGCTGAAAAAAGCCGCCTCGGCTTATACTCGAGTCAATAACTTTTTCCATTTTTTTGTGGTAAAAGTAGGTGCCTCGGCTTATATTCAGGTCGGCCTATACTCGAGTATATACGGTATATTGGGCAAACACAAAAAGACACAAGAAAAATGACATTAAAAACCATATAACACACAACTGACCCCATATATTCTATGGGACACAGCAATGTATTATCATATAACGTGCAAATCCTGATAGACAGTGGCCATACAGCCCCTCTTAGTATGAATCTCTGTTATTGCATCTCCAACAATCCAAAAGTGCATAGTGCATATATAAAAAACCTAACCATGTGCCAAATTATACAAAGTGCCAATAACCCCCTATTTCATCGTTTCATGAATAATCACTCCTTTAACTCACTACCCCACCTTAAATCCATCAATAAAGTGCCTGTGCTAAAAACAAAATATCAGTATCCCTTTAAGAATAATCCCTTGAGTGGAGCAGAACTCAGAGGGGAACCACAAGCCATAAACACCAATAGTATAGTTAAAGCGGACCTTCACCCTGAATAAGAGTCTATTTATATGTTTCCCACACCCTGTACATACAGATTGCTCACTTTAAAAATCACTCTACCTGCATCTACTGCATGTTATGAGCCTTTAAACATCCAAGATGGCGGCTTATGGAGCATCAGGCAAGTGCCTTCTGACTGTGCTGTTCTGCATTCTGGGACTGCTGACCTTTTCCTGACCCCAGCTCTGCTCTGTCTGAGCAAAGCACAGCAATAACCCCGCCCCCCTGTACTTTATGCCGCTCTCCTCTCCTCAGTATGTGATGCTTCTGAGTCAAGATGGCGATGCCCGTATTCTAAAGTCCTTAACAGAGTTGCAGCCCGGTGGGGGAAAGAATAATAAGTAAGTGACTAAAAACTTAAAATATATTAATTTTAGATGCTGGGGAATCGTTTTTTAAGGGTTTGGGCTTTTCAATAAATCATGGTGAAGGTCCGGTTTAATGGTAGTTACCATATTATAACACTGCAGTGCCTCCGCCTCCCATGCGTTCCCTGACGGCTGGCTCCCGTCACTTCATCAGGGCGAGGTGTCCTACGGCTCTCTTCTTTTCTATCTATTCTTTGTTTCTGTCCTTCTATTCTTTTCTTCCCTTCTAGTCTTTTTCTCTGTTTATTTCCATTCTTTGTTTCCTTTTTTCATCTGTTCGTTCTGCCAATCGTTTTATTTCTTTCTTCCTTCTATATATTTTTTGTCAGTTTTTTATCCAGTTATCAAAAGTCTTGCGCAGCCTACCTGGATTTTCAATCATACCCCCACTGGAGATCCAGATCACGGCATCCCTTACTGCATGAGCTGGGACCGCTCAAGCCATTTGGAAACTGCTTGCAGGCCACAATGAATAGGTTCAGAATTTCACATTTTTCATTTTCAATGGCATAGCGACGGTTTTCTATAGCAATTGGGATCCCCACTGTCTCCACAAACTCCATTAGACTGATTATTTACACTCATTTATGTCCTTCTACCATTCCACCTTATTACCACCAATGCTAAACAACTCATTCTAAATGCCTTACCAACCCAAATTTAAAGGTTCCATATTTATAGCCCATCCCTCCATCAGTCCCATATTGTATCTGTATTCCCAATATTCAATCCATCCAACGCCTATCGATTCTAAAGATACAATTACATATAGAGTATATGTAGAGTATAGTACAGACCAGGGGTGGGCAATTATTTTTTCCATGGGGCCACATGAGAAACTAAAAATATTGTGGAGGCTGAACTCAATTCTGCATAATATTAATTGTATTTTTTTATAATAAGCAGTAAATTGCATTGTTTTGACAAGCTGCTACGAGTATATGTTATAGTTAAATAATGAAAAAAGCGAGGTTGCCTTACAAAAAAAAAAAAAGCCTACCCTCGCAGCGGGTCGGCGCCTCCCGCAATGTACTTGTGCGGCCCAGGTGATCACATAAGACACAGCCGATCGGCCGCTCGGCTCGTCGGGTCTGGCGCATTCTCTCTTCCTCACTCCCTCGCAGGAGCGGAGGGGACGCCGAATCACCGCCCGGGAATCGCTTACAGGATGAGGTGGGTCAGGATTTTTGCTGGAGCCCCACTAACATGCGACTGTTCACGCCGCCATCTTAGCCACGCCCCCGAGGTAGGTCGTGGGCCGGTCAGAGCCAATCAAAGGGCCGCACAATGCCCAGGTCTGGTATAGAAAATATATAGAGTATATATACAATTACATAGAGTAAACTCTTATCGTGTTATGGTTAGAGATGGGCAAACCAGTTAGTCAGAACTTCTGGCAAAATTCGATTCAGCACAAAAACAAAATTTTGGGTGTACGTGCTGACCGAATTTTCCTTGAAATTCACTGGCACATCCTTGTTCCAGCGCCACGCTCGGATCCAGTGTGCGCGACGGAAGCTGACTTGCATAGCTGACAGTGCGGCCGGCCTCCCCCGCTCCCACCGTCACAGACACTTACCTACATGCCGGCTTCCCCGTCGTTCTGGTCCAGTGGCTGGCTGCAGGCACAAGTTGGCTTGCACAGCTGACAGTGCAGCCGGTTTCCTCACTTCTCCCATGCTGGGCAATACACAGAGCATGAGGGTGGGGGGGAGATGGCTGCTGTGACAGACTCTGCCTTTGGATTTTAAAGGCACTGTTTTTGCATAGACCCATTACTTTCATTTTCTTGAGCATGTCCCAGACAGACTGCCATTGTGTTGTTGATTGTGTTACAGACTGCTATTGTTCTACTGATTGTGTTACAGACTGCTATTGTTCTACTGATTGTGTTACCGGCAGAGTTGAGGGATTGTGTGCCCTGCTCCCATTGGTCTGTGGGTTTGTCATGCAGTTCTCCATCAGGTCCACGGGGGGAGGTCCCCTTGCATGGAGCCTTGCATATAAGGCCCAGTGTGGCACTAATAAAGTTCATCTTCACCCTCAATGCTGAGTTCTGTCCCCTTATTGGGGGAAACGCTATATTACAATTCACTAGCCCTTGTAAGGGCTGTTCCTGGTTCCTCACGGATGACTCTGGGATTCCTGCAGCACCTCTCACCATTGAGAAAAGGACGTCTATGGCAGGGAAGCCCTCCGGCGATAAAGGTTATCGCTACAGCTGCACTGTCAGCTGTGCAAGCCAACTTGTGCCCGCAGCCAGCCGCTGGACCAGAACGACAGGGAAGCCGGCATGTAGGTAAGTGTCTGTGCAATACACATGGTGGGAGCGGGGGAGGCCGGCCGCACTGTCAGCTCATGCGGAAACTGACTTGCACAGCTGACAGTGCGCCCGGCCTCCCCCGCTCCCACCGTGCTGTCTGTATCGCACATTCCACTAGACCATTAGAGATGAGTGTTTCTCAAAAGTTCGATTCAGACGAACCTAAATATCTTCGTTGAATCACCCGAATTGAATTTTTAGGAAGTTTGCTCATCTCTAGATATGGTGCCAGAGATGTCACCCAGGGGTGGTGTTACACTATCCATGCCACCACGTTCCTTCAAGTCACTGCTGCCCCTCTATATGGCAATGGGCCCCTCCTATATTACTCTTCTTGCAATCATCCTTACTGAGCCTCTATTTACCTTTATATTGCCCACAGGGGCCACATCAGATGGTTCCGAGAGCCACATGTGGCCCCTGGCAACATATGTGGCTTACAGCAAGGGTCCCCAACCCTGTCCTCAAGGCCCAACAGCAGCCAAGGTTTTGCAGATCTTCACACAGATGCACAGCTGGAGTAATCAGCAGAGCTATGAGGAGATCCCCAAAACGTGACCTGTTGACGGACCTTGAGGACAGGGTTGGGGAGCACTGGCTTTCAGGGTTAGTAGTTTGATATCAATGCTTTTTTTCACTTGCATTTTACATATATTGTTCCTACATATTTGCACACATTTATGTGTTGTACAATTTAGACGTTGGTGGTGGTTGGGTGCCCCCTAGTGACTGCTGGTGGTGTTATGGGCTATTCATTTTATTTAAACCATAAAAACCCTTATTTTTTACTAAATGTTTACTGATTAGGGGAACATCCCGATTGCCATTGCTCCCCTGAGCATTAACCCCGTTAAGCTCGAGAAATCTCACCTTTCTAATCGATCCCCCGAAATAAATCGGGCACTGTGATTGTCCATCACGGTCACATGTCTGCCGTTGGCGAGATACCTGGCAGAAGCCTGTGGACTACAGTTGCCCATGGCAGTGCACGATTTAGCCAGAGGACCAAGGAGAAAGGTAAAGTTTCTCAGGTTTTACAGGGTTAATATGCAGAGGGGCACCGGCAAACGGGATACCCAGAGCAGGTGTCAGCACTGGGCATACTTGGGAAGGTGCCGGGCCCCCTACACCTTGGGAGGGCCCACCTAATAGCCTCTACCCTGGACAACCCCTGTGCAGGAACCAGGACTAAGGACTGTCAGCTAGGGGCAGATTTTTTTCCTTTTCTTTGTTTCTTTACTTCTTTTCTTTCTCATTCTTTCTTTCTTTCATATTTTCTTTCTGCTATTCTTTCTTTCTTTCCTTCTTTCTTTCTTCTTTTCTTCCTTCTATTATTTTTGTATAGTCTTTGTTTCTTTTCTTCTAGTCTTTTTCTTTCTTTCCATCTATTCTTTGTTTCTTTCATCTTCTCGTCCTGCCAGCCTTCTATTATTCTTTTCTGTCAATCCTTAACTTTCTTTTTTTCTTTCAGTCCTTCTGTCCTTTTTTCCCCTCCATCTCTTCTGTCTTTTGCCCTTCTCTCTCTCTCTCTCTTTCCTGCTTTGTTTCTAGTATTTCTTTCACTCTTTCTTTGTTTCTGTCATTCATTTATTTATTCCTTTCATTCTCTTTGTTTCTGTGATTCATTATATGCTTTTGTTTTTTTTCATCTATTCGTTCTTTTTTTCATTCCTTTTCTCTATATTTACCATTCTTTCTTTCTTTTTTTCTGTCATTCCTTTCATTCCTTCTATACTTTGTCATTCCTTCTATTATTCTTTCTATTCTTTGGTTTTTTACCATACATGCAACTGTATCACCATGCATGGTGTCATACCCCACCGCAAGGGGCTCATTGAGACTCTATCTCCCAAGGGCCCGCATAAACCTGGAGGATGCCCACGGGCAATGAAGAATTTTGCTAAAAAAGGCTGTTGTTAGTTTTGCTTTGAGCTAAGGCTGCACTAAGAAAGGGTTGGTATATCAGCTTTGGCCCACGGTGGGGAATTGGCAGGAGACGCGCTGCTGTAGGGATCCCAGAGGCAGAGGAGCAATCTCAGAGATATATCATAACTTGGCCTCAAGGGGTCCGGATACACGCCCATCCTATACCAAAAATTGGCACCATGAACTGGGTGGGGAGACAGATCAAGAAAAATGGCGGAGGATGTGGAACGCTTCCTTTGGTTGCTCAGCATCTGTGACTTTAATCGAGGCTAACGTACAACTAATGGCAAGATGGTATATGGTCCCAGAGAGAATGACACTTTTCCACTGAGTTCCAGGGGAACTGCTTCCGGGGGCACCTCGCTCCGCGGTCGTAACGGCATGTGTGGTGGGATTGCCCAGTAGTTAGGGGATTTTGTTCAAGAATCAGCAAGGTATTTGGTAGATCTGTGGTCAGAGACCCTTGGGTAGCTCTCCTCAATGCCCCAACCCCCCACAGTTCTAGAGAGCAAAAGCGGTTGATGTATTATATCCTATCAGGGGCAAAGCTGGTGATAGCTGGGGCTTGGAGGACCCCCACCTTGTGTTATATCCTATCAGGGGCAAAGCTGGTGATAGCTGGGGCTTGGAGGCCTCCCACCTTGTATTATATCCTATCAGGGGCAAAGCTGGTGATAGCTGGGGCTTGGAGGTCCCCCACCTTGTATTATATCCTATCAGGGGCAAAGCTGGTGATAGCTGGGGCTTGGAGGTCCCCCACCTTGTATTATATCCTATCAGGGGCAAAGCTGGTGATAGCTGGGGCTTGGAGGTCCCCCACCTTGTATTATATCCTATCAGGGGCAAAGCTGGTGATAGCTGGGGCTTGGAGGTCCCCCACCTTGTATTATATCCTATCAGGGGCAAAGCTGGTGATAGCTGGGGCTTGGAGGTCCCCCACCTTGTATTATATCCTATCAGGGGCAAAGCTGGTGATAGCTGGGGCTTGGAGGTCCCCCACCTTGTATTATATCCTATCAGGGGCAAAGCTGGTGATAGCTGGGGCTTGGAGGTCTCCCACCTTGTATTATATCCTATCAGGGGCAAAGCTGGTGATAGCTGGGGCTTGGAGGTCCCCCACCTTGTATTATATCCTATCAGGGGCAAAGCTGGTGATAGCTGGAGCTTGAAGGTCCCCCACCTTGTATTATATCCTATCAGGGGCAAAGCTGGTGATAGCTGGGGCTTGGAGCTCCCCCACCTTGTATTATATCCTATCAGGGGCAAAGCTGGTGATAGCTGGGGCTTGGAGGTCCCCCACCTTGTATTATATCCTATCAGGGGCAAAGCTGGTGATAGCTGGGGCTTGGAGGTCCCCCACCTTGAGCTCCAACGCCTTTAAAAACAAGGTTAACTGCATTATGGCCATGGAAAAAATATCCGCCATTCACAATGGGACTTTGGAGCAATTCAGGGAGGTGTGGAATCCTTGGGTTCGGAATTTTCTGCCTACAGATTTTGATGTTAACCTAATGAGCATCTGATCCTTCCTCGACCCCTTTACTTCCCCCCCCCCCTTACTTCCTTTCCCCTCCCTCATAGGAGTTGTTATTTTTCTTTAATTTATTTGAATTGAATAGTAACTCTTGGATCGTTTTTTTTTGTATGCCATGAATAAGCTTCTGATTGTGACTTAAGTTGTCTGTAATCTTTAAATTCTGTGTATGAACAGTATTATGCTAATAGAATAATGTTCAGAATATACACAATAAAAAGATTGAAAAAAAAAAACTAGGACACCATCATCATGACCCAATTTTAGTTTATAGCTCGGCATTGGCAATGCCTAGGTGTTGGAATGAATGGTCTCATAGGAAGGAATGGTCTCATAGGAAGGAATGGCCTCAATGGGTCCTCTGTGAGAACCCGTATAAGTTCCATGGATTGATTTTGTCTTCCAATCTTGTGAACATCATTAATTGACATGACATGTGAGTTATTAAAGGTGACGGGATGTTAAATTGGTAATGTACCTAATTGTGGAATATATATGCTGTACCCCCTTTCTCCTCCCATATGCCCCCCTTCCCCTCCCATATGCCCCCCTTCCTTTTTTTGTCTTCTGTACCCCCTACTCCCCTTACTTTTAAAACCCAATAAAATTTGATCTTACTAATAAAGGTTGTTGTTCCAGTTTGCATTCTTTCACTCACTTAGCAGCCAAATAATGGTCTTTATCTCCGCAGACTATCAGTAAGGTGCTTCTGCAGTATTCTGAGATCATCTCCAAGTCTTTCCAGTCTTACTGCTTCAAGGAGAAGCTGGTGAGTAACAGAGTCCTCTGCTGGCAGTTTGCTTCTATTTTACATTTTGGCTATTCACTGCCTTGGCACGCCCCCTCCGCTGCAATGAAGGCAGTGGGCTTGCGGAGGTGCGTGATTGCATCCAGGAGGAGGCGGAGAATGGAGACCAGTGGGATGCTTGATCCTGCCAATCAGATCGTTTATACACCGGAGTTGGATGGAAGAGCTGGGGGGGGGGGGGGGGGGAGAGAAGGTGAGTATTTTTTGGGGGGTTTTCATGGCTGGACATCCAGCGGAATCCCCACAGGGAATACTGATTTGGGATGCCCCGTCTTCTGTGTGAAACCGGCTAGTAAAAACCAATCAGAGCCATTTGCCATGCATATGTAATGTTCAGAAAGTGGGCACATCCCCAGCATCGGCCATAGCCCAAAGATGTGGCGATGCGGCCGCCTGATGTTTGCATTGGTCAGGAAGCAGGTGAGTTTTGCAGCGCTCCTGGGTCCTTAGACGAGTGGGCGGGAGTGGATACAAGCACGCTGATTGGACAAGAGCCCACGCATGTGCTATAGGACCGTAAAAGTGTGAGTTAGATTGGGCGACCTGTGGGGTTTCACACAGCGGTGCATCCCAGATCGGGGTGCCCGGGGGGCAAGAAGCAAAACCCAGGATAGTCAAAATCCTGGGTTTTAGTCCACTCTAAAAAGGAACTCTAGACTGAAAGACTCTAAGGCCAGCGGCTGGACTTCTCCTGCACCATCCCAAATTGGGGTTAACCCGCTCGGGTTGCCGCAAAACTTACCTTTACTGGCAGCTTCCTCGGTGATGTAAGCATTTGTGGCCGCATCCCCTGCATCTCTGGGCTGAAGCGCGCTCCCGTGCCCAGCCATTGTTAGGTTGAGGGCAGTAGTGCCCATGTGGGATGCCTCTGGGGCAAGGCACAAAACTGGCAATAGTCAAAATACTGGGTTTTGTTCTGCATTAAGATGGGGCTGCCTGTCTTGCACTTTTTAATAAAAGGCATTTTGGTCTCTTTAATCTATTTATAATGGCCTACCGTGGGTCTCTCCATAAACTGGCTTATGACTGTGTCTTGGTGAATATTTATCAGAGGGATTTCACCTTTCTCTCTGTTATCGATAAATGTAGAAAATAAAGGTTTTAGGACCACCTGATGTGTGAACTCGAGGTCTTCTTTGTTTCCTTTCCCAGCCCTGCATCCTGATGAACAACATCCAGCAGCTCCGGGTGCAGCTTGAGAAGATGTTTGAAGCCATGGGAGGAAAGGAGGTAGGTGAACACAAGCAGAATGTGCATATGACCAGGCCCTGGTGCCAACCTAGAATGGGGCCCTATCAAGGCTCATACAGTAACTTTTTTCTTGTCATATTAAATTGCACCTATACCCAGAAGGGAAGTTTATGTGGCCACCCTCCACCCCCAGCCCTGTGTTCCATCCCCAGCCCTGTGTTCCATCCCCATCCCTGTGTTTCTCTTGGGCTTTTGCCCAATATCCATCGCAACACCAGGAAAAAAACAGGAAGTAGTATTCTGGTGAATGACCTGCCATATGCTAATTCGTTCAGTTACAACCAAACTGTCACATAATGGCAGTTAGGTATGCAGCATCACTTGCTTCCTTCGACTTTGCGCGACCACGCACAGTTGAGATGGGTATGGCTGGCACAACCGAGAAGGTAAGCAAGTGGTGAAAAGGTAGGACATGCGAGCAAACCTGGGGGGTTTCACACGGTTTGAGATGCCCCAGGGAGTGGGAATCAGCTGGGTCGCTTTTGGTCCACTTGAGTCCAAGGGTGGAATCTTTTGGTACACCAACAGACAGACGACAAGAAGAGGAAACTAAGAATAATAAAAACAACCTACGTTAACCTCCCGCAGTATATTAATATCAAAGCATCTGCTGTGCCAGGAAATATAGTACAAGTGCAACCAATCAAAAAAGGGTAAGTTAAGGTTGTCCAGCACCTCCATAAAACATAACATTTAATTCCTTAAAGGGAACCAAAAGTAAAAAAAAAAGTTGAGTAAATTGCTTCCCTAAAGCTCTCCTCTGGCAAAAAAAAACTCCATGCAGATGTTCTGGAATAACCGGCCAATTCTTAGCTGCAGAACTCCATGGGAGCAGCCATCCTGTCACACACATAAGCATGAAGGAATAGACATGCCAGCAGCAGCCCACACCAACTGAGAGAGATAAGTGTCTCAGAAATACGGGCAGCTTGTGTATTATGTTATATAAACACACACATTGAATAACCTGCACACCATTCAGTCAGTGGAAACATTATGTATCTTCTAAAGTATTTCAATTCTTTCAGCTGTGCAAGCAGAGCAATGAGTCATCACAGCTGATGCAGCAGAGCAATGAGGCATCACAGCTGATGCAGCAGAGCAATGAGGCATCACAGCTGATGCAGCAGAGCAATGAGTCATCACAGCTGATGCAGCAGAGCAATGAGTCATCACAGCTGATGGCTTTCTACTAAAAAAGAAAGGATTGCACTAATATGTGAGGCAATTTAGACTGTGGGACTGAGTTTTTTTATATAAGCTGGACTCATGTATGTGGCAAGATGGCTGCTCCCATGCAGTTATGCGGCCTAGATTCTGCCTGCTATTCCATAACACCTGCATGGAGTTAAGGCCTCTCAAAAAATATATAAAGTATAAGGATGATAATAATACTCATAATACCAACAAACGTCTCCAATAAGAATGTGCTAAAGGCCAGGAAAAGATGGGAATAAGGTAAGATACCTGTAGACCTGGAGATCAGGAAAATAAATAGGTGACCAATAGAAAGTGTATCTGTAAAATCCACCCATCTTTTATTTAGCAGTTTAGGTGGTTTCTATGCTTGATTCTTGGGAGTAGTTTTGGGTAAGAGCCACTTTTATGGGCATTTCAAGCTGCTTTGCGTCTCAATCTTTGCCCCAGCCCTTGCCTCTAAAGCTATAATTACATGTGCGTTTGAAATCCTCGGCCCCTTGCTGATTGCTATTCCAACCTTCTTTTTCTCTGTCTGGAAACATCATCTTGCCGCGGCCTCATTCTGCCAGGTGGGAATAAAGCTGCTGTGATGTCTCCTGCAGGGAGCCCGCTTCTCTTCTTCTCCACTAACTAGCTTGTTAAAGCCGAACAGAGGTGATTGTGTGGCCATGGAGCAGAGCCGGGGTCACGCTTACAATTGGGGGCGAGCTGAAACTCTGCCCGGAGGATCTCCTCAAAATAGCCACAGATGTTAACCTTGTATATCAAAAAAATGTAACCCTTACTGTTCGCAGTCTGAAACTGTTAGTGGTGCCAAGAGCAACCAATCGGATTGTTCTCTCCAGAGTGTACTGCATCAGCATTACAGATGTGCCCACCCTTACTTTTTCTCATGGCTAGTTACACTTGTGGTATATGCCTTTGTTTTTGTGTTGTTGCAGCTGGATCCTGAGGCCAGTGATACTCTAAAGGAACTCCAAGTGAAGCTCAACAATGTCTTAGATGAGCTGAGTGCAGTGTTTGGAAACAGGTAAGTGGGCAGGTATTCGGTATATGGAGGTACTTGGCAGGATGTCGTCATAGGGGGAGGTGCTGAAAGCTGATGAAGAAATGTGTTGAGGTTTACTTTATTCCAATCAGCATATAAAGATGAATGCAGAGATATCAGATTATGGTGATGGTGCCCGGAAAAGGGCGACAGCTCAACCACACAGGAAAATCCAAAGGTTCCCGCAGCAAACTGAGCTTTTACTGGATTAAAATCCATGGCCATATTGGGCATGTAATGACCAAGGCAGTAGGGACCCATTTCGGGTAAATCTAACCCTTACTCATACCCATAAGGGTTAGATTTAACCCAAAACAATTAAAAAATACCATTTACAACTACGTTTTACATTTTTTTCTTCATGTGCTGCTGGAACTTTCAGATTTACTTTAATAAAGGGAGAAGTCAGAAGCCATTTTATTGGCATTTCGTCTTGGGGGCATTGGGGTCAGCCACATACTTCTGCTGCATAGAGCTTATACATATCCTACTACAATGCTTTCTAAAATCCAAAGCGAGTGGATTGATAAACCTATAGAGAGGCTAAGCTAAAACGTCATTCCTTAGGGATACTGAAGATCATCATCATTATAGAGGTTTGTAAAAAAGAGAGAGGTGGATGTGTATGTACATCAGAGAGTGAGGCTTCTGGCGACATAGAATTGTTGGTGTGAAGGAGGGCAGAGCAATAGAGAGTTCATCAGGAAATAGAAAAATATATGGGGAAGGACCCGAAGTATCATAAAGAAAGCCAAAGTAATAATAGGCAAGGAGAAAGGGGACTTGACCATGCAGAGGCTTGACTTGAAGATTCTCATCTAAAAGATGAGAAGGGAAGGCAGTGTGTGTGTAAGAGGGATATGAGGGATAAGCGGCTTATCCATGCTGTTGATGTATCTAGATGTTGGTTGATCATCTGAGACAGATCTGTGGGGCAAGAAAAGTGAGCAACAGTGAAAAGTGAGCAAATGTGAAGTCTGTGAAGTAGAAGGAGCAATGAGGATACAGGTACAGTACGTGGGGAAGAAAGTGAAACGTGAACACAGCAAGGGTCAGAAAGAAGGATCGTGCATGACCAAGAAGTAGCTTAATTTGAAGTTTTCTCCTTTTGAGAAGGAAATAAATGTGTATAAACTTGGACAGAACAAGGTAGATATCTAAGAAAGTTAAGGAGGCATTTAGATTTTGATGGACCTCTGGTGGAAGCTTTGTACAGAGTGATGTCTACAAGATCGAAGGAGACCAAAAAAGAACTTAGTTTATCGGTGTTGGACAGCAAGGATGGTAGTTGAGCATCTGGTAGGTGCTCTATGGTAAATCGAGCTCTCTTTATTCAGTGGTGCTTGAAGGTTTGTGAATTTTTAACATTTTGCATAATTAGACCCAAAACTACCTAAAAGTAGGAAAATAGAATAAAATCATTCTGGCTCTGGGGTGAGTTCTGAATGCAGGGAAAAAGAACCTCGTTGCTAGTAGTACAGGCACTGAGTCTCCAGTACTAGCCAAAACCCAAGGCTCGAGCCAGCAGCTTAGAATCTAAGGGCCACCCCGGTCTTCAAGGATGGATAGGCTAGGCTGGGTGGGAAGCCACACGCAGTGCTACTGGGAAATCAAGGATAGGCAGCCAGTGATCCCCCGGTACCGATGGACTTACAGGAGCAAGCTCAGACATGAGCCAAAGTGGCGGGCAGGCAGAAGGAAAGAGTCAGAGTTCATAGCAAAAGATCATGGACTGGCAGCTAGAATCGTAATCAATAGTCCTTCACGAAGGTCGTGGGCAGACGGCAAGATGCCTAATGTTAAATGCAAGCTAAGGTCAGGGGTGGGCAGCTCAATAATCCAGATGAAGGGCAGCAATAAATCAGCAGAATCAAATATTCTCTCCAAAACAAAGGGACAAAGGCTCAGAAAAGGATCATATGAAGATCTTCTGGCACATTCTTGGTACCTCAACCTCCTATTTAGAGACATGTGCACAGTTGTTCCACATTTTGTGTGAGGAAGTTTGTGCATGTGCATTGTGTTCTCTCTCTTCACGTGGCCAGATTAACATTTCCGGCCCCACGGCTTAAACTTCACAAAGAAAAAGCTTTATTGGCAGGTTGATGTATATGAATATTTGGGGGATATCTGGAATGAGTCCTAAGGAGAAGGTAGTAAGGGAATTAAAAACACCACCATTATATTTGTAAAAAAAAGGAGCCACATGGTCTATCTAGTCTGCCTTTATGTGTGTATGTTCTTTTCATCCTTCAATTGATGCACAGTATAGGGTTGGTTCTGCACCGTATATTTTTGCTCACGTTTTTTTGTAAGCAAACACTTTTTCCCTCGAGGCAATGCAGCATCATATTTAGCTGTGCAAATGTTTTTAAAAAAATTCACAACTAAACATGGTGCTGAATTGCACCAAGGATAACAATCTTGAGAAAAAGTGTTTACTCACGAAAAAAGTGAGCAAAAAAATATGGTGCTTATGTTTCAAGTCACAATCCAGTCAATCAGGAGGAGAGTGGAAAGGGGTAGCTGGAGAATAGATGTGCATTTAACGTTATGATATTATTTATGGTATTTAAACAGCTATTTTGGATGAGCGCAGTTTGAGGTTGTAGTGGCAGGAAAGCTATTTATTGGGGTTGGTGGTGAGTATATCAGTACTTTGTGTTCACACCACTTTTTGTGATCAGACCCAGTCACAAGGTCCTGTTATAAAACTTTGCTACGATGGGACACACATTTTGCTCTTTCATGCTGCAGTTGTTTCTTGTAAATTTCACATGAGTGCCGGGCTTCCTCGGGCAGTTATATGATTTGATCCCAGAAGACGTGGCATTGTCTGGCTGGATTAACACAGATGAGCAATAAATACCAAGGAGAAAGACAGGGTTTTAATGAGGATATCTTCTGCCTCTAGGAGACTTTAGGATCCATAGTGGGACGAAGGTTATATCATTTTTATCCCAGTCGCACACAGTTATATAAGCCACAGCAAACACAGACTGTCAGGCGTCCATCTAGAATTTGATGATACAAGCATCACTGGCCCATCCAGTGCACACAGGAGGGAGTCAGTCTCTGGACACCGACCAGCTGTCTTCTCTGAGTGGGCCCGAGTATCCAGTATGGGGGAATTTTTTTCAGTTGAGACCAAAACATTTTATCTTCTCTAATAGAAAATAATAGGTCTGTATGGAAGAGGACCAAAACTTGGACCAAAAATCGGAATACGCTGGTGCTCTTTAAAAGGTTCTGATTTGGAGTGCCCCCTTGCATGACACCCCGCAGTCTGCCAGTCAGCTTTACTTCGCTGTAGAGCACTACTTTTTTGGTCTACGGGCCAAATTGTCCTATTGTTATGCTTCAAGGGGCTGCAATGAGACGCAAGCGGTTTACTACAGGAAAGCTATAACTTTAAAGTGATATATATGCGTGTATATGCAGAGGTGAGCTGAGTTGAGGTGGGAAGAAGGAGTGAAGTGAGATGAGGTGGGAACAAGTGGTGAAGGGTGGGGTGAGCTGTGGTGATGGGTGAGCTGAGATTAAGTGGGAAGGAGTGGTGAGGGGTGAGGTTGGAAGGAGGGATGAGGTGGAAAGAACTGGTGAGGGGTGAGGTGAGCTGAGATTAGGTGGGAAGAAGTGGCCAGAGGTGAAGTGAACAGAGATAATGTGGGAAAAAGTGGCTCGAGGTGAGTTAGGAAAAAGGAAGAAGTGGGAAAAAGTAAGGTATGCAGAACCTTAAAACGTTATATATGAGTGTGTATGCAGAGGTGTGCTAAGATGGTGTGGGAAGAAGTAGTGAAGGGTAAGGTGAGTAGGAATTAGATGGGAAGAAGTGGTCAGGTGTGAGGTAAGGAGAGGGAGGAAGTGGAAAAAGGTGAGGTATGCAGAAACTTAAAGCTTTAAATATGCGTGTATATCCAGAGTTGAGCTAAGTGATATGGGAAGAAGTAGTGAGGGGTAAAGGGAGTAGGGATTAGGTGGGAAGAAGTGGTCAGAGGTGAGGTAGGGAAAGGGAAGAAGTGGGAAAAGATGAGGTATGCAGAGGTAAGGTGGGAAGAAGTGGGCTTAGTTGTGGTGAGGTGAGACGGGTGAGGTGGGAAGAAGTGGGCCGAGGTGAGGAGAGCAGAGGTGAGGCAATAATAGGTGAGGTGGGAAGAAGTGGGCAGGGGTTAGGAGGTAAAATGTGATGTGGGCTGAGGTCAGATGGAAAGAGGTGAGATGGGAAGAGGTTGGCAGAGGTAGGCAGACATAGTAAGAGGTGCCGGGGGCCACAATCGATGGCAGTGCGTACCTGCTCTAGAGAAAAGCAACAGACCCCCAAATAACTGAGAAAGAAAAAATCCTTCAAGGCCCCACTTGCAGGGAGTAATTGTGACCCCCCCCCCCCCCCCCCGGGTGGGGGTGCCTAAGGAGGTCTCATCTGGGGTGTGTAAGTGGAGTTTTCCTTATTGGAATACTTACTGTACTTAATACCTGGAGTGTTGGTTCACTGAGAATAACAGTTGTGCTGTGTTATTAGGGCTTTCATTCAATTGTCGCGCTTTGTGTCTGCAGCTTCCAGTTCCGGATAGATGAGTGCATCAAGCAGATGTCGGAGATTCTTGGCCATGTGAAAGGCACTGGCAATGTGCCAGCCAATGCCAGAAACACAGTGGCACAGGATGCCGATAATGTGCTGCGCCCCCTCATGGACTTCCTAGATGGAAAGTGAGTATTTTGGCCTGTACTGCAGTGATGTCCATTATTGTCAAAGACCCTTTTTCTCTTTGTAATAGGTCACCCAGTGCACCCCCCCCCCCGATCTATTATTTCATCCCTCCCTTTCCAGGCTGATTGTATCCCAGAAATAGTTTCTTCCTCCTTAATATGACGCTATTGATCGCTTCATTGCATCCTAGCTCAGTGTAACCAGATATAGTGGAACAAAAAAAAATCATGTAGGGAGGCAACTCTCAACTCATAAATTGATCAGAAAATACATTTTTGCTAATTACATATTTATAATCACTACATACAATACACTCAACATATTAAAATCCCTTAAAAAATGGGACAATAACACACAGGACAGACCAACATAAAGGTGTGTAGGCGATGGGGAGAGTCTCACCACAATAATTGATATCAAATGCCTAAATATATATATGTGCTAAATCATTCAACATATTGTTCCAACAGCTCAGCGGAGCATCCTGCCTATGATCCGGATGACTATAAAATCTATTTATTTATAAAGTACTAAACATGTGCAAATCCTGCCTATGATCCGGATGACTATAAAATCTATTTATTTATAAAGTACTAAACATGTGCAAATCCTGCCTATGATCCGGATCACTATTAAATCTATTTATTTATAAAGTACTAAACATGTGCAAATCCTGCCTATGATCCAGATCACTATAAAATCTATATATTTATAAACTGCAAGTGCTACTAGTCAAACAATCAATTAAGAATTAATATTCCCAACCATAACAACTCATAAACCTATAAACATATCAATCTACTCTATTCACCAGTTAAAGAATAATATGAAAATATAATCACCTGTATATATTATTAGGCATCCCAAAGGGGAACCACTGATGGATATCACAATACCAATCCAGAAATGAAATCACAAATCTATCACAAAAAAACATCACCAGAAATAAAGCCAAGGTATCATGAAAATAACGTGTGAAGTCTCCCCACCGCCTACCGCACCAGGAGCCACGCGTTCCGTGGGCACATCACCCACTTCATCAATAGTGACCACTCTCCAGGCTCAGTGTTAAGCAGTCCTTCCTGTTTCTGTGAAGCACATACCCCCCCCCCCCCCCCCCCCCCCCAGAGACATAGCTAGGCCCCCTTTTGGCTTACCTGCTGCATCCGGGGCCTAGCTACGCCCCTGCCCCCCACCCCCTAAATTGTGTTTGGGTCACACTGAGTTGCTTCTGCGTGTTTTTGGTTATCTGCTATAGATATTTTATTGAAACCTCATTGAAATGCACCTAAACGCAGGAGCTTGTGTAACCAGACGACCCAGGACGGCCAACCCTGGAATCTTTTAGGTTTTATATCTTTTAGAAGACCTTCTGCCAGCTGTGTGAAACCCCCCAGTTCGTCGGTATTCACTTGCATTTCCCTGGTCCAACAACGCATGCGTGGCCTCTCGTCATTTGCTGTCCCTATGTAATTCGGCAACCAACCCTCATTGTTTAAAATGGGGATCGATTGCACCACATCCTCGGGATGTGGCAAGTGCGCCCCACACCACTGGAGATGCCCATTGAGGCACATCAGAGACGACAAACTGCTGCCCATTGTGCCATGTGCAGACTGCTCTAATTGGACAAGAGCCTGGGCATGTGCCTTTGGACCGGGAAGTGGTGAGTTTTACTGGCCAATTTGAGGGGTTTCAAACAGCGGGACATCCCAATTCAGGAAGCCCCTGGGGCCTGGAACAAAACCCGGGATAGTCAAAATCACGGGTTTTGCTCCTCTGTAATTGCCAAAGCCTTTAATAGTTAACATTTTTGAAACAAATTCTTAACTTCCTGTTTTTTTCCTAATTCATTGCGATCCAAGTCGTAGTGTTAAATATTCCTCACGTATCCGCGCATTCAACTACTTTCATCTGGTATCTCCAGATTCCCAGTGTTCATCGCCTTCCCCAGGTTTTGATGTATTGTGCACACAGAGTTCCCTTTGTAGTTCCTGTGTTTCTTCCTATTTTAAAACCTATCCCTCTGTAGATTTTGTTCTCTAAGACAAAGGAAGAAAAAGTATATGACACCTCCAACACCCTTTATCTTATGAAACATCAGCCATAACTCACAGTCAACCAAAATTGCATATATCAAAGAACTCAACTCTAAAAAAAACTTACTAAGGTTTTACAAATGTACTGTAATAATACTTTGTATTACAAATTCATTCAGATTATACTTCAAAAAAAGCATGATATAAGCCTGGAAAGCCTGGCACTGGGGCATAAAACCTCCCTTCCCTGTCCTGGAAGGTAAATCTCCCTTCCCTGTCCTGGGAGGTAAGTCTACCCAGGAGTGCAGCTGTAATGAGACCATGTGAGGCAGCTGTCCCAGGTGGCATCACTGGACCCGTTTTTTTCATTTATTTATTTATTTATTAATGGTTCAGCGGAGATTGGGGCTGCACATGGCAACTGCAGGTTTTTTTTGGGGGGGGGGGTGGATCATCAGTTTGTTGCAGGCATCGGGGGCAGGGCTGAGCCACCAATAATTGACTGTATTTTTTAAAAACTACATGACGGCATGTTTTGTGCAGCTTTAAAGAGGAACATCGGGGGAGGTTAAAACCTCCCCAAACCTCACCGATCTGCTGCCCCCCACTCCTCCGGGTTTACTTTTGGGAAGTATTTACTCACCTCGCCAAGGGATCCATCTTCTGGGTCCCTCATATTCCGGGAAACCTTCCGACGGGTGGCACCATCTTGCATCCCATCAGGCACTGCGTGCAGCCCCCAATCTCGCGCCTGTGCAATGCCCATAAATGGGATGCAATGGAGCTGCCCGTGAGCCTTCACTGAGTGGCGCAGGACTTTGAAGAGCACGGCTAAGGCGTGCTGTCATTTACAAACGGCTAAGCTGGCGGCGGGTGAGGATCGGTCCGCGAAGAAGCCAAAGTCGTCGCAGCAGGCAACGGCGACATCCAAAAGGTAAGTAGGGGCTGATGGGGGGAAATCTGCCCCTGTTTATTTTAGGTCCAATGTTCCTCTTTTATTTCAACAGAACCACATCAATAAATAACATTCTGCCCATGGAACGCTTACCCATGGGTGGAGGGGGGTTGAGAGGCAGGAAATGTTGGTTGGTGTGTGTGTTTTGGGGAGGGAGGTTAATAGGTGTGTAAGTAGGGGTTAATGTTGTGTGGGTGGAGTTAAAGTGGAACTCCGGTCAAAATCAAACCCCCACCCCTTGCCACCCTTTCCTCGTGCTGGGACAGAATGGTTGGGGGGTCGCCGCGCTGCACACAGAGACACAAAGCGCATTCCCTTCTTCTAGGCAGGTGTACTCACAGAGCCGGGGATGCCACATTGTGTCTTTCTGTGCGGTGGTCCCACAGAAAGGAGAGATCAGGGCTGGACTGCGGGTGAGGTAAGGGTTTTTTTTCTTTGTAACTCCCCCGTCCGGCCTCAGCGCCTGGAGAGGGTGGCAGGCGGTTGGGTTGATTTTGACTGGAATTCCGCTTTAACGTATGTGTGTTGGTGGTCCGACCACTGCTCCGTTTATGCCGTGCTGCACACTGCTCTGTTGTTAGGCGGAGCACCATTACGCCACATGTGTATTTTCATTGGAAGGAGATCAGAGGTGCTTGTGATGTCCAAAGAGCAGGGCCGGCTCCAGGTTTATGTGGGCCCTTGGATGCCATGGTCTCTGTGGGCCCCTTTGTAGTGAAGAGTTTTGTCACGTCACCGAGGGACGTCCCAAATCTGGATGCCCCCTAAGGATCATGCTATTTGGATCAAAACTCTAGTTCTGGTCTACTTTGAAGCACACCAAACCCCTTTAATCCTGACTTTGGAGTCTACAGGAATCTAGATGCCCCTGTGTGTGACCCCGCCTCTTTGTTCATTACTTTTCTGGAACTGGTGAATGCTCTGTGGGATCGCCTGTTTGAGTTAACGGGCCAAACCAGAGGGGTTCTTTCACAAACAGGGTCATCCCAAATTCAGATTCCCTTGTAAAGCAGACTAAAACCCATGGGTGGAATTGCTTGCATAGTGGGTATGCCAGCGATCCCAGAGGGGTTTCACACAGTAGGGTATCACAGATGCTCCAGGGATAGGAAACCCAGCACTTCCTCCCCTGGAATCCAAATCGAGATGCCCCGTTGTGGGGAACCCCCGCCATTCGAGGAGATGTGGGCACCAGCTCTGGAGGTGCCCTCCCAGTCCGACGTTGGTCGAGCTCCGTCGCACACCCCAAAGGCCAGTCCTGTTAGTGGGCCCCCCCCGGAGATCGGAGACCCCCCGAAGCTGCTCCGCCTTGCCGGGTGCTGATGCCGGCCCTGCCAAAGAGGTCACATTGCAGGCAGGTGCCACTTTCTATGCCCCAAAAAGTCCTACCATCATGTCGTGCAGGGACCCAAGCTGTCAATACCGTCTGACCAAGCCACTCTCCAGTGGCACGTCCTATAAAGGCCACATATGCCTGTTAAGATACCTCCCAGGCCTCCTGCCTTTTGCATGTTTTACCGGTTATGGGGGTGCGGTGGAGGTAAGTACCGGGGTGGGGGAATTTAGCGCTAGAATCTTAATATTTATATCATGCTGTTTGATAGATAATCTTAATACATTTATAATAGTTATAAACATTTGGATAACCTTGGTAAGCCATTTTTTTGGTTACATCTCTGCTGTATGTAAAGTGTTCCCGATGTCTCCTTACTTCTCTTCCTATAAGCTTGACTCTATTCGCTACCGTGTGCGAGAAGACGGTGCTGAAGCGCGTGCTTAAGGAGCTGTGGCGGGTGGTGATGAACACGATGGAGAAGATGATTGTGCTGCCTCCGCTCATAGACCAGTCGGTGAGTGTCAGCACCACGAACAAAGCTGAGATAGTCTACTGCCCCCCCTCCAGCTTTCTAGTGACTAGGCTAATAGGAAGTTCTTTTAAAATGTGGGTTTCGGGATAACTAAATCTGGGACCGATCTCTGCATGATCGCCACAGTGCTGATGAAAATTCACAGAGAGGCGCTAATGTCTAAAGAGAATGTAGCCCCCTGAATCCCATCCTTGTCTGTTATGAATTTAAAAGGTAAGTCCACTTTTTCCTACGTTAGCAAATATGTGTTTTATAGAAGCAGTTTTCACTATTTGCAGTAGGTGGCTATTGGCAGAGAAGAGAGTCCTGTACACACAGAACACTGCTGCTATGGCTGCTGCTAAGCTGATGGGGGCTCACTGAGCCTTACGCCTGCCCAGCTGCAGTGTTCTGTGCAACTGTCTGCAATCTGTTGCTATTGGCAACGTACACCGAGTCTGCACCTAGCGACAGATGAAAACTGCTTCCTTAAAACATGCATTTGCTAACACCAGAAAAAAAAACCCTCAGCACCTTTAAGACATCATTTTGCCACACCTTGCCACATCATTTTGACTTACTTTTTAAGCCTAGGAAGGGTAATGATACAGAATTGCCATAGGTCAGGGTTTCCCAACCAGCTGGAGTAGTAAATATTTACAACGTGGGTGTTGATCGTAGAAATCATACGATTGCCGATGCCCCTGCAAACCCAGTTTTCCCTTACCTACTCCGTGATCCCTCGGCAAAACCCAGCCTAGCATTCAGCCACTGGTGGTCCTTTATTATAGAAACAAGAAGATGACTCCCATCCACGTGACCACTGGTGGCCAATCGTAGAGCAAATTGGGATTATCTTGTGAAGCAGCCCAAAACCCGGGGGAGGGGTGCAAATCCTAAATATTGGTCCACTCTAGCAGCATCAAATTTGATGATAGGTCCAGACCAACTCCAAGCCAAGCATTTTAAACTAAGAAATGGTTGGAGATGTTTACATTTCCTTTATTCTACCCATGACCCTATGGCATAGACCTGGGTGAAGTACTGTATAGAGGCAGCAGATCAGGTTGTGGTACAGATCAACCTTGCTGAGTGCCACCTGATAGGATGTTGTATGCCACCACTGGTTGGGCACCCCTGGCATAGACATGATATCCATGGTCTAGTGAAAGGCATCATGTCTACTTAACAAAAAAAAACATGGAAGCTGCTAGGCATCCAGACCAGGGTAGTCACAAGTAACTGCTTTTCTGACTTCATTTTCCCTTCTCTTTGGGTTGTCCTGTGCATCTAACAGGCGATGGTAAGTTGAGGGTGTCGCCCCACCGGTCCATGTCCAGTAACCACACATACCCCTGAATCAAGCCTAATGTTCAGACCTTCCATGTACTACTTCACCATGGCCGAAACTCATCAACATCCACAGTTGGATTGAGGGGGGGATAAAGATGGAGCCAAAGTTACCCCAGAAGGATTTCCGTTATCTGCTGACTTTGTGCCATTTCAAAAAAGAAAATGTTCTACTTTCATATAGATAAGAGTAACTGACAATGTTATTCTTGTCTACAAAATGTGTATTTTGAAGCTTATTGCTGCTGTAACAAGCTTCTGTGGGCAGCAATGTATTGTTCTCATGGTAAAGAAGTCACATCTGGAGAAGACACCTCTATTTCTCCAGATAGGGGTAGCTTCCCCCCTCTGTAGACTCATCTCTGAACCAATGCCCGTAATCTTTTTTCATATCGAAGTTCGTTCCTTTATCAGTTTGGTGGCTCTCCTCTGCACTGAACTGAACTTTGAATGAGTGTGCACCAGTGCCTTGTAAAGAGGCAATATTACTTACTTATCCCCTGATTCCATGCCTCTTTTACTGCTTGACAATATACTTTTGGCTTTGGAAGCAGCTGCCTGACATTAGATACTGTTATCTAACCTGGTCTATTAGTAACCCCAGATCCTTCTCAACAACTGACTCTCCTAGCTTTACTCCCCCTGAGGACATATGTGGCCTGCAAATTTAGACCCTATGTGCTAGTGCAAGTTATTGTGACTCACCAGATGGCAGTAATGTGAATCCTGTAGACAGCTCCACGTTCTCTGTGTGTGTCTCTAATGGGTGTTTTCTTTACTCCATAAGGCTTGGCAGATAGCTTACTCTTCGTGGATCACATAGGAAAGGTTTCAAAAGCTTTATTTCAGTACAGAATCTTGCAGCAAACACTTCTTACAGCAGGGATCTTGACATGTACGTTCAATAGAGTAGGAAACTTGTGATGTAACCCATACAACAACAGCAGGTAGAAAGACTGTAGCTGCAGAAGGGAGCAGCAGGTGTGCACTGCCTGGATGCAAACTAGAAATGGCTGAGGGAGAGGGTAAGAAGGGAGGAGCTACTGGCATCACAGCAAGACTAAGGGAGCCAGAAAGGGACAAAGGGAATTAAAGACACACTGCTCAGCTTATGTAAATAAACATTTTATTAAATAGTTACCCCAGGTAATATAAAACACACATCGTGGGACATGACATAAGTTGTCTTCAGCTAATGATGCTTACCAAACCTCTTTACTGATACATGGGTAGAAAAGTGTGCCGGTGGATGCTTGTTAGATCTAACCATTGGTGAGCTCCTGGGGTTCTGGCATGTGGCATGGCTTCCTGTGCCTAAAGGGGAGCCAAAGTGCATGAAGGGCCTTCATGGCCTGTGACCCAGCAACTTGAACTCATAAAATAAAATAAACCTCAATTCTGGGGTGCTGGTAACGCTGAAAGTTTTGTACGGTTGGGCATTTATTGACTTTTTCCTTCAGTGATCCCAACGTTGTCAACTAGCTTTTCTTCAGAAGAAAGTAGTCAGTGTTAGCATAACATTTGGGTTCTTGTGGTAGCCCTTCCTCCCCAGTGTCACCCATCAGACAGAGAGAAAGTGGAACTAATCTCTACTATGGGTTCTCAGGGAACGAAAGTTTCATGGTGGCTCTGACACTTCCCTAAGCTCTCCGAAACTATATATGATAAGATACTGAACGTCCGCTTTAATGTCCTGTTGATCTGGGGTAATTCTTGCTTCTGTTTATTAATTTTTTTCCCAACTGTCAAAAAGTCGACCAACACCATCTTCTCCCTGGTCAACCTTTTGCAACCTTTGTCCCCCACGTGGTCAACACTGAGTTTCTATGGTAACAAGTCAGTTGGTTGCATTCAAATGAAAATTCAAGAAAATAATTTCGAGGAACAGGAGCTCCCAACCTTTTTTCATCAGGTTCCCACTTTCTTAAAGGGACTATCCAGGGATCTGGTCCTTGACCCAGGGATGCTCTGCTCTGTGAAACCGTGCAGGTTGCCTAGTAAACTTACCTTTTCCCGGTCCTACGACACATGTGCTTGGTCTCTTCCAATTAAGGTATTCGGCTGTGCTCATCAAATCCGGCTAAGCCAGAGTCTAGCCGAAAAGAACCATGCAGAGGCGCATGCACCAGCGGCCGCATCCCCGCTACCCTCTAACCGGGTATGTGCCCACGCCAGCCATTCACAAATGCCTGGTGCGGGTCCTAATAAAGGTATATCAGATGGCAGCTGCATGCATGCACCGTTGGATTGAGAAGAAGGTGAATTTTACGGGGACACACAGTGGGACTGAATCTGGATGCCCTGGGGGGAGAGAATCAGTCAGCCCTGGAATCTTATAGACATTGGTGGTTGGTGACCCCCTTTTCTGGCTTTTTTTTCTAAATTTGCCTTTCAACACTTCCCTGGCCACCCAACTATTTGTAGCGGTGGCTATTTAAACAGTTTGTACAAAATGGGTGTTGGACCACAAAAGGGACAGACTGTGGAGGGGGTAACCTGATTGCTGGAGATCAGCCCTCCATGCAGGGCCGGCTCCAGGTTAATAAGGGGCCCTTGGGCAATAGAGTCTCAATGGACCCCTTGCAGTGTGGTATGATGTGTGGTGAATACTGCTAAAGAACAGAAAGAAATAAAAATAATAGAAGGAATGACAAAGTATAGAAGGAATAAAAGGGATGACAGAAAAAGTAAAGAACAAAAGATTAGAAGGACTGAAATAAAAAAAGGAAAGAAAGAGAGCAAATGACTGAAAAGAAGAAAGAATAGGTGAAAAGAAATATAAAAACATAAATGGAAAGAAACAAAGAACAAAAGCACAGAATGAATGACAGAAACAAAGAAAGATAATGATGGAAAGAAACAAAGAATAGAAGGACTGACAGAAAGAAAGAAATGGCCAATCTTCACCTGGCTGACAGTCCTCAGTCCTGGTTAGTGCACGTCCCTTCGTCCTGCATAGGTGCTGCCCATGGTAGAGGGTATGAGGTGGGCCCTTCCAAGTTGCAGGGGCCCTGGCACCTGCCCGGGTATACCCAGTGCCTTATGCCTGTCCTGCCTCCATGCGCATGCGTGCATATACACCCCTGCAAAACCTACTTTTGCTTCCTCTACAACAATCTTCCAGCAAAACCTGGCCCGGCAATTGACCACTGAATGGTTATGTGGTCCATGTACAGGCCAGCAGCCATAAAAGTGAAAGCTAACGACGTGATTGCTGGAGGCTAATCTGGAGGCTGTATGTTTGCAGGGGGATCACGTGGAGGTAAGTGAACATGGGGTTTGCTTGGGTGTACTGTATGTGCAGCCCCCTGCCCCAGAAATCTGGAGATCAAGTCAAGTTCAAGTCTACAACAAGGGTAGCAAAGCCTCTCTCTGAAGAGATCCTTTATGTTCTTTGTGAGATAAAGTCTCTGCTAGTTACATAGTTACTTCAGGACACAGCAGAAACAGATGTGTTTACATCTAAAGGCTGAAAATGTTTGCCTTTTCTTTTTGGCAAAATAGCTCTAACGCCGTCAGATTGGATGGTGGGGGGTTGAGGAAACTGGCCATAACAGCACCAAGACCAGTGGTCTCAGGGATAGTGATTACCCGGACCCGGGACAATCTGGTTCGGAAGCCCTCCGGCCAGCCCCCATTATCTATCATTTGGTACTCCTGAAGCCCTTATACTATAGGTCTGCCCACCACAAGAATAATTTTAAAATAAAAAAAGAACTCCCTGCCGATGCGTCTTTTTGCTGGACGGTGTCCTCTCTGCTGGGTCTGGGGGTCTATCCTGGTCCAGTAGACGATGCTGGGGGGGAGGCGTGGGGTGGCTGCAGAAGTGGCTCCCTGGCATCAAGAAAATCACACCTGGACCAAGAGGGAGTCTCCGATCCGGTGGAGCTGCAGAGAGGACACCTTTTGGCTTGGGACAGATGAAGAATGATGTGCAGTTGTTGTGTGAACTGGTAAGGGGTCCCATGTATAGTCCAATGTGATAGTCCTGGCTGGGCACCCAACCCAAAGCTCTGTGAAGACAGCCCTCTGTAGCCCACAACCCTATATTGAGTCTGTGCTGTCCACCCATCGCTCTTCCGGGGCCCCATGCATGCGTCCTGCCTGTCCTGCACTATGGAAAATGTTAGGGTCCCATCTTATTTGTCCATGGCTTTCCGGCTTAATGGAGATTGTAACACGTTTGTTTTCTCTTCTCTCTCCTCCCTCCCTCCCTGTGTCTCAGGGAACTCAATTGATTTTCAGTGCAGCAAAGGAGCTGGGCCAGCTATCAAAGCTGAAGGTATAGTTTCATGTTTGTAGCTTAGCCTGTGACGTGTCCTGACCTGCATGTTTCCTGTCCCCTGGCTCTTAAAGGATGTATCTGCTTACTAATTCAGTCACACCGCATGGTCTTACTGGTCCTAAAAATCTCATCACTGCACCCCCACTTCATATTTCCCCAAACTCGGGCCCTCCCGCAGTCTTTTGATGGAGCGTCCGAACTGTGCATGTGGCTAATGTGTAAGATATTATTCAAGTAAAAGTTTGGTCGAATGAAAATCATTTTAGAACAACTCCTTCCTACACGACCTCAATGCTGCTTGCATGGAACCTGTCGCCACTACGGTAAGAGAAGCGGGGCGTACACTTATATTATACATGTAGGGTCTTAGATTATTATTGCTTATTTATAGAGCGACATCACTGTCCGTGGTGCTGTACAAGGTACAATAACTGATTATAGCTGTGGGTCTGATTGTAAGAGTGTATCAGTCAAGGAGATTTACCGACGAACCCAAGGCACTGTTTGTATTTTCATATAAAGCTAGTACAAGTACAGAGGCGATGAATCTCACTGTGCCATACATTGCATTGGGAGTTTAAAAACATCAGGATGCATTATCTCTCCCTTCTACTGTGACTATACCAAACAAAGTGAGGCATCCCGAAAAGCCTGACGGCTTCCTAATTAGAGTCACATTGTGTTATAGCTAGGCAATAGTTTATGGGTCATAACTGTTTCAGTTTAAATCAGCTTGGGGTCCCGTAGAACATACAGTTTAAACTAAAACAACACCCCATATAATTCTATGAGGCATTGTTTCCATCACTATTTTAGATTCCAGGGCCGGCCACACGCTGACCGCCCATCTGCACAGTAAATAAAACATTAAAAATAAAGAGATCTTACCTTTCAGATCGAGCCCCCGGATAACTGGAGCCTCGTGATTGGTTGCTGCGGTCATGTGGTAGCCGGCAGCCTTCACTGTGTATCCCAATGCCGGCAACCACGTGATCACGGCGGCCAATCATGGGACTCAAGTTCTCCCGAGGTCAATCTTAAAGGTAAGATTTTTTAATTTTTAATGGTTTAATTACTGGGTGGTCAGCGTGTGGTCGGCCCTGGAGTCTAAAATAGTTCCGAAAACAATGCCCCATAGACTTATATAGGGTGTTGTTCAGGTTTAATCTAAAATTTAAAAGATGGTCTAAATACATCCAATCCATATAGTCATTAAACCAGCATTTTGGCAATTATGTTTCGGGGCCTGTTTATAATTGAAGACCAAAAAGGCCCAAAACTCGTCATGGCCATAACGATGGTTTTATGATGCTGTGTATAATTTGGTGTACTTGGACCAACTGTGGATCAAATAGTACGTTGTACAGGACCCAATACTGGAATATGTATTTTATTTGTTAGGCCTTCTTAGGGCTTATGTGACATTCCAAGATAACAATAGCTAGCCTGAAAGGGGCTGTAAACCCTAATTTAAAATAAAAAATGTACTTACCTTTTTTAAACACATAGCAGCTTCCGTCCACTCCGATGTTTCGAAAGCTCCCAATTTCAGAGATTAAGTCTCCCAGTGTGTCCCGCCTCCCCCATTGTTGTGAATGGGGTTGGCCACGCACCGACACTGTGACTGACACAGGGATGGAGCAACAGCAACCAGTGATCGTTGGTTGGACAGCCAAGGAATTCTGGGGTGCATACTCGCCGGTCCGGCGACCAGTTGGTGTCTCTCGAGGAGAGTGTTGGAGAACACTGGGCTAGAGAGATACTTGCTCCTTGCCTTCAGGGGTCATAAGTAGAAAAAGAATTCAAGTAATCGATTGAGGAGATGATAGGAACATTTCCCTTCTTCAGCATAGAATCCTAGTGGGGGGCAAGCGACCAGACGCATGGACCTACTCCCTGTGCTCAGCTTGCTGATTGGAGATGAGGACCTCAGTGGTGTCACCTTCATACTCATTACTGTGACATCATAGAGCCCACAAGAGGTAAGGCAGAGGCGAGCTGCTAGGAAATGTTCTTAATACTGTTGGAAAAATTAGTCACCTTCAATGGACGTTAAAGTTCTGCTGCAGACAAAGTTTATTGTTACACCATTGGGTCGGGCTTCATTTGCCACTGTCCTAAACTGAAGAAGAAATGGCTGAGATATCAAGATTTACACTTTCTCCTCATGATTTCTCTTTGAAAAAAGTGGACGTGGCACTGCATAATAATCAGCAATGTGATGAATGTGGAGGAGGCGGCGGGAGGAGGGAGGGGCCAGCAATCCTGTCCCTCTCTGCTGAGCTGATTAGGGTACGGGATGAAAAAACGAATGTCATTGGCTCAACCTGTAAATCTCAATATCTCTGGCATTAATGCTTTAATTTAAAAACTAAAAACAGTTTAGGCAGTGCCAAATGTAGCCCTGGTGTAACAATTACCTTTGCCTGCATGATCACTTTAAATAGGTGGTTCACCTCCTACTCTACCAATCAGAACTTCCAGCAAGACCCCAAGGATGTTGAGTTTACAAACCCAACCTAAGCCTGGGGGTAACATTTTGAACGAGGGCTGTTCAAGGAATGGTTTACTTTGGACCAAACTTCCATGTTAATGTCTCTGCATTTGTTATTGACTTGATGTGTGTGTTCCTTCGCAAACATTATTATCCTTATTAAAGAGAACACAGCCGAGGTTGCTGATGCTAACTTTATTCTCAAAAAAAAAAAAGTTGCAGGGGTTGAATGCTGATACTCCAGCTTCACTTTGGAGTCACTCAACAAACCATCCTGTAGGAATTCCTTACACCATAGCTCTTTCATGTCATTGATAGGCAAAACAGTTACTGGCTCCTACAGAATTCTTTGAGAACGCCATGGTGATTGAGGGATATTTGTGCATACCTGGCCATTGTATACATGCGCACACATAGAAATGTGTCTTCTGCATTTAACAAGTGATCCGGCAACTCGTCCTCCCAAATGGCTAAAACGTATAATATAAGTTTTAAAGAAAAATCCCCCTTCTTTTGGCATTGACATTCACCCGTTAGCTGCTTCTGAAAACCTCGGCCTTGAATCATCACAAGAGGGAGAGGGCATCTCTCACGAAATGCGTTGTGGGGCTCTTGTGCCATTATCATGCTGTCTGTAATCTTTTTTTCAAGATTTTTATTGCAACTAAAAGCAAGAGGAATCACAGCAGAATCACCGAATAAAAAGGGTGCTCGCCTTTTGTCCTGCAGAGGGCTATATGCAGGGTTCTTGCTGAATATTGACTCACCAGATGGCAGTAATGTGGACCCTGAAGACAGCTTCACCTTGTCTGTGTGTTTCTGTGACGGATGTGTTCTTACTTCATAAGGCTTGCCAGATAGCTTACTCGGCTGGTCATGAGGTCACGTAGATATGTTTTAGAAGCATTATTTCAGTACAGAATTTTGCAATAAACCCCTCTTACAGCAGGAATCTTTGCGTTCAATATAGCAGGAAACAAACTTGTGATGTAAACCAATAACAGCAGCAGGTAAAAAGACTGTAGACTGCAGGAGGGAGCAGCATGTGTGCACTGCTTGGATGCAAGCTAGAAAATGGCTAAAGGATAGAGGAAGAAGGTAGGAGCTGCTTGCATCACAGCTAGACTAAGGGAGCCAGGAAGGGACAAAAGCAATTAAAGGCACACTGCTCAGCGTATGTTAATAAATACTGTATCAAACGTTTACCTTGGGTAAAATGAAACACAAGTTTTGAAGTTTTGGGACATGACATTCTGCCCTAGGCACTTTTATTGATCACCCCCACATTTACCCCCTATATGCGTACTTTCCTAAAATACCCACCAATTCTGCACCTGCAGTCCTTTTCCTGCAGGTCTAGCTGATGCAGTGATCGTAAGAGAAAAGTGTCACTCAAGATCCCACCAATGCATTGAAAGATAAAAGCCCTGGCTTCGGCTGAGAAAAGGACGACAGAAACACTCTAGTGCCCCCCTGCCATAATAAATCAGCAGCACCTGATAGTTTAGTGAAGGCAGATGGAAGGAAAGATAGATGACAAATCACAGGAAGGCCAAGTTGATAATGTCCATCCTGGCTAGGCTCTCTTCCGTGTAAATATTAGGTTGCATCGCTCCCCAGTGGTGAAAAGACGAAACTCCACGCTGTAAGCAGCCTGTTTGAAACACGATCATCCCCAGCACCTTATCAGCCCTGCTTACATTGATTTCACAAATGAAAAATGCACCCCCTAAAATTCATGCTGCATTATACGGCCCTGGTCCAGCAACTCACCTGATCACTGGATCACATCCCTCACCTCCCGGGCCTGAACAGGGGTCAGAATTGATGGCATGTCAGCTGACATCAGTCACAGGAGCGCTGCCACGCCCTCTCCATTGCAATGGATGCAACTTGCCGAGACCTGACATGGTCCCTCCAGGTGAATACTCGTTTGTTATTTTTATTGGGTGGTCAATACCTTTAATACTTTATTAAAATTTCACGCATTTTGGAGGAGGAGTTGCCGGATCACTTTGCCTTTCATGTCTGATATCAGGTGTTGGTGGTATAGTGGGAAGCATAACACTGTAAAAATGCAGACACCTGCTATTAGAATGTATGGTTGATCTCTGGTGTGTTGCATTGTATAGCAGACATGCTCCCGGTTACAGCTGACTGTGACAGGTGAGCGATCTCTCCATCTCTCTGATGCGAAGAAGAATGCTGGATCTGTATTTTAATTACCCTTTTGTTTGCAGCTGTAAATTCTAGCTCCTCAGACTGGCCTCCTCCCTTACCGCATTGGGCACTGGACTTGCCTGTTATAGGTATTGACCAGTAACATTTTTGCTCTGGTCACCAAAAAGAAGGGGAATTACCTCTTTGCTGCCTCAGACGCCTCCCCCCTGATCCTGACCAAGAATCGAAGCCTGAGGCTCTTGTCAGGTTTATGCCCCCTTAGGCTCGTGATAGGCTAGAATGGAGCCATCAACGCTATAGTTCATGCCCATGGCACACAGTGTGCTTGCATCACTCAGCACTGCCACTCTCATCGCAGAGGACAACACAACACGAGGCGAAGCTTGACTTTATAAATTTTGGGTGATGGGTGTGATAGGTGTGTGGTTTAGGGTGTGGCCTCATTACGGGTCACATGCTCTAAGAATATTTGGTCCATAAAAGATGTTGAAGATTGAACCAATGCTCAGAAGTCCATGCATTCCACTGCCACCATTCAACCAAAGATCAGGGCAGTGGTATACCACCCAGACATCTAGCATTGTGTATTTAGAGGGACAGTTTTCCCCATGTCAGCAAAGAGGAACATTTAGGTGTTTCCAAAGTTTTCGGACGGACAGTGGGCCTTAAAGTTGGACTGTCCCACCAGTGGGACATCTGGTCAGTTTAGTGTAGCCCCGCACAATGGGAATACATTTCAGTGTGCCTGGACGATGACCTTAATTCTTCTATAAATGGACAAACTCTGTCTTAGTACAAGGACTTGCAATTTCCTCAGAAATACACCACTGGTCCATCGCATACCAGCCAGTGTAGCCGAATCAGGGGACTCAACTGGCCAAACACTGTTCCATTTGCAAATTTGTTTGGGTTAAAAAAACAAAAGCTGGTTGACCAATTCTGTAAAAATGTCAGTGATGGGGAGGTTACCTGTAAAGACCTCCAAGCTCCCCAAGACTTTCTCCTTCTGAAACTCTTTAGGAGGAGGCTAGTCTCCGCAGTTGATGGTTCTAAATGGTGTCATATGAATTCATGTTCCAGGATCACATGGTGCGAGAAGAGACTCGGAGTCTGACGCCAAAGCAGTGTGCGGTAATGGACCTGGCTCTGGATACCATCAAGGTATGTTTTGCAGCACTTCATTTGTTATTTCCAAAATGTGTCAAATGTCGATCGGGCAATCCGGACCATCTGGATTGAGTTATTGTAGTCAGGCATGATGCAGGTCTATAAATCCATTCTATCTCTCATAATCATCTACTCCCTTTTCACAGCAATACTTTCACGCTGGAGGAAATGGGCTCAAGAAGACTTTCCTGGAGAAGAGTCCAGACCTGCAGTCTCTGCGTTATGCCCTTTCCCTCTACACACAGACCACGGACACCCTCATCAAGACATTCGTGCAATCACAGACTGCGCAAGGTGAGTGTTGGGACATGCCTGGGGTACAAGAAATCTTCAATTACCCCATTGCCCCCAAACACCTGTGGTTCTGTCAAGCACCTATCACATCAGCTCCTCAAGCCCGATGTCTTGGTTTTATGCTGGACTCCTCTCACTCCTTCCAACCCCACATTCAGTCACTGGCCACCTCTTGCCGAGTCCAATTCAAGAACATCTCCCGCATCTGTCCTTTCTTCACACATGAAACCATGAAAATTCTAGTGCATGCCCTGATCATCTCCCGACTAGACTACTGCAACACCCTTCTCTGTGGTCTACTGGATAACAGACTGGCACCCCTCTAATCTATTCTCAACTCTGCTGCCTGCCTTATGCACCCCCTCCTCTTGCTTTTTCATTGCTGCTCCTCTCTGTCAACCCCAATATCTGAAAGAATTCAGTTCAAAATCTGAACCCTAACTTTCTAGGCGCTCTGCAGCCAAGCCCCTTCCTACATTTCATCGCTAGTCCAAAGATACCAACTCAGATGCAGGCTTTGATTGGCCAGTGACCTCCCCCAGGATCAAACCCTGATCACCTCCTCCCACTCTTGTGTCCTGGCCATGCTGTTCCTTTCCTCTGGAATGCCCTTCCCCATACAATTCGACACTTTTCAACCCTTAAAACCTTCAAAAGCTCCTTCAAAACCCATCTTTTTAGACAAGCCGTTCATCTGGCCTAACCAAACCACTTTACAGTCTTGTCACCCTTCAGAGCCCTTGCTACCATGCTTAGTAAATACTCTTTGTCACCCAACCTTTTGTCTGCACCCTTTTCCTCTAGATCAGGGGTGGGCAATTATTTTTTCCATGGGGCCACATGAGAAACTAAAAATATTGTGGAGGGCCGCTGAGCTATGGGCGTCTAAGCAACGTCTAAGCTCAGCGGCTCTGAGTGCGCTGGCGGCTGCATCTCGAGCTTCCCTCTAACAGGGAGCGCGCCGTGCTGGCCATTCTCAAATGGCCGACACAGGCACGCGCCCTGCTAGAGGGATAGCGGGCATGCGGCCGCAGCTCGTGCATACGCCGTTGAACTGGGAAAGAAGGTGAGTTTATGGGCGACCTGGGGGTTTCACACAGCGGGGCATCCCGATTTTGGATGCCCCGCGGGGAGGGGATCTATAAGATTTCCGGGCTGATAAAGCAGGGTTTTGGTCCACTTCAAACGTTCTGATGTGATAATTTCCCAGCCAATCAGAGAAGCCCTTGGCTTCTGGCAGTCTGGAAGGAAAGTTCAGATCAGCTGGGGCAAAGTGTAAGAATGGTGGACAGCAGTAAGGGGGCATGGCGAGAGCATGGTGGACAGCAGGAAGGGGGCATGGTGAGAGCATGGTGGACAGCAGGAAGGGGGCATGGTGAGAGCATGGTGGACAGCAGGAAGGGGGCATGGTGAGAGCATGGTGGACAGCAGGAAGGGGGCATGGTGAGAGCATGGTGGACAGCAGGAAGGGGGCATGGTGAGAGCATGGTGGACAGCAGGAAGGGGACATGGTGAGAGCATGGTGGACAGCAGGAAGGGGACATGGTGAGAGCATGGTGGGCAGCAGGAAGGGGACATGGTGAGAGCATGGTGGACAGCAGGAAGGGGGCATGGTGAGAGCATGGTGGACAGCAGGAAGGGGGCATGGTGAGAGCATGGTGGACAGCAGGAAGGGGGCATGGTGAGAGCATGAAGGACAGCAGGAAGGGGGCATGGTGAGAGCATGGTGGACAGCAGGAAGGGGGCATGGTGAGAGCATGGGGACAGCAGGAAGGGGGCATGGTGAGAGCATGGTGGACAGCAGGAAGGGGGCATGGTGATAGCATGGTGGACAGCAGGAAGGGGGCATGGTGATAGCATGGTGGACAGCAGGAAGGGGACATGGTGACAGCATGGTGGACAGCAGGAAGGAGGCATGGTGAGAGCATGGTGGACAGCAGGAAGGGGGCATGGTGAGAGCATGGTGGGCAGCAGGAAGGGGACATGGTGAGAGCATGGTGGGCAGCAGGAAGGGGGCATGGTGAGAGCATGGTGGACAGCAGGAAGGGGGCATGGTGAGAGCATGGTGGACAGCAGGAAGGGGGCATGGTGAGAGCATGTGGGCAGCAGGAAGGGGACATGGTGGGCAGCAGGAAGGGGACATGGTGAGAGCATGGTGGATAGCAGGAAGGGGGCATGGTGAGAGCATGTGGGCAGCAGGAAGGGGGCATGGTGAGAGCATGTGGACAGCAGGAAGGGGACATGGTGGGCAGCAGGAAGGGGACATGGTGAGAGCATGGTGGATAGCAGGAAGGGGGCATGGTGAGAGCATGTGGGCAGCAGGAAGGGGGCATGGTGAGAGCATGGTGGACAGCAGGAAGGGGGCATGGTGAGAGCATGTGGGCAGCAGGAAGGGGGCATGGTGGGCAGCTGGGGGAGCATGGTGGACAGCAGGAAGGGGGCATGGTGAGAGCATGGTGGACAGCAGGAAGGGGGAATGGTGAGAGCATGGTGGACAGCAGGAAGGGGACATGGTGAGAGCATGTGGACAGCAAGAAGGGGGCATGGTGAGAGCATGGTGGACAGCAGGAAGGGGGCATGGTGAGAGCATGGTGGACAGGTACATGGTGAAAAAGAGACAGCAGGCAGGAAGGGAAAACACAAGCAAACGACATAATCTTTCTGAGCAGACTTACTGATGCTCTGGAGCTCCTACTCTGCCCTTTCAAAGTCCCCAGGTCTCTATCACCTGCTCATCGGGTCTGGCTTCCTCAGAGGAAGGGAGAATGTGCCAGACCCGACGAGCCGAGCGGCCGATCAGCTGCTGCTTAACCTAAGCCTCTCGCACTGTACACAGGCGATCACCTAAGTTAAGCAGCAGCCGATTGGTCACTCGGCTCGTCGAGTCTGGCATGTTTTCCCTTCCTCTGCATCTCTTACTGGCCAGCTCAGCCCGGGCCGGTAAGAGCCTAGCAAAGGGCCGTATACGGCCCGCGGGCCGTACATTGCCCAGGTCTGCTCTAGATTGTAAGCTCACAAGGGTAGGACCTCTCTCCTCACATACTCTTATATTAATGTGTATTGTTGCATTTGACTTATAATACTATATGTACTATATGCATTTTGTAGTTCTAGCCCTGTTATGTACATAATGTCCTGTGTATTATAAATATGTTACTCTTCCCACCCTCCTGTAATTTACATTTTGTACAGCGCCACAGAATACAATGGTGCTTTATACATAAACAATAATTATAGCAAATCAACAAAAGAGTCAGGAAATAAAAGGTCAGTTCTGGAGATATCTCCAGATACTGGAAGGTCTGTCATGCTGTTTTTAAAGTGGAGTCACCACGATTTCAACTATCCAGGCAATTGGTTCCTGCCCCAGGGGCATCCCGTTGTAGGACCCCCCCTTGTGTGAAACCCCAAAGAACACCCACTATCACTCACCTTTCCCTGTTTGCATAGCGCATGCGCTAGTCCAATTAGCGCTTTATGCAGCGTGTACTAATGCACAGCATAAAGCCGCTGATTTGAACTTCGCACCGGCATTGGCGTGCCTGCGCCTGCATTCCTGGCTCCCCTGTGGAGTGTGAGCTCCCGCGCATCTGAATGGCTGGGCGTGGGGTGCGTGCACACCTGCAGAGAAGCCAATATAGGATGCCCTGGGGGGGCTGCTGGTCCTGGAATCTCAAAGGATTCCAGGCCAGCCCTAGAGGGTGATTGGTCCACTTTTAAGCCTGGACATTATTCTAAAAGTCTTCAGTCTGGTCTGAAAACTTGCTTAAACACAAATTTCAGGAAAAAAAAAGCTGTATATTTCTGTGTCCTCCAACGCGGAGACCCCCTAATCACCCCCCACCCTCGTCACTGATAGATGCCATGCCTCCCTCTTTTCACTGCAATGGAAAGGGCGTGTTAGGTCTTCACACGCCCCTTTCTATTGCAGTGAACGGAGAGGGACGTGCCAACTATCAGTGACAGTCTTGCTGGGACACTTGGTGAGTATAACGTTTTCTTCTTTTGCTTGCCTCCAAGTTTGTCTTTAAGGGCTTTCACAAATTAAATGCCCGGCAGTGTGGCCCCTGGCGATCAGCAACTCCAACTCCCACTCTGGCCGGTCCCAAACTCCATTCACCAGCACTTAGGTGTTTGTGCTTCTCGACCTTGAGTCACAGAGACGGGGCCACTTCCTCTCCATTCATTGCATTCATTCATGGAAAATAAGAGCCGAGGCTTGACACGGGTCACCAGTGGTGGGTTGGGGCCAAAAATCAGCCAGAATTTTACCAGCACCTGGCCTGCCCATGTCCAGTCAGTGGCATCTCTGCTGCTTCCTGGCCAGTCACCCAGTGTGCTCCAAGACTGAGGCTACATCATTAGGGTGAGGACATGGGCTGGGATTGCTTGGGTGAGGGGATAGAGTGGTGAAGGGGATGGGGGTAGGTTGGGATTGGATAGGAGTGTTAGTAAATGTAGAAGCCCAGACTGCTCCAAAGCAGTGTGGCCCACTGGGTATTTGCCCGGGTCTCCCTTTGTCCATTCTGCCCCTGCAGGTCACTGGGGTTTGACATACATTGATAGGTGCCTGAAAAATATAATAGTAAGTGTCAGACCTGCAAACGATGGAACATTTTCACTGGTTGTGGCATTCATGCTTGTATTTCATTCATGTATTGTGTGTACCGTCTGTTTCTTGTTTGTCTAACAGTCTGTTGCTCTCTCTCCACCATCTCTTGTGTCTCAGTGCATGATGGGAAAGGTATTAGGTATACAGATAATGAGGACATTCCCCCCAAGGAGGGTATGTGCAACCAAAACCTTATAGTGTCCACTGCCCTCTTCATGTTCCCTAGATTCCAGCTCCCCTGTCTCTCCACATTGTCTATTAGCATAGACTCCACATTACTGCCATTCAATGTCCCCTCTAATCATATATATACATATTTTTGGAGGATTTTCCTGAACACCATCTATCGAAATAGACATCCTATATGAAACGTTTCTGGAAAAGAACTTCTTGTGTTGACTCCTTGTGATTAGTGTTGGGGCGAACACCCCCCCCCCCCCCCCCAAGGTTCAGGTTTTCAAGTTCGACCGAAGTTTGAATAAAAGCTCGGATTCAGTGAGCCCAGTCTCCATTGAAATCAACTTTGGCGGGCTAGTCTGCCTCTGGGGGCCTCTCTGCCCCCCCCCCCCACACCTCATCCACCCAGGCGGAGGGGGGCTGTCTGACAAGGGGACCCCAAAGGCAGAATTGGGGATACAAAAAATGTGATGGTTGGTGTGGGGCGCAGAGTGTGCATCAGGAAGAGCTACTGTAACTCACCCCTGAGCCCCAATCCGGTCCCTGGTCGCCATTCCTGTCAAATTGCCCTCGGCCGGGGCCACAGAAAGATGGCTGTCGCTTCCATGAGTCAGGACACTTCAAGTGGCAGTGCACATTTTTTTTCACACTTGTTCTTTAAAGGTGCACACACATTTTGCCCCTCTTGTTGGGAAATAAAAGTGCGTCTTATGGGGTGAAAATATGGTATACCAAGTACCAGTAAGGGTTGTCAGTTCCAACTAAAATGTTATGTTATGATAAATCAGATCTCCAGTCAAAAAAATAAAATTTTGTAAATTGCTCCCCTGACACCCCCCCCTCCCAATACGATGATCAGTGGCCCATGATGTGGAGTGCCTGGAGCACACTGATACTTACCAACCCAGTCCTGCCGCCCCCTTCCCCCACGCTGGGTTCTGCTGGCCCCACCGCTGTTTTCAGTGCAAATCAGGCATGGGTGAAGCAAGAGGCTACCAGGTTTTTCTAAATGCATATATATCTTTTCAGGGGCGTACTTATTGGGGCCCCCATGAGCAAGAACACCCTGCACCGTGCAGCGGGTCGACGTGGCCGGCGCTTGCGTTCATTGAATAAATGCTCAGCACAGGATATGACCACCGGCTACACAGAGCAGGGTGTTTACGTCTGCCCGCACCCCAAAAGGGGAAGTGGCGGTGGGAACAGTGGGTAGGGTTCAATTAACCTTTCCTCCCCCTGCCCGCCTACCGCTTCCCGATCTTCTGGACAACTGGTGAAAGGGTGAATGTATCACTGCCTATAGGGAATGGGATGGGGGGGGTCCCACACTGCCTATATGGGCAATGGAAAGTTGGAATGCCACACTGCCTATGGGGAATGGGAGGGGGGTTACCACACTGCCTATGGGGAATAGGAGGGGGGAATGCCACATTGCCTATATGGGGAATGAGAGGTGGGAATGCCACACTGCCTATGGGGAATGGGACGGGGGGATACCACACTGCCTATGAGGAATGGGAGGGGGGAGAATGCCACACTGCCTGTAATTGAGGGATTTGCACTTTGCATACTATTTGGTTCTTGGAGGAACATTGTTTTAGCACATTTGGTTCAGAATATTTTATTCTCCTGCTCCAAATCCTAGGTGCGTCTTATATGAAAATTATGAGGTGAAAATACGATAATTAGAAAACAAAAAGTGGTACTTGATGAAAAAAGGTTGGGAACCCCTGATCTAGATGGTCTACAACAGATATAAATACATGCATCTAATGAATATCATGTTTAACCCAACCCATTACACTGTGTAACCGTGTCTCTGGTCTGTCCCAGGCTCGGGGGTGGATGATCTGGTCGGTGAGGTCTCTATTCAGATCGACCTGTTCACACATCCAGGAACTGGTGAGCAGAAGGTCACCGTCAAAGGTAAGGGGAGTGATTACTCTTTACATCAATAGGGTCTCCTCCGTGTGCAGATGCAATTGTATTATTTGATTTTCCAAAAGCAATTGCTAATCCAAAAAAAGGTTCATTTTTAGCCTTGGGGGAGTAAAGCCGGGAGAGTCAATTGTTGAGAAGGATCTGGGGAGACTGGTAGACCACAGGCTAAATAAGAGTATGCAATGTCAGGCAGCTGCTTCCAAGGCCACCAATATATTATCAAGAAACCTGATGGGGCTCTGGAGAAACCCCAGCGGGGACCCCCAAAAATGATCGCACATCCTCTTTTTTATAAAAATCTTTTTACATAATTGTATTAAAGTTCCATGACTAGACATAAAACACAACAATGCTAGACACAAAATTAAAAAAAACAAGCTGTGGGGGACCAAACTACACAAAGGCTCTAATATTAATACATCAAGAGTTGATAATACATTAATAAGGATAAAAGTGTAAACAATTCAAGTAGCAAGGAAAAGAAAATAGTTGTTGTATATATGGTGTCCTAAAAAGACACAGAATGCACACTTAATAATATAAAGTGCAAGTGCGATGTTTGAAGAGTAATCAATACTAATCCATAAGCCTAAAAATCCACAGAACATAATAAAGTGCCATATGTACTCCTTGAACGGGACAAAAGCCTCGATTCAGAGACAGATTTGTCTGGACTTTCGCATGTGTCTGTGTATGTTTTTGGGTCTGCTTGTCCTTTTTTTTGCTTTGTACGTTCCTTTTTCCATGCGTATGTTCGTTACCGCTAATGCGTATATGCACTTTCGATGGACAGATCGAAATCTGGTCATTTGCGTTACTTTTGATCATTTTCGCATCAAAAACTGATATTTTGCGTTCGTTCAAATAACTTACGTTATTGGGATGGGCTTGCGTCTTATTCAGAGAGCTAATAGCAGAGGGACCACCGCCCTATAAAATAGTTTCCTTTGCGATCCACTTACGGGACCATTTTGCACTCGGCTACCTTGCTTTTGACCATGTTTTGCGGCTTTGTGGAGGAGTATGAGCGCCTTCAGCTCCAGGGCATTGCATGTGTCAGCAGGGCCGAGGCAAGATCGCACCGGCGACGCATGCATATCGATCGCATTCATGACGTTGAGTTGTTCGAGCTGACCCGACTTAACCGTGCTTCTCTCCATAAATTGTATAGCGAGCTGCGGCCATGGTTAGCCCGCACCACAAGGAAGGAGCAAGCAATTTCAGGTATGACCAAGATGCTTGGCTGCCTGCAATTTTTGGCGAACGGCTCGTTCCAGGGGCTGGGTGCCCTCTCCATGGGGATGTTCCAGCCTATGCTGAGCGCGCCTTATCCAAGTTTTTGGATGGCTTGGCTACCATAAGTCCAAAATATATATCTTTTCCAGACGACATGGTAGCCTGGAACGTGCTTAAGTTGGGTTTTTTTTAATATCGCCGACATGCCCAACGTCATGGGTGCGATCGATTGCACCAACGTTGCTTTGGTCCCTCCCGCAGCCGATGAGTACATCTATATGTAAGTTCATTTATGTCATTTTGTTATCTATTTTAGACAAACTGTATTGTAAATATCGATTAATCCCTCCTTGTAAATTGTCCCTGTGACCCATTTGACCGTGTATACCTTAATCCCTTCTTCTCAAGTTTCCCTGTGACCCATTTGACCGTGTATACCTTAATCCCTCCTTCTCAAGTGTCCCTGTGACCCATTTGACCGTGTATACCTTAATCCCTCCTTGTAAATTGTCCCTGTGACCCATTTGACCGTGTATACCTTAATCCCTCCTTCTCAAGTGTCCCTGTGAACCATTTGACCGTGTATACCTTAATCCCTCCTTGTAAATTGTCCCTGTGACCCATTTGACCGTGTATACCTTAATCCCTCCTTCTCAAGTGTCCCTGTGACCCATTTGACCGTGTATACCTTAATTCCTCCTTGTAAATTGTCCCTGTGACCCATTTGACCGTGTATACCTTAATCCCTCCTTGTAAATTGTCCCTGTGACCCATTTGACCGTGTATACCTTAATCCCTCCTTGTAAATTGTCCCTGTGACCCATTTGACCGTGTATACATTCAGCAATGTTTTTAATGTAGGCCTTAGCCAAACATTTTAATGTGGACCTTAATTAGTCATTAGAATGTTAATCTTTATTTTCTCCCACATACATATACTTTTTGGTTTTAAAACTACTTATGTACTTAGTGTTATTTGTATTGTCCAACATGTTTTTTGGAGGGTGTTAGGAGTTAGTGTTTGAGTAGTTTACCTTGCCTTGCTAATAATAATATTGTGTCCTCCATAACTTTGCCATCATGCAGCGTGTCCCCCGGTATGTGGATCTGTCCCCCTCTCCACCCAGCCAGGAGCCAGCTGAGCACTACCCTGGCACACCTAGCGCCTCTGGCCAAGCCGTGTGGGCCAACTTGATCACCACCTATTTTGCATAATAGTTTTTCCTTTGTTTGTTTGCTGAATTTAATTTGTGATTCTGACTTTGATTTGCCTTAGTGAAGGTTTTTTTAATTTGTTTTAAAAAATTAGTAATGCATTAATTACTAAAACATTGACACATGATCTGAGCCTCATGCATTTTATTTTCGCATGTTTGTTTTTAAAAACCTTCAGTAATCTCAAAATAACCCAAACATTAATGCATTAACTTAGTCAACAACAGATAAAGTCACATTCAATATATTTGTTTGAAATATGTCAATTTTTAGTTGAAGGGCACTCGCAGACTTCATGTACATACATAGTACAACATAAATATACATTGGTGCAGACTCATGGCACCTAGCAATTGGCCACATCCAGGAGTTGTAAAGTAATGCACTCCAGGCTGAATTTCCCCGCCCAATAACATAGACATACATAGGGAGCAACCATTTGCAGGGGAATATTTGGCCAGGAATACATAGGGCCACATACACACCCTCTCCTGCTTGGCCACATTTGCCAAAGGCACAGTTGGAAAGCAGCCATACCTATGCCACATCCACGCCTGTAAGTTAGTGGCCCACCCAAACAATAACCCCCAGTCCTAATGCCAGTCCAGTCAAATCTTTGCCATGGCCAAATGTAGTTGTTTCACAGCCAAGAATGTCCCCCAATATTGCCAACAAACAGGATGAGGCAGCCACAATTTCATTAGGCCCAAGCTTGCAGCATGGCAGCTTGAGCGGCCGCTTCAGTGAGGCTTTAGTTCAGGCATTGGCTAGTGGGGTATGTCAGCAATCTAATGAGCTATATGGGCAACATTCAAAATCAAACAAGCAAAGCCATAATAAAGGCAATCTTGGTAGCGCTCACCAGACAGGTCAATACAGTGGGGATGTAGAGGAAAGATGTGGAGCAGATACAGGTCAAATAGGTGTTAATATGGATGTTGGGCATAAAACCCTGGTGGTGGGCCTTGGAGGTGGCCCAACACCTGGGCATGTGTGGCATTCATAATCTGCCACTGTTCCAGCATCTGTCTATTGCTTGTTCTAACTTCCTCGAGCTTGGCAGTGAAGTTATTATTTAAGGTGGCCATTTGATCAGACATCTGGCTGTTGCTCGTCCTAAATTCAGTCAGCATGGTGGTGAATGTATTATTGAATGTCTCTAATTGTGCAGTAAGCTGCTCTGTGGTTTTTTGAGTCACCTGCCGAAAGTAACGGCTGTCCTGGCGCCACGCTGACTCCAGGATCGGCATGCGCCTCCCCTGGGAAACTGGTCTACATTGTTGACTACGTCTACCAATTCCCCAGGTTTGAGCGCCTGCAGATGCTGGACCTCTAGGGCGAGCAAGAGTCCCAGATGTGCTCGGCAAAACCTCTGCAGCAGAGCTACCACTGGGGACAGTAGGCTCAGTCTCAGCCTGCTGCCCACAATGGGCTGGCAGCATGCGTCCAGCTTCACTCTGCTGCAGAGGATTTGGTGCAGTAGCATGCTGGGACAGTGGCACATTAGGTTCCAGGCGGGCCAGTTCTGAAGGTTCCATCAAGCTGGCATCCTCGTCCTCCTCCATCTCTTGGATTTCATCCATCAGTGTGTGGGTCTGTTGGGACATGTGAAAAAAAGTTTCAGTTTGTGCCCTAAATATATTTGTTATGCAAATTAGTCATGTGCATTCACATGCATCAGCAGTTTCATCAAAGTCCACTTACCCTATATATCTGTTCCTGGGTCCTAGGCAGCAGGGAAGTAGATGGCGTGCTCAAACTGGAGGAGGCTTCCACACTTCCAGAGGCTGGATGCTGGGCTGGGTTTAAAATTAAAAGGCACGTAAACACACAAAAATCCATTGATGATCTGGATTACTACATATGCTTTAAAAAACACGTGGGCAAGCAGGAATGCCAACTCCCACAACGGTCCAAGGTGACCTTCACTATGAATGTCAGTATCTCTTATATGTATGCCTCACCCTGTACATACACATTGGTCACCTTAAATACTACAAACATGCATGTACTGCATGTTATGAGGCTTATCCCAAATGGGCCATTAGGGGCCCACACTCAGCTTGCAAATAGCATTTGGCTTCAGAGTATGCTGGTGGGCATTCTTCTTATGTAGACCTTTCCCTGACCCTAGATCAAGTTTGTAAGACCAAAGCACAGCTACAACCCAAGTGGTATAAAGACAAAGAAGTAAGTGTTGTCTATGATTGACTTGATTCACATAACAGGCAGTGCTTTGCTAAGATAAAGAGTTTAATAGTGACCATAAATACTGTCTAAGGTCGTGTATGGGCTGCCAACCTTTAAAATGACCATTCCTCAGACATTAAACACCCAGCTAAGACAGTAAACTCCCCTCAAATCCACTCCCTATGGGCATGTGTTCATATCTGCCTGTGAGCCTCATTTCACACGTTTACAACGTTTCACATTCAAACAAACATTACTAACCTGCAGGAATGGTATGGATGTCCGTGTCCCGTCTGCCAGAGAGGCCCTCTAATGCGACAGGGTGTATTAATGCCAGTACCATCTCCTCAGCTCGTGTATACTGTAATTTGGTGGGGAAGCCCCCGCCAGTTTGTAAGCTGAAAAATAGAGGTTTACAAATTTAGGGAATTGTGGTCAATACAACAAGCAGCAAAATGCACAACTCAAATATGTACCTGTGATTGCGCCGTTTATTCTGTTTCTTCCGTGCTGCATACTTCAGGTCAGATATTTTTCGCTGTATCTGCTCCACATCTTTAAGCTCCTCCCCCGCTGCATTGACCTGTCTGGTGAGCTCCTCCAAGATTTGTATCTTTCTCATTTTGCTTGCAGATTTTGAATGTCGCCCAGCTCGTCATAATGGAGTGTAGCTCGTCATAATGGAGTGTGAGGCCACTTGCCAATGCGAGAGTTTGGGCCTCACCAAACCTGCCACTCAACTGGCCTCGCCGCAATGTTCGGCCTATTGCTTGCTCTTCTGGCTCATCTATGTTTGTTGGCAATTCGGGGGACATCCTGGGCTGGCTGAAAATGTGATGAAATGTGCGACACGTGGCTTGGGAACGACTGGACTGGACTTGCAATCGGACTGGGGGTCCTTGCCTGGGTAGCCACCGAACTTCCAGGCATGGATGTGGCATATGTATCGGTGGTTTCCACCTGTGCCGGTGGCAAATGGGGCCAAGGAGGAGAAGGTGTGCTTGGGGGGTGGGGCTTCGGGCCCTGTGTCTCTTTGTGGCCTTTGAAGTGGTGCTCCTTTGGCCATGCAAGGTACTGGCACATGGAGCAGAAGAGGCAGTGCTGGCTGGGCTTGGGCCTCTGGCATGCTGGCTCTTACTGGCCTTGCCACTGGTGCTCCTTTGCCCATGCAAGGTTTTGCCACGTGGAGCAAGAGAGGCAGTGCTGGCTGGGCTGGGGCTTCTGGCACGCTGGCTCTTACTGGCCTTGCCACTGGTGCTCCTTTGCCCATTCGATGTATTGGCACGTGGAGCAGGAGGGCAGTGCTGGCTGGGCTGGGGCTTCGGGCACGCTGGCTCTTACTGGCCTTGCCACTGGTGCTCCTTTGCCCATGCGATGTACTGGCATGTGGAGCAGGAGAGGCAGTGCTGGCTGGGCTGGGGCTTCGGGCACGCTGGCTCTTACTGGCCTTGCCACTGGAGCGCGGTTTATGAAGGGATGTGGTTGGGCGGGAAGGAGGGGAGGGTGTTCTTTGTGGGCTGGGGCTTCTCACCCTCTGCTTCTTAGTGGTCTTGTACGTCGTCGTACCTGCCTGCTTTGATGTTGGTGCCTTCTTTGCTGCTCCATCCTTGGCTTTGGTGGTTGGTTTAGCTGTTGCGGCCTTGGTGGCCAATGTCGCCTTGTGTTGCCCACTTTGGCTGCGCGTTTCACGCACCTTGGGAGTAGCTTGGTGTGACCGAGTGGTCGGACGTGAGGAAGAAGGCTCCTCATGCGGCTGGGCCCTTTTGCTGGTGGCCTCCTTGGCTGGTGTGGCCTTAGCGCTGGGTTTTTTTGGTGCCATGCTGACAATCTCAAAGAGAAGGAGCTGTGTGTCCAGGACCCTTTAAATACTAATGACTGGGTATGACGCTTACACGTTCACATACGCGTGCGTCCGGCCATGCGGAACCCGGAAACCGCTGGGGGATTACTTATCTGCTGCAGACAAGAAGAAAGATGGCGCCCACGATCTTCACCCGCCAACAACAGAAGCTGATTATGCTCGTAAGTGTATTGTAAGGACGTTGATTTGCCATCTAAATGCATGCCTATGCCTTGAGGAAGTACAGGAAGAAACAGTTGTTTTTAAAAAGTTTTTAAAACTCCGTGCCAAACAGATGTTAGTGAGCACATGTGCGAACCAAGTCACTTGCAACTAGAAAGATAGTTTGAGGCTAGAAATGTGTTTGGGAATGTCATTTAGTCAACTGATCGAATTGTGACAGATATTTGTATGCAGTTTGATCTAACAACTATTTTTTTGTGTTTTTTAGACTATACTTCAGCGCAGGTACGACTACCTGCCCAACGCGTTCGAGTAGAGGAACGTCGCCCTGGAGATCGTTTCCCGGATCCAGCAGGAGACGGACACCAGCTCGACCATACGCAGATCATGCAGCATTGGTCGGACCTGAAACGACTCGGCGATTTTTCGGGCTCCATTTCCAAGTAAGTACATAGCGATTGCATGGTAGATGTAACTAATACAGAAGGTAGGCCTTTATTTATAAATACTTTTCTTTTCTAGTGCTGGAAATGGAGTACCGAATCCGACGCACCCGGAGGCGCACAGGCCGGCCAGTGCTGCATGAATCTGCAGCAGGAAATGAAGGTGGTGGATCTCCAGGGCGATGTTGCTACCCCTCCTCTGTAGCGGCGTCAGACCAGCCCCTGGACCTTTCTACAGAGGAGGTGCGTCATGGCGTGGGCAGGGAGTCGGCCCAAGCTACGGAGCCATTAGCCTCTGGTATGTGACTCTTAATGTAACCGCACACACATACATGCTATTAAAAGAAAAGCTGATTCCCTTAATCTCTTTTTCTAGATGATTATGTAGCGGGTGAACAATCGGGAGCAGAGACTGCAGCAGATCAGGCCCAGGAGGCACATGGAGAAGGTGGGTGATGTCACACACATATTCAAAATGTCATTTGCTTACTGTTAACTCAGACATTAAAAGTGACCCTATTTTACATGTCTCTACGGCCTCAACTTCCCAGCAGTGGCAGGTCCCAGAACGGAGGGTGGTCCCTGAAGCCGTGCTCGCCAACCAACGAAGTAAGATGTAATGTAATTATTTGGAGTATGTGGGAATTGACATGATGACCAAGATACCTAAAGCCATAGTCAATGGCATTAGCATAATGGCATATGGCCTCTTCCTTTGATTAATTCCTTAGCATAAGGACATATGGCCTCTTCCTTTGATTAATTCCTTAGCCTAATGACATATGGCCTCTTCCTTTGATTAATTCCTTAGCCTAATGACATATGGCCTCTTCCTTTGATTAATTCCTTAGCCTAATGACATATGGCCTCTTTCTTTAATTAATTCCTTAGCATAATGACATATGGCCTCTTCCTTTGATTAATTCCTTAGCCTAATGACATATGGCCTCTTCCTTTGATTAATTCCTTAGCATAATGACATATGGCCTCTTCCTTTGAATAATTCCATAGCATAATGACATATGGCCTCTTCCTTTGATTAATTCCTTAGCATATTAACATATGGCCTCATGAGTTAGCTTAGAACCTAATAAACACTCCATCCACAGGTGTTAAACATGTATTTGCCGACAAATAATGTTTAAATATTTTTTATACAGGGACCACTCGTGCCAGAGTGGCACAACTGAGTGCCAGGGTCCTTCAGTTGGTGGGCCAGATGCAGGAGCTGCGCGACTCGTTGAGGACCAGAGATGAAGAATAATCTTCTGGGGCCTGCAATTGCTGTGTATATAGTTTAAAATTGTTAATTTATGTTTTTAATAAACAAAACATTTTATATGGACATTTAAAAAAAAACAAATAACAAAAACAAAACAAAGTTGTTCAATTTTTATAAAAAAAAAAAAAAAAAATCTAAAAAATAAGGCTAAAGAAAAATGCCATTTAATATTAAAAAAAAAAAACGTGTTTCTTTGTCATTTCATTTTCTAAATACATTCATTAAGGGTTGGTTACCACAAAACGAATGCAAATATAACATTTTAGATATGAAGATTCGCTTGACCGCGATGTGATTTAGGTAAGTTTTAGGTGCGCCAATGGAAGAAGAATGAGACCGTGAAGTGATTAAGTTAAGTTTTAGGGGTGGGAAATGGAAGAATATATTGACCGCGAAGTGATTTAGGTAAGTTTTAGGGGCGAGAAATGGAAGAGGAATGAGACCGCGAAGTGATTTAGGTAAGTTTTAGGGGCGAGAAATGGAAGAAGAATGAGACCGCGAAGTGATTTAGGTAAGTTTTAGGGGCGAGAAATGGAAGAAGAAAGAGACCGCGAAGTGATTTAGCTAAGCATTGTAGCAGAATTGAGCAAACCAAATATGTAGACAAGCACATTAATGAGTTAATTTTGTAGTGCGCAGGCGAAGTGATTTAGTTAGGTTTTAGGGGTGGGAAATGGAAGAATATATTGACCGCAAAGTGATTTAGGTAAGTTTTAGGGGCGAGAAATGGAAGAAGAATGAGACCGCAAAGTGATTTGGGTAAGTTTTGGGGGTGGAAAATGCAAGAATATACTGACCGCGAAGTGATTTAGGAAAGTTTTAGGGGCGAGAAATGGAAGAAGAATGAGACTGCGAAGTGATTTAGGTAAGTTTTAGGGGCGAGAAATGGAAGAAGAATGAGACCGTGAAAGGATTTAGGTAAGTTTTAGGGGCGACAAATGGAAGAAGAATGAGACCACGAAGTGATTTAGGTAAGTTTTAGGGGTGGGAAATGCAAGAATATACTGACCGCGAAGTGATTTAGGAAAGTTTTAGGGGCGAGAAATGGAAGAAGAATGAGACTGCGAAGTGATTTAGGTAAGTTTTAGGGGCGAGAAATGGAAGAAGAATGAGACCGTGAAAGGATTTAGGTAAGTTTTAGGGGCGACAAATGGAAGAAGAATGAGACCGCGAAGTGATTTAGGTAAGTTTTAGGGGTGGGAAATGCAAGAATATACTGACTGCGAAGTGATTTAGGTAAGTTTTAGGGGCAAGAAATGGAAGAAGAATGAGACCGCGAAGTGATTTGGGTACGTTTTAGGGGTGGGAAATGCAAGAATATACTGACCGCTAAGTGATTTAGGTAAGTTTTAGGGGCGAGAAATGGAAAAAGAATGAGACCGCGAAGTGATTTAGGTAAGTTTTAGGGGCGACAAATGGAAGAAGAATGAGACCGCAAAGTGATTTAGGTAAGTTTTAGGGGCGAGAAATGGAAGAAGAATGAGACCGCAAAGTGATTTGGGTAAGTTTTAGGGGCGAGAAATGGAAGAAGAATGAGACCGCGAAGTGATTTAGCTAAGCATTGTAGCAGAATTGAGCGAACCAAATATGTAGACGAGCACATTAATGAGTTAATTTTGTAGTGCGCAGGCGTAAGGTCGTAACGATTTTCGTCTGGACGATTATTTATAGAAAAAGGAAATCAGAATCTAACGGGAAACGTAAATGATTCGTGGGAGGAGACGATGGAAAAAGGGCAAAAACGAAAGCCTACGTTGTAACATGAGTAACATAAACAGAAAACGTAAGCTAGATAATGACATTCTCGTTGGCATACGAACAGACGAAGACTTTACTGAAGGCTTGCGATGCATGCTTAGAATCACTCGTACACTCATACGCGAGCGGGAACATTTAAAAAAAAAAAACATAACGGCACAAAAACGAAAGTCTTTTTTTGTCTCTCTGAATCAACCCTAAAGTGCAAACAGGAATGACTAAAGACAACCTGCTACATCGCATAGAACTATCAGATCAAGCAAAGTATACCTCACCGAAGAAATGAAGAGAGCCAAGGGTCCCCCAGCACAGACCAAAGAGGGTGTGCAATCATTTTTGAGGGTCCCCACTGGGGCGTCTCCAGAGCCCCATCAGGTTTCATTTTCATAGGGTGTAGGCCCCCTTTATTTCGGTCAGCACCCCTTGTTTTCCATTGGTGATTTGAATTTGACATACTTGCATTTATTATTAGGGCTGTACGTATCTAATTTTTGTATACCAATATACTATCAGGCATTAATAGAGGCATGGGATCCTGGGATAGGTGAGTCATTTTGCCTCTTTACAAGGCACTGGTGCGCCCTCACCTGGAATATGCCGTTTAGTTCTAAGTACCAGTTCATAGAACGGACGCTCTGACTATGGAAAGGGTACAGAGGAGAGTCACCAAACTGATAAGAGGAATGAAGGATCTTTTTAAGAAAAGGTTAGGGGAATTAAATCTGTTTAGTCTTGGGAGAAGATGTCTAAGGGGAGACATGATTAACTTGTATAAATATATAAATAGCCAATACAAAAATTATGGGGAAAAGCTATTTTATGTAAAATCCTCTCTGTAAAAACAAGGGGCCACTCCCTCCATGTGGACAAAGATAGATTCATACTCCAGAGGCAGTGATCCTTTTTACCATAAGAACTATACATCTGTGGAATAACCTCCCAGGGGGCTTGTTACAGCATCAACAACTAAAAAAAAAAAAGATTCAATTTTTTTTTAGAAGATAACGACATTAAGGGGTCAATTCAGAGCCAGGTGAGAATTCTCACTCCTTTTTTAGGAGAGAAAACTGCAATTGACTTTCATTGTCTACCGGCTGTAAATTTTCACCTGGTTCTGAATGAGCCCCAAGGTGTTACTATTAGCTGTTATCAGTAAATAACAGTAAATAATAATCCTGTCCCCATGATGCACTTGTATCCTTTTTTTTCATCCATATTATCTATTTAACTTTGTCAGACACTCCTGGGCCCATACCAGTGGCTATTTATTTATTGGCTGACCATGAGATCCGTGAGTGATCCCCGAACTGGAATGCCCCACTCTGTGAAACCGCCCAGGGTGCCCGAAATTCTCACCTTTCCCCCGAACCCACAGTGCATGCACGCCCGGCTCCAGCATCACACACATCCCTCCTCGTCTACTGCATCTGAATGGCTTGTATGTGCAGCTAGGGATTCCATTTAGCTTTTTTAGACACACATTAATATGCGCAGCCGGAGAAGCTGATTTGACGAGTGTCCGCACCTGCACCATGGGCTCGAGGAGAGGTGAGTCTGCTCGTTCTAGGGGGTTTCACACAGCTTCGAAGAACCAAAACCCGGGATAGTGAAAATCCTGGGTTTTGGTCCACTTTAAAGCAGACCAGAACCCACCAGATTTGGGCTGTCCCAATTGGGCATACCCCTGGTTTCGCCATATACTAACCTCAGAATTTGATTCAACAGTGCATGTGTGGGGCCTTCAGCATTCCTCCATCCAAAGCATCCACCCCACTAGCATAATTGACTGACTGGTGGTGGGTGCACTCAGTCGAAGGGGAGCGGCCAGTGCCTGTGCGTTTATTCAGAATAGATGACCGGGCATTAGTATGCACCTCAAACTATTCTGATTCGACGAGAGCCGTCTAAGCTGTCTAAAGCTTCTCAGCTAAAGGGAAGCAGAGAATGCAGCTGTGGAACTGCCGTGAGTTTTTGGGGGTTTCACACAAACACACAACTTTTTTGGGTTTTCCCAAATCGGGGTGCCCCAGGGGTAGTGAAGCAGCCAGTCTTTTAGACTCCAGGGCCAGTGCAAGAGGGTTTTATCTGCTATAAAGTGGACCAAAACCCAGGGCCACTTGATTCCCTCCCCTTGGGGCATCCAGGATGCCCCGCTGTGTGAAACCCCCCATGCCCCCCGGTAAACTCACCTTCTCCCCCGATCCAACAGCACATGTGCGAGCAGTGGCCGCTTCCCGCTGCTACACCAGGCATTTGTGAATGGCAGGGCATGCTTCCTGCTAGAGGGTAGTGGGGACCTAGACGAGTTTGCGTCAGCACTGTCGAGCAAGTGGACCAAAACCCAGGATTTCGACTATCCTGGGTTTTGCTCTTTGCCCCCCGGCACCCCCAGTTGGCGATGCCCCGCTGCATGAAATCCCCCAGGTCACCCGATCTCACTCACCCTTCCTCAGTCCTACCGCACATGCGCAGCCTCTCATCCAGCCAGCGTGCTCTGATCCACTCGAGCCCCTTTGTCCTAGAGCTTATCCCTGAGCTAGGACAATGCCCCGGTCCAGCAAGTATGTCTGCCCTGGAGTCTCATAGACTCCGGGGTGGGTTTTGGTCCACTTTTAGGAAACCTTGTTTTTCTGTCGAGGAATTCAATGCCTAGTCATCAAAATGACAGTGATTTGATGCCATCTTGTGGCCGTTTTTATACATTGCATTTCGGGTGTTCTTTGCTTTGCTGTCGAAGGCAGTGCTAGTGGCGTACAGTCCATCGAGTCAGCTGCTAACACACCCATGGCAGTTTTTTTAGACTGCAGGCACAAAGGGTTTGGGTCCACTTTAATTGTAGCGGTTGTCCTTTTTTTTGGGGGGGGGGGGTGGCCCACTATGACTTTTGCTAAGATGCCCTGTGAAACTTAACCGCCTGGGAATGCAGGAGTAATACTGGGAAATGAAAACAGAAGGTAGAGGTACATTTACCCACTGATTGAAGAGAAGGAGCTCTCTGCAGGGGTCACCTCTGTCTCAGACTTGGTGGGGCCTTCCCTCAGGAATCAGTTGTGTCTAAAATGGGCAAAATATGTTGCAGACATGTGGTCCATGGACATTTGGTCCATTTTGCACGGCAACTCCATGGCCAGCCCTGTGATGTCAGCCACTCGCGTTCCTTGGAGACCAACACGTGGGCCATGTCACTTGCCAATGCAATTTATTCCCATGCCCCCTTTCTATATGAACCAGTGTTGTCGCCCTAGGCTAGCTGATCCAGTGCTGAGCTGGTAGCAGAAGAGTTCTGCCTCGTCTGTTATCATTTGCCTTAGGTAGCCCATGCTGCCTTGTCCAGTTACAGCCAGCTCTCCTTCTCACAAGGGAGCAACTGCCGGTACGCCGTCTGCGGCCAGCTCAGCAGCCCAAAAGAAAGGTGAGTATGAACAGTTTTTTTTTTGGCTACAGATGGGCTTGTAAGCAGATTTTTACACAACTCCCTTTCTCCGGGTCTTGGTCCAGTCTACAGGGGCCATGATTCCCCTATGCTCACTTAGATCCCACGGCGGATGCATAAGTTCTCCTCCAATCATGTTTCATTGCAGTAATGACAGCAATGAATCACGATTAAATAAATTGCTGGGCGTCTCCCTCTGGTTGCTCGCCCCTGCCACCAGCCAATTAGATATGTCTGCCGCCAGTGTGCTGGGATGCTACCAGGGGCCGTGCATGGGGCATGGGAGTGATCAAGGGGGCATCCCATTTCGATACCCCTGTGCTCACCTCGATCCCATGGCGGATGCATAAGCTCTCCTCCAATCATGATTCATTGCAGTTCATATTAATGACCAGCAATGAATCATGATTGAATAGGTTGCTGGGCATCTCCCTCTGGTTGCTCGCCCCTGCCACCAGCCTATCATATATGTCTGCCGCCAGTGTGCTCAGGGGATAGAGAGGTGAATGGGAGTGATCAATGGGGCATGCCATCTTGGGATGCCCCCTTGATCACTTCCGTGGCACATGCTTGGCCCCTGGTGGCATCCCCAGCTACCCCTCCATCCCCTGAGCACACCCGCGCACACTAAGCTCACTGTCCTTACCTTGCCAGTGATCCCACAACCGATGTGTGGGCTCTTCTCCAATCAGGGAAGGCAAAGGCTGAACGAGAAGGTAGTGACAGTCACCCCCATTGTGCTTTCCTGCGCCAGCCATTCAGATAGGCCTGGCACGGGAGTGTACAACAGATCTAGGAATCTCGCCACGGCCTACTGGAGGTTTCACACATCCCAAATCCGCATGCCACACAAAGAAGGAAACCAGATGATGGTAGGACCATGTGGGTTTTGTCTCCAGCATGTAGCATGCTCATGTGTCCTGGTTCCTCATTCAACTTAAGCATTACCTGTAATCCCTGTCTTATCCTGTGGAGGCGCTGTTACCTCACTTTGGTCTTTTCCCTCCGACAGTGGTGGCGGCAAATGACTTGAAGTGGCAGACGACGGGTATGTTCCGACCCTTCGTGGAGGTCACCATGATCGGCCCTCACTTAAGCGACAAGAAAAGGAAATTTACCACCAAGTCCAAGAGCAACAACTGGGCACCCAAATACAACGAGACATTCCACTTGTGAGTATAGAGGGTGTTGTGGGAGCCAGGGGCAGTGCTTTAGGGCCAGTTGCGCTGCTGCCTTTAACACCTACATTCAATCCCTGCCCCCTTAGTCTCCCTCTCAGCCCCCTGTACCCAGCCCCACTGTACCTACCAGCTAAGGAACCCCAGCCCCCCTAATGCTATAGCCCTGGCATCATGGTTGGGGGGCCTCAGCAAAGATATCTTGGGCCGGCCAGGGGCTGGTAAAATCCAGGGCTGATTTTAGTTGGCAGGGGGTTGATCAGGTAGGTGGGTGGTTGGGCGGCAGGTAGGTAAATAGGTGGGTAGGCGGGAGGTAGCGGGATGGGTAAGTGGGCAGGCAAGTAGGTAGGTCGGTGGGAAACAGTTCACCACCGTGAATCATCTGCTTGGCAGGTACACAAACAACAGTTTGTTTTTAAACTATTAATTTAGTGAAAATGAAGGTGAAAGTGCTACTACCAGACCAGAAGCGGACTGGCCATAGGGAGACCCAGGACAATGCCCTGTGGGCCATAACACTTTGGGGCCAGTTGGGATGCTGGCCACATTCAATCTCAGCCCACATACCCTGTTTCCCCGAAAATAAGACATCCTCCGAAAATAAGGCCTAGTGCCTGCTTTCGGAGGATATCGTTATGTAAGTCATCCCCCGAAAATTGTATTGTAACCGCTAGGGGGCGTAATGACGGGGCACGTAAGGGGGGAGGTGGAGGAGACGCACGCTGCCTGTCTTCTGTCAAGACATCCCCCGAAAATAAGGCCAAGTGCCATATTTCCGGGGAAAAATTAATATAAGACAGTGTCTTATTTTCGGGGAAACAGGGTAGTCTCCATCTCAGCCCCCTTTACCCACAAGCCAAGGAACCCTAGCCCCCAATGCTATAGCCCCAGCATCATGGTGTCGGTGGCTTTGCAAGGATGTCTCGGGCCAGCCAGGGGCTGGTTAAATCCTGGGCTGATTTTTGGCCCCAGTCTGTCACTGTAACGGACCAACACTATTTTTACAATAGATGAATGTTAGTCCACTATGAGTAAGACGGGGGGGGGGGGTGTTCGATCATCCCCCTGAAAAAAACCTTAATCTTACCCGACACCCGGCTCAGACTGGCCCCCAAGGTTATTAGGAAATGCCTCTATGCTCCCCAGGTTCCAGGGTATCCTTTAAGGGCCTTCATCACCAAAACCTTAACTATAAATTGTTATAGCATAGCATATAGCTTATTTCTCTTCCATTTTACTTCAGGCCATCAGAGTAATTCAGTAACGATAGGGTTAACCTCTCGGCTGAAGGACGTGGACTGCAAGACAAAGGTGTGGCTCCTCCTCCCGGCCTATATCCTTCCAGCTGACTTCCTCCAATCTAGTTTCTTTCTTGTAGTTGGAACTGGACTGCAAGAGTGTATCTGAATTCCTCTCCCATTTACTTTTTGTTTTTAAGGATTATGCCTTGGAATCAGGGTCATTGAAGACCCTGACTGTTCCTGGGCCCTTATACTCCTGTGATCTGGATGGACCCACAATACCGCCACTATGCCGGATCAGGATGGTAAGGGTAAACGCAAGGGTCCTGGGGCACTTTGGGGTGTCATTGGCGCTTTAAATAGCAAATCAGCCGCAGGTTTTTGTCTGGTGAGCCTGATTGTTGGTGACCAGGGGAATTATTTTCCCCCTTTTATTGCTCTTTCCCACGTGTTAATGGTGTGTGTATGTTGTTGTAAAATTCGAAATTTGCACGCCTTTGAGGGGCAGGGCCAGGGAGTCAGGAAGGATCAGGCTGCCTACTTCCACTGGCAGCGAGGAAAGATCGCTGTTTCATCTGCAGCCTCTGGATGATTTTTGGCTAGGCTAAGCACCGCCGCCGCTGCTGGAACAATTTCGGGTAGGCAAAGTACCTAGTACTGCCGACGCCACCAGTTCTCCTCCGGCTTACATCACTTCTTGTCGGGCGCCGCCTCTGAAACTATTTCGGGCAGGCAAAGTACCTAGCACTGCCGATGCCGCCAGTTCTCCTCCGGCTTACAGCGCTTCTTGACAGCTGCCGCCTCTGGAACAATTTGGGGTAGGCAAAGTACCTAGCACTGCCGACGTCGCTGGTTCTCCTCCGGCTTACAGTGCTTCTTATCGGCCGCCACCTCTGGGTTGCGGTTCTCCACCCAGCCGGACACTCTGGACTTCCTTGTCCGGAAGCTCGCCGCTTCCCCCGCCGGACACTCGGACTCGTGGCCGGCAGGTTGGCTGCTTCTGAGTCGCTGCACCACCACCCTCATGTGGGCCTAAACATTTAGGTAGGTTAAATTGATTTTATTTTTCATATGTTTATTGTGTATATTAATATTATGTTTATAAATATTTATATTGTTCATAATTCCCAAGAAGGATGGTATGGTGCACCCGATATTAGATCTCGAGGGCCTCAACAAGTTCGTCCTTCTGAAGAAATTCTGCATGGAATCTTTAAGATCTACAGTGATGTCACTCCAGCCAGGAGATTTTATGACCACGGTGGATATAAACTATGCGTACCTACACATTCCGACCATCAGAAATATCTGCGGTTTGCAGTAGATGACCTACATCTTCAGTTGTGACTCTGCCCTTCAGCCTGTCGTCAGCACCAAGGGTGTTTTCCAAGGTAGTGGCAGGCCTCATGGCTTTTCTAAGAGGTTAAAGGATACGTAATCCCTTACTTAGACAATCTGTTCATATGGGCCCCATTATTTCAGTAGGCCCAGAAGTATACACAGATTGTCTTATCGACATTAGAAGAATTCGGCTGGATAGTCAGCTATCAAGGGTCGAATATCATTCCTTTAAGAGATTTTTCTTTTCTGGGAATGTCATTCAACACTTCACAAGTCAAAGTGTTTCTTCTGAAACAGAAGAGACGTTTACTTCAGGCCAGGGTACAGGGTCTCTTGTCTTACCCTCACCTGACGATTCCTCAAGGAATCTGTTGGGCCTGATGGTGTCTTGCTTTGAGGCAATGCTCTTTGCACAGTTTACACAAGACCCCTGCAGATAGAATTGCTCTCGATATGGGATCAAGACCCACACACTCTGGATCACGCCTTTTGTTTGACACATCCAACAAGGCAGTCCCTAACCTGGTGGCTGGGTTCTCAGCCTCTTCAGATCGGCAAATCCTTCCTTTTAGTATAGTGGAAGATCATCACTACGGACGCCAGTCTAACAGGTTGGGGGGTGTCATGGAGTCACATGCGATCCAGGGACAGTGGAGTCCAGAGGAGAACAATTCTACTTTGTCTCACACATTGGACGTCGCATCTGAGGGGCATCCTGTCCGGATTCAAACAAACAATTGGACGGCGGTGGCATATATCAATGACCAGGGGGCTCCAGAAGCAGGAAAGCCCTCATGGAGATGAGCTGTATCTTACGTGGGGCCGAGAAGCAGGTTCCATGCACCTTGGCAGTACACATACCAGGAGTAGACAACTTGCAGGCCAATCATCTCAGCAGAGCGGTCCTGCATCAGGGGGAATGGTCTCTCAGTCAGAGGGTCTTTCAATCCTAATGCATGCACTGGGGGATCCCAGACATAGATCTCTTTGCGTCACGGCACAATCACAGGGTTCCGAAGTTTGTGTCCCGGTCCAGGGATTTTCTAGCAACAGATGTCCTGACTCTTCAGTGGTCAGCATTTAAGCTTCTTTATGCATTCCCTCCAATTCTACTCCTCAGTCGAGTACTGAAAAAGAGGGAGTCCCAGCCATTCTGGAGGCTCTATAAGGCACTCCAATTTACAAGTTCTGGCACTGACGGCCTGGATATTGAAGCCTCCGTCTTGGCAGAAAGGGTTATTTTCTGCCAGAGTCATCCAGATTATGATTTAGGCCAGAATGCAGAAAGGTCTTGATAAAGGTCTTCAATTGAGTACTGTAAGAGGACAGATATCTGCTTATCTGTATTTTTTTTTTAGAAACCCATAGCTGGGAATAAGTTTATTAAGACTTTTTTTACAGGGAGTCACTCATGTGCGTGCTCCTCGTAAACCACTTCTGCTGGTTTGGGACCTGAACTTAGTTTCATCAGCTCTTCAGGGTCCTCCTTTTTGAGCCTATGGCAGTTGCGTCGTTAGGTTTGATGACTCTTTAATGTTATCTTTTTAGTGACAGTAACCTCAGTAAGAAGGGTTTCTGCATTAGCAGCTTTATCGGTTAAGCCTCCTTATTTAGTCTTGCACAAGGACAAGGCTGTTTTCCATTTTAAACAAGATGTTCTTCCTAAAGTGGTTTCCCCTTTTTCATCTTAATGAAGAGGTGGTTTTGCCTTCCTTATGTCCTGCTCCATTGTCCAATAAGGAAAGGGTTCTTCATTCGCTAGATGTAGTAAGAGCATTGAAATATTATCTCACTACTACACAATCTTTCCACAGGTCAGACTCCTTATGCGTCATACTTGAGGGTCCACGACAGGGTCTTCCACCAGCTAGGTCCACCATCAGTCGATGGATTAGACAAGCAGTGGTAAGAGTCTATGTCTCCAAAGGGAAGGATCCTCCCTTTTAGGATTACGGCTCATTCGACACAAGCTATTGGATCATCTTGGGCTTTTCAGCATCAAGCTTCAGTAGAACAATGATGCAAGGCCGCTACTTGGTCTTCAGTTCATACATTTACCAAATTCTATAAGGTAGAGCCTCGGCAGATGCTGCTTTTGGTAGGAAGAAATTACATACAGTAGTAAACTAGATGGTTTTGGAATGTCCTAATCCTGATAGAAAGGAATACGTTTTTTTGGGATCCCAACGGAATTAAGGGTACTGCTTTTGGAGTTCCCTATCGTTACTGAATTCTTCTGATGCCCTGAAGTAAAATGAAAGAGAAAAGATAATTCTGTGAGAACTCACCTGTAGAATTGATTTCTCTTCCATTATTACTTTAGGACATCAGACCCTCCCTGTCTGCAGGTTACTATGTCCATTCCTTGGATGCCTAGTCTTAGAGTAGTGGTAAATATGTAAATAGTTTGATCTGCATATTAAAAAAAAAAGATAAACAGAGAACGAAATCTTGAATTTTGTCTCCAACAGGAGATATAGGTATGCCTCCCGGGCGGCTGGTTCTGCTGCTTTTCAATTAAACTGGATTGGAAGAAGTCAGACGGAAGGATATAGGACAGGAGGAGGAGCCACACCTTTGCCTTGCAGTCCACGCCCTTTGGCCGAGAGGTTAACCCTATTGTTACTGAATTCTTATGATGTCCTTGAAGTAATAATCGAAGAGAAATCAATTCTACAGGTGAGTTCTCACAGAATTATCTTTTGTGGCACCCCAAGTGCACACACACAGACAATACAATTTGCCATAATGTTTCTGTGCATGTGCCCTAAGTGTAAGCCAGTAATACTTACATCTAAATTTGGAGTGGGCCCCAGGCATCCCAGTCTGACGCTGCTGGACACCACGCTCCTTAGACAATAAGTGGCCATGTGATTGGCCAGTGGCGGTCATGTGTCCCGCTTTGAGAGCTTCCAGTTAAGAGTGGCACAGATCACCACTGGGTGGGGGGAGTGCTGTGTCAGGTAAGACTTGATTGAGGTGGGACCCCAGAATTTGGGATACCCACCAGAGTGGACCAACAGTCATTTTTTGTAAAATGGGCGTTGTTCAGGTTTTATTCCAGTTATCCTCAGATTAGAAGGTGATAGGGACACATCTTCCTACATAGAGACATACCCCCTAACCCGTCTCTCCACTCTCTTTAGCATTCTGGGGAACGAGGACGGTCCGGAGTGTTACGAACTACAGGTCTGTGTGAAGGATTACTGTTTCGCCCGAGAAGACCACGTGCTGGGCATTGCTCTTATCCAGCTCCGGGACATATCCGACAAGGGCAGCTGTGCTTGCTGGTGTCCCTTGGGGCGCAGCATCCACATGGACGACACTGGCCTGACTATTCTGCGGATCCTTTCCCAGCGCACAAACGACGAGGTGGCCCGGGAGTTTGTCAAGCTCAAATCCGAGACCCGCTCTACCGAAGAAGCCAGCTGAAGCTGAAACTCGTCCACTACCATGTGCCAATTTTTACTAGGCCTCGATCCTCCGGCCTGACGAAAAGAGGAGAGAAGGCGGCGAGGAGGAGTTTGAGCAGATTATTTATTTTTATATTTCCGGACATCGCATAGAAACTTGTAATAAAGAGAACCTATCATGTAAATAAGATATTTATTTAAAGATGACATTTTCGGTGGTGACTAAAGAAATTAATGCGATCAATCTTGTGGGCTTAAAGTGACTATTTCCCCTCATGCGAGGTAAGAAAGACACCTCCTGAAAGGGTAACAAGTCCCAAACCTCTTAAACTCAAGTATGGGAGAGATGCCGACCAGATATCAGGGGTGCGCAGGGTCAATCAGGGCAATCTGCCCTCTGTCCCGAATTTATGTGACTCTCACAATATGTTAATTTTGTTTTTTCCATTTTATGCGATTTTTATTTTTATGCAGCGATATGATGTCAAATTTCTGGCTCGTTGAGGCAATTTTTTTGTACCAGCCCGAGTATTTTTTTAGCAGGAGGAACGAAGACGATGCAGCTTTCAGGAGGAACAAGGAAGACATACCCGTCAGGAGACGAGGAAGACGCACCTTTTAGGAGATGAGGAAGAAGCACCCTTCAGGAGACCAAAAAGTTGCAAACTTCAGGATACGAGGAAGATGCACCCTTCAGAAGACCAGGAAGACACCTCCTTCAGGAGACGAAGAAGACACACCCTTCAAGAAACAAGGAAGGTGCACTCTTCGGGCGACGAGGAAGGCGCACCCTTTAGAAGACGAAGGCGCACCCTTCAGCCGACGAGGAAGACTCACCCTTCAGCCGACGAGGAAGGCGCATCCTTAAGCCGATGAGGAAGGTGCACCCTTCAGCCGACGAGGAAGGCGCACCCTTCAGGCGTCGAGGAAGGCGCACCCTTCAGGCGTCGAGGAAGGCGCACCCTTCAGGCGTCGAGGAAGGCGCACCCTTCAGGCGTCGAGGAAGGCGCACCCTTCAGGTGTCGAGGAAGGCGCACCCTTCAGGCATCGAGGAAGGTGCACCCTTCAGACAACGAGGGAGGCGCACCCTTTAAAAGACGAAGGCGCACGCTTCAGACGTCAAGGAAGGCGCACGCTTCAGACGTCAAGGAAGGCGCACCCTTCAGGCATCGAGGAAGGCACACCCTTCAGGCGATGAGGAGGAAACAAGGAAGATGCACCTTACAGGACGAAAGTGTTACACTGAGTAAATCCACGTGCCATAACCTGGTGCTTTGTGTGAGGGGTGTCTGGATTTTTTTTTTCATATTATTATTATTATTGCACTATTATGAAGGATTATTTTTTCAATTCTTAATTAAATTTGCGTGTAACATTCTCATTGGATAGAACAGGGGGGTTTGACATTTTCTTTATCTGACTAAACATTGCATGACTGGCAGCTCATAGTGGATGGATGTTACACCTCTCCGTATTGTACAAAATGAAGATGAACCCGCACAAGATATATAATCTATAAATATTTTGCCTCTCTTCTGCTGGGACTGTGGTGCCCCCTGGTGCTGGCTGTACAACATAACGCCCAAGCAGCAGAATACTCCTTGTTGCCAGATGTGAGAATATGATGTAGACTCGTCATTGTACGTGCCATTGTCACACAGCCGATACCTGTAGTTCTGCTGTTAAATAAATGTATGAAATCTAACACAACAATTACCAGTTATAAATTTGTTCGAATAACAGAACCTATGACTGTGACTTTCACACCCTATAAGGAATTGTATGTCTTATTTATTTATAAAGTGCCACTGTGACAAAGCCGGTATCGTGATCACATGGTACGTTTTTGTTAATAAGACACAGACAGTCTGCGGGGCTCCTTAACTGACACAAGTGAACAGAGCCCAGCCAGCCAGTAATAAAGCCACCAGCTCTTGTTAAAGACAGGCTCGGTCCATTAGTTGGGGCAATTTAAGACCAGAAGCCAGCGCGGTAGCATGTAATATGACCGAGACACGGACAAGTGAGAATTCGTGGATCAAAATAATCAAGTAGCCCAAAATGAATTTATATGTTTAATCACTTTAAGAGCACACTAGACAAACTATATACATACAATTAGTAGATGCAATACAGGTCAGAAGGGAAATTACAAGTGAGTAAGTAAGTAACAGAATGATCAGATAATAATGTCAGAATAACTGCCTTATTGCAGTTAGTTAGTGATATGTAGTGATGCAGGGCAGAAATGTGCTTTGAAAGTTAAGGTTAGGAGTTTAAATTGAATTCTCACAGAAATTGGTAGCCAGAGGAGGGACTGACACAGGAGCAGCACTGAGTCGAGCAGCAGAGTTGAGAATAGATTGGAGGGGTGGCTGTTTGTTGGTAGACCACACAGGAGGGTGTTGCAGTAGTCTAGCCTAGCACTAGAATATTAGTGATTAGGGTGAGAAGAAGGGACAGATGCAGGAGATATTTATGAGTTGGAGGTGACAGGAGGTGGCTAGTGACTAAATGTGAGATGTGAATGAAAGAGAAGAGTCCAGTATAACACCAAAACATGGTGCTCTGTGAGTTGGTGGAGGTGTGGAGGCAGTAGGTTAGTTAGATGGTGGAAAGACGCTAACTTAGTCTTGTCCAAGTTTAGTTTGAGGAAGTGAGAGTAATGAAGAGAGAGTTCAACCGTCAGGAAGCCGAGATAAGAGAGATCAGGGCTGGGAGGTAGATTTGAGTTTTGTCTGCATAGACAGCGTCTCCCCCAGAATATCCTAGAACTGATGCCATAAGATGGTTTGTCAAGTCAACAATGTTTAGGGAGGACTATGGGTAAGTGCTGCCACACCCAGGGTTTAGGTTGCAGAACATGCTGGTGCACAGCCTGTTTTGATTGAGTACAGCGTGCCCACCTCCTTACGTCATGCTGGTGCAGCAGAGTTGAGAATAGATTGGAGGGGTGCTTTCTCTCTGGTGTGCCACAAGGCTCTGTCCTGGGCCCCATTCTTTTTAATATGTAAGTGACATAGGAGAAGGCTCTCTCCTGGGCCCCATTATTTTAATATGTTTGTAAGTGACATAGGAAAATTTTGCCTGTTTGCTGATGATACAAAGGTGAGTAATAGGGTGGGGACTCCTGGAGGTGTCTGCAAAATGGAAAATAATGTGGCTTTACTGGATAAATGGTCAAAACATTGGAAACTGGTGTTTAATGTAAAATCATGCACTTGGGTAGAAGGAATCCCTGCTCCGAGTTTGTTAGCCAGGACCTGGGAGGAGAGAGATTTAGGGATACTGATTACTGATAGATGCAAGATGATTGGACAGTGTAGCCAGGCAGTGGGAAAAGCAATCAGGATGCTCGGCTGCATAGCTCGAGACATCACCAGTAGGAAGAGGGAGGTTGTGGTGCTGCTGTATAGAACCCTGGTGAGGCCACAGCTAGAATACTGTGTGCAGTTCTGGAGACCTTACCTAATAGAACCAAATAGAACGGCCAGCAACAAAAATGGTGGAAGGACTCAAAGTGGACCAAAACCCAGGATTTTGACTAGCCTGGGTTTTGGTCCTTGCCCCCGGGGCACCCCGATCGGGGGTGTCCCGCTGCGTGAAACCCCCCAGATCGCCCCTCACCTACTCTCAGTCCTACGGCGCAAGCTCTGCTGCTCGCCTAATTAGCACGCTCGGAGCCGCTGACGTCACTTCATCACAAATGCCTGGCGTGGGCACGTGCCCTGCTAGAGGGATAGCGGGATACGGGCGTGGCTCGTGCATGCGCCGTTGGACCCGGCAGCAAGGTAAGTGTATGGGGGCGACCTGGGGGGTTTCACACAGCGGGGCATCCTAATTTTGGAGGGAGGGTATAGGGGGAAGGAATCTTAGAGATTCCCGAGCCAATTGCGGTGGGTTTTGGTCCACTTTAAACTTAAAACTTATCAGGAGAGACTTAAAGAACTTAATTTTTACAGTCTGGAGGAAAGAAGGGAGAGGGGGGACATGATGGAGACTTTTATGTATGTGAAAGGACTGAAAAAGGTTCAGGAGGGAAGTGTTTTTAAAAGGTCAATGAGCACCTGCCTGGGATAAGCCTCCATTTATCCTAAGATAAAGAGAACATACAGTATACACATAAGGGCAGACTAGATGGACTGTATGGTCCCCTTTTGCTGTCATCCTTCTATGTTTCAGCTGGCAACAAATTATTTAACACTAATTGATGCAGTGAGCAGCTTCTTATTTGTTAAACAACCAAGTTGGAGGACACATCCTGTGGTCGTGAAACAGATGTTAATATGTTGTCACATATTTGGCATGCATCAATCAAGAGAAAACATCTCAGATATTGGTGAAACTACTAAAATCGGGTTAAGAACTGTTCAACACAATATTAAAAATTAGAAGGACCCATCATTCTTCTGCAGAAGACCCATTTTTGCCAACCCTGCATAACAGATACTATACCTCTTGGTTTCACATCACGAACCCAACAGGTAAGTCCCCGAGGGTCTCTGTTGCAATACATAAGTCTGTTCCCCACACATTATTAGACCACTTGGCGGACCCAGGAAATACCTCTTGCTTAAACTGTCCATACACCCAAAAACGTATACGGTGGCAAGCATGTAAGTGCTACCTCAAAAAGGTAGAAGACTTTGTGGAGGGAATTATGATAGTAGGGGGAGACCTGAACCTACCGCTTAACCCGGCCCTAGACACCTCGACAGGGAGAACCTTGGTTCCCCTCGGACAATTGCAGTCTCTAAGGAAAGCGCTACACAACCTACAACTAATGGACACCTGGAGGCTGGAGCATGAGCAGGCAAAGGATTTCACATACTTTTTGCCAGCTCATAACTCATATAGTCGCATAGTAATATAAAATGATATATTTAGGGTTGCGCTATTAGTTAACAATATAACAATTTAGAATCTAGAGATTAAACGTCCACCTGCTAGGAGTAATATCAGAACTGTAGCCACAGCAGTCCCAAGAAGATGCAAGCAAGTTTTGGTGTATAGCCACAGCCGGTTATAAATCGGTCACTCTGCGGGACATACAACTTCAAAGTTCAACGCCAAAAGTGTTATATTTCCATTAAGGTGTGTTTATCCCACCACCTTATAAGTATAAAGCAAATACCAGATTTCTTTAGAAAAAAACGCGTTGTAATCACATAGCAAGTAATTTAATTCCTCCTTAAGGATTGGGATCTGCTACTTTCAAATTCATCCACTTTTTCACTTCTTAATGGCAATAAAAACGGGTCTTGTGATCAACGTTCCCTCTAAGGTGCGCAGCCGCGCACCCGCATCTGCCCCTCCGCGCAGCCCCGTCTGCTGCCTGCGCACGGTCGCCTTACGTCGCCGCGGCCGCCAGGTGTCCGGGGCCGGCGGCCAGGAGGAAAAACTGCGTGCGGAGCCGGTGGGCAGGGGCCGGCGAGCAGGAGGAAAGACCGCGTGCGTGGCTGGTGGGCGGGGCTGGCGAGCAGGAGGAAAGACGGGGCGGGGCCGGCGGCCAGGAGGAAAGACCGAGTGAGGGGTAGTAGGTGGGGCCGGCGAGCAGGAGAAAAGACAGGGGGCGGGGCCGACGAGCAGGAGGCGTTGTGTTGCTGCTGGCGGGTGACCAGGAGGCCTGTGTCTGGTGGTCGGCGGGGAGCTGGTAAGTGACCCTCCGTTGATAGAGTCGCTGTGGTGGTGAGTGACAGTGTGTTCAGTGATGGGGGTGTGACAGACTCATTCAGCTGCAGCCTCATGCTAAGTGTTCCCACCTGTGCTGCAATGTGATTGGTTCCCTTACATTAAAGCGGACCTACACTGTCCCTGACAACTATATCCTGGGTCACAGGCTCACTACACTCTTTTAAGCTACTCCTATACAGCAATAGCAATGGTGAACACCTGGAAAAACTCACCTTTCCCCGCTCCACCTCTCTTCTCCCTGCTCTGTCCCATCCCATCTCTCTATTCCCAGCTCTGTCCCATCCCATCTCTCTATTCCCAGCTCTGCCCCATCCCATCTCTCTATTCCCTGCTCTGCCCCATCCCATCTCTCTATTCCCTGCTCTGCCCCATCCCATCTCTCTATTTCCAGATCTGCCCCATCCCATCTCTCTATTCCCTGCTCTGCCCCATCCCATCTCTCTATTCCCTGCTCTGCCCCATCCCATCTCTCTATTTCCAGATCTGCCCCATCCCATCTCTCTATTCCCAGCTCTGTCCCATCCCATCTCTCTATTCCCAGCTCTGTCCCATCCCATCTCTCTATTCCCTGCTCTGCCCCATCCCATCTCTCTATTCCCTGCTCTGCCCCATCCCATCTCTCTATTCCCTGCTCTGCCCCATCCCATCTCTCTATTTCCAGATCTGCCCCATCCCATCTCTCTATTCCCAGCTCTGTCCCATCCCATCTCTCTATTCCCAGCTCTGTCCCATCCCATCTCTCTATTCCCAGCTCTGTCCCATCCCATCTCTCTATTCCCAGTTCTGTCCCATCCCATCTCTCTATTCCCAGCTCTGTCCCATCCCATCTCTCTTTTTCCAGCTCTGTCCCATCCCATCTCTATTCCCAGCTCTGCCCCATCCCATCTCTCTATTCCCAGATCTGCCCCATCCCATCTCTCTATTCCCTGCTCTGCCCCATCCCATCTCTCTATTATCCCAGCTCTGTCCCATCCCATCTCTCTATTCCCAGGTTTGTCCCATCCCATCTCTCTATTCCCAGGTTTGTCCCATCCCATCTCTCTATTCCCAGTTCTGTCCCATCCCATCTCTCTATTCCCTGCTCTGCCCCATCCCATCTCTCTTCTCCCAGCTCTGTCCCATCCCATGTCTCTTTTCCCAGCTCTGTCCCATCCCATCTCTCTATTCCCAGCTCTGTCCCATCCCATCTCTCTATTCCCAGCTCTGCCCCATCCCATCTCTCTATTCCCAGCTCTGTCCCATCCCATCTCTCTATTCCCAGCTCTGTCCCATCCCATCTCTCTATTCCCAGCTCTGTCCCATCCCATCTCTCTATTCCCAGCTCTGCCCCATCCCATCTCTCTATTCCCAGATCTGCCCCATCCCATCTCTCTATTCCCTGCTCTGCCCCATCCCATCTCTCTATTATCCCAGCTCTGTCCCATCCCATCTCTCTATTCCCAGGTTTGTCCCATCCCATCTCTCTATTCCCAGCTCTGTCCCATCCCATGTCTCTTTTCCCAGCTCTGTCCCATCCCATCTCTCTATTCCCAGCTCTGTCCCATCCCATCTCTCTATTCCCAGTTCTGTCCCATCCCATCTCTCTATTCCCTGCTCTGCCCCATCCCATCTCTCTATTCCCAGCTCTGCCCCATCCCATCTCTCTTTTCCCAGCTCTGTCCCATCCCATCTCTCTATTCCCAGCTCTGTCCCATCCCATCTCTCTATTCCCAGCTCTGCCCCATCCCATCTCTCTTTTCCCAGCTCTGTCCCATCCCATCTCTCTATTCCCAGCTCTGCCCCATCCCATCTCTCTATTCCCAGCTCTGTCCCATCCCATCTCTCTATTCCCTGCTCTGTCCCATCCCATCTCTTTATTCCCAGCTCTGTCCCATCCCATCTCTTTATTCCCAGCTCTGTCCCATCCCATCTCTCTATTCCCAGCTCTGTCCCATCCCATCTCTCTATTCCCAGCTCTGTCCCATCCCATCTCTCTATTCCCAGCTCTGTCCCATCCCATCTTTCTATTCCCAGCTCTGTCCCATCCCATCTCTATTCCCAGCTCTGCCCCATCCCATCTCTCTATTCCCAGATCTGCCCCATCCCATCTCTCTATTCCCTGCTCTGCCCCATCCCATCTCTCTATTATCCCAGCTCTGTCCCATCCCATCTCTCTATTCCCAGGTTTGTCCCATCCCATCTCTCTATTCCCAGGTTTGTCCCATCCCATCTCTCTATTCCCAGTTCTGTCCCATCCCATCTCTCTATTCCCTGCTCTGCCCCATCCCATCTCTCTATTCCCAGCTCTGTCCCATCCCATCTCTCTTCTCCCAGCTCTGTCCCATCCCATGTCTCTTTTCCCAGCTCTGTCCCATCCCATCTCTCTATTCCCAGCTCTGTCCCATCCCATCTCTCTATTCCCAGCTCTGCCCCATCCCATCTCTCTATTCCCAGCTCTGTCCCATCCCATCTCTCTATTCCCAGCTCTGTCCCATCCCATCTCTCTATTCCCAGCTCTGTCCCATCCCATCTCTCTATTCCCAGCTCTGCCCCATCCCATCTCTCTATTCCCAGATCTGCCCCATCCCATCTCTCTATTCCCTGCTCTGCCCCATCCCATCTCTCTATTATCCCAGCTCTGTCCCATCCCATCTCTCTATTCCCAGGTTTGTCCCATCCCATCTCTCTATTCCCAGCTCTGTCCCATCCCATCTCTCTATTCCCAGCTCTGTCCCATCCCATCTCTCTATTCCCAGGTTTGTCCCATCCCATCTCTCTATTCCCAGTTCTGTCCCATCCCATCTCTCTATTCCCTGCTCTGCCCCATCCCATCTCTCTTCTCCCAGCTCTGTCCCATCCCATGTCTCTTTTCCCAGCTCTGTCCCATCCCATCTCTCTATTCCCAGCTCTGTCCCATCCCATCTCTCTATTCCCAGTTCTGTCCCATCCCATCTCTCTATTCCCTGCTCTGCCCCATCCCATCTCTCTATTCCCAGCTCTGCCCCATCCCATCTCTCTTTTCCCAGCTCTGTCCCATCCCATCTCTCTATTCCCAGCTCTGTCCCATCCCATCTCTCTATTCCCAGCTCTGCCCCATCCCATCTCTCTTTTCCCAGCTCTGTCCCATCCCATCTCTCTATTCCCAGCTCTGCCCCATCCCATCTCTCTATTCCCAGCTCTGTCCCATCCCATCTCTCTATTCCCTGCTCTGTCCCATCCCATCTCTTTATTCCCAGCTCTGTCCCATCCCATCTCTTTATTCCCAGCTCTGTCCCATCCCATCTCTCTATTCCCAGCTCTGTCCCATCCCATCTCTCTATTCCCAGCTCTGTCCCATCCCATCTCTCTATTCCCAGCTCTGTCCCATCCCATCTTTCTATTCCCAGCTCTGTCCCATCCCATCTCTCTATTCCCAGCTCTGTCCCATCCCATCTCTCTTTTCCCAGCTCTGTCCCATCCCATCTCTCTATTCCCAGCTCTGCCCCATCCCATCTCTCTATTCCCAGCTCTGTCCCATCCCATCTCTCTATTCCCTGCTCTGTCCCATCCCATCTCTCTATTCCCAGCTCTGCCCCATCCCATCTCTCTATTCCCAGCTCTGTCCCATCCCATCTCTTTATTCCCAGCTCTGTCCCATCCCATCTCTCTATTCCCAGCTCTGTCCCATCCAATCTCTCTATTCCCAGCTCTGTCCCATCCCATCTCTCTATTCCCAGCTCTGTCCCATCCCATCTCTTTATTCCCAGCTCTGTCCCATCCCATCTCTCTATTCCCAGCTCTGTCCCATCCCATCTCTCTATTCCCAGCTCTGTCCCATCCCATCTCTCTATTCCCAGCTCTGTCCCATCCCATCTCTCTTTTTCCAGCTCTGTCCCATCCCATCTCTCTATTCCCAGCTCTGTCCCATCCCATCTCTCTATTCCCAGCTCTGCCCCATCCCATCTCTCTATTCCCAGATCTGCCCCATCCCATCTCTCTATTCCCTGCTCTGCCCCATCCCATCTCTCTATTATCCCAGCTCTGTCCCATCCCATCTCTCTATTCCCAGCTCTGTCCCATCCCATCTCTCTATTCCCAGCTCTGTCCCATCCCATCTCTCTATTCCCAGGTTTGTCCCATCCCATCTCTCTATTCCCAGTTCTGTCCCATCCCATCTCTCTATTCCCTGCTCTGCCCCATCCCATCTCTCTATTCCCAGCTCTGCCCCATCCCATCTCTCTATTCCCAGCTCTGTCCCATCCCATCTCTCTATTCCCAGCTCTGCCCCATCCCATCTCTCTTCTCCCAGCTCTGTCCCATCCCATCTCTCTATTCCCAGCTCTGTCCCATCCCATCTCTCTATTCCCAGTTCTGTCCCATCCCATCTCTCTATTCCCAGTTCTGTCCCATCCCATCTCTCTATTCCCAGTTCTGTCCCATCCCATCTCTCTATTCCCTGCTCTGTCCCATCCCATCTCTCTATTCCCAGCTCTGCCCCATCCCATCTCTCTATTCCCAGCTCTGTCCCATCCCATCTCTCTATTCCCTGCTCTGTCCCATCCCATCTCTTTATTCCCAGCTCTGTCCCATCCCATCTCTTTATTCCCAGCTCTGTCCCATCCCATCTCTCTATTCCCAGCTCTGTCCCATCCCATCTCTCTATTCCCAGCTCTGTCCCATCCCATCTCTCTATTCCCAGTTCTGTCCCATCCCATCTCTCTATTCCCTGCTCTGCCCCATCCCATCTCTCTATTCCCAGCTCTGTCCCATCCCATCTCTCTATTCCCTGCTCTGCCCCATCCCATCTCTCTATTCCCAGCTCTGTCCCATCCCGTCTCTCTATTCCCAGCTCTGTCCCGTCCCGTCTCTCTATTCCCAGCTCTGTCCCATCCCATCTCTCTATTCCCAGCTCTGTCCCATCCCATCTCTCTATTCCCAGCTCTGTCCCATCCCATCTCTCTATTCCCAGCTCTGTCCCATCCCATCTCTCTATTCCCAGTTCTGTCCCATCCCATCTCTCTATTCCCAGCTCTGTCCCATCCCATCTCTCTATTCCCTGCTCTGCCCCATCCCATCTCTCTATTCCCAGCTCTGTCCCATCCCATCTCTCTATTCCCAGCTCTGTCCCATCCCATCTCTCTATTCCCAGTTCTGTCCCATCCCATCTCTCTATTCCCTGTTCTGTCCCATCCCATCTCTCTATTCCCAGCTCTGCCCCATCCCATCTCTCTATTCCCTGCTCTGTCCCATCCCATCTCTCTTCTCCCAGCTCTGCCCCATCCCATCTCTCTATTCCCAGCTCTGTCCCATCCCATCTCTCTTCTCCCAGCTCTGCCCCATCCCATCTCTCTATTCCCAGCTCTGTCCCATCCCATCTCTCTTTTCCCAGCTCTGTCCCATCCCATCTCTCTTTTTCCAGCTCTGTCCCATCCCATCTCTCTATTCCCAGCTCTGTCCCATCCCATCTCTCTTTTTCCAGCTCTGTCCCATCCCATCTCTCTATTCCCAGCTCTGCCCCACCCCATCTCTTTTTCCAGCTCTGTCCCATCCCATCTCTCTTTTTCCAGCTCTGTCCCATCTCATCTCTCTATTTCCAGCTCTGCCCCATCCCATCTCTCTATTCCCAGATCTGCCCCATCCCATCTCTCTATTCCCAGCTCTGTCCCATCCCATCTCTCTTTTCCCAGCTCTGTCCCATCCCATCTCTCTATTCCCAGCTCTGTCCCATCCCATCTCTCTTTTTCCAGCTCTGTCCCATCCCATCTCTCTATTTCCAGCTCTGTCCCATCCCATCTCTCTATTCCCAGCTCTGTCCCATCCCATCTCTCTATTCCCAGCTCTGTCCCATCCCATCTCTCTTTTTCCAGCTCTGTCCCATCCCATCTCTCTTTTTCCAGCTCTGTCCCATCTCATCTCTCTATTCCCAGCTCTGCCCCATCCCATCTCTCTATTCCCTGCTCTGTCCCATCCCATCTCTCTATTCCCAGCTCGGTCCCATCCCATCTCTCTATTCCCAGCTCTGTCCCATTCATCTCTCTATTTCCAGCTCTGCCCCATCCCATCTCTCTATTCCCAGCTCTGTCCCATCCCATCTCTCTATTCCCAGCTCTGTCCCATCCCATCTCTCTTTTTCCAGCTCTGTCCCATCCCATCTCTCTTTTTCCAGCTCTGTCCCATCTCATCTCTCTATTCCCAGCTCTGCCCCATCCCATCTCTCTATTCCCAGCTCTGTCCCATCCCATCTCTCTATTTCCAGCTCTGCCCCATCCCATCTCTCTATTTCCAGCTCTGTCCCATCCCATCTCTCTATTCCCAGCTCTGTCCCATCCCATCTCTCTATTTCCAGCTCTGTCCCATTCATCTCTCTATTTCCAGCTCTGCCCCATCCCATCTCTCTATTCCCAGCTCTGTCCCATCCCATCTCTCTATTCCCAGCTCTGTCCCATCCCATCTCTCTATTCCCAGCTCTGTCCCATCCCATCTCTCTTTTTCCAGCTCTGTCCCATCCCATCTCTCTTTTTCCAGCTCTGTCCCATCTCATCTCTCTATTCCCAGCTCTGCCCCATCCCATCTCTCTATTCCCTGCTCTGTCCCATCCCATCTCTCTATTCCCAGCTCTGTCCCATCCCATCTCTCTATTCCCAGCTCTGCCCCATCCCATCTCTCTATTCCCAGCTCTGCCCCATCCCATCTCTCTATTCCCAGCTCTGTCCCATCCCATCTCTCTATTCCCAGCTCTGTCCCATTCATCTCTCTTTTTCCAGCTCTGCCCCATCCCATCTCTCTATTCCCAGCTCTGTCCCATCCCATCTCTCTATTCCCAGCTCTGTCCCATCCCATCTCTCTTCTCCCTGCTCTCTCCCATCCCATCTCTCTATTCCCAGCTCTGTCCCATCCCATCTCTCTATTCCCAGCTCTGTGCCATCCCATCTCTCTATTCCCAGCTCTGCCCCATCCCATCTCTCTTTTTCCAGCTCTGTCCCATCCCATCTCTCTATTCCCTGCTCTGTCCCATCCCATCTCTCTATTCCCTGCTATGTCCCATCCCATCTCTCTATTCCCAGCTCTGTCCCATCCCATCTCTCTATTCCCAGCTCTGTCCCATCCCATCTCTCTATTCCCTGCTCTGCCCCATCCCATCTCTCTATTATCCCAGCTCTGTCCCATCCCATCTCTCTATTCCCAGCTCTGTCCCATCCCATCTCTCTATTCCCAGCTCTGTCCCATCCCATCTCTCTATTCCCAGCTCTGTCCCATCCCATCTATCCCTTTTCCCAGCTCTGTCCCATCCCACCTCTCTTTTTCCAGCTCTGCCCCATCCCATCTCTCTTTTTCCAGCTCTGCCCCATCCCATCTCTCTTTTTCCAGCTCTGTCCCATCCCATCTCTCTATTCCCAGATCTGCCCCATCCCATCTCTCTTTTTCCAGCTCTGCCCCATCCCATCTCTCTTTTTCCAGCTCTGTCCCATCCCATCTCTTTTTCCAGCTCTGCCCCATCCCATCTCTCTTTTTCCAGCTCTGTCCCATTCATCTATCCCTTATCCCAGCTCTGTCCCATCCCATCTCTCTATTCCCAGCTCTGTCCCATCCCATCTCTCTATTCCCAGCTCTGTCCCATCCCAGTTGCCGACACTGCTCCTGTGATTAGAGGGAGCCAGCCAGGCTCCCCCATGACCTCAGTTCGGCCATCTTGCTCCATCATAGGTAAGTCCCCAAAGGAAAAGGTAAGCTCTTCCTTGGGTGTGGGTAACGGGTTATGGGATAACTGGAGTGTATGGGAGTTAAAGTGGGCCTACATGTGTGCTGGTTGAATTAGTGCATCTGGGGCGATTTGGGATGCCTCGTGTGGAGCATCCAGAATTGGGATGCCCCAGGGACAATGATAGTGAAAATCCTGGTGATCCGCTTTAATTGGTGTCTGGGGCTAACTGGTGTGTATGTTTGGGGGTTTATTGGGTGGGGGGTTACTGATATATATGTTTGTGGGGAGTTCTTAATGACGGTATATTCAGGAAGGCCAGTTTTCTCCATCCTTGGGGCTGCCTGATTTGGGATGCCCCCTTGTGCAACCCCCCTCGTGTTTCCCCAATCTCTCTTTTATTCTGGCTCCAAGGACAGTGTAAACAATGTGGTTGCATCGAAAACAATAGACCGGCCAGCCTCCGTGTTGCAGTAAAACGTCCAGTTTAATGAAGGTTGATTAAAATGCTCCTTATGACAACATCAATGCAAAACAGGCAAAGTAAAAGCTGTGGCAGCGTCGACGCGTTTCGGGCTTGGCGCCCTGATTGTGGTTGCATCCCCAGCATCTCCCGCCCTGACACCAAATAGGGAAGCCCCCTCGGGTTGTAAGTCAGCTGGCTGGCTTTTAGGGCATATTCCTCTTTAAAGTGGACCAACGCACAGCTGAAGAATGCAAGCAATGCCACCCACTGTCGATGTGTGTAGCTGGGATTTCGGTAAGGTGGACCAAAACCCACGAAGAATCTATAAAATTCCAGGGCCGCTTGATTCCCTCCACCCGGGGCATCCAGAATTGGGATGCCCTGCTATGTGAAACCTCTCAGGTTGGGCAGAAACTCACCTTCTTTCTCTGTCCAACAGCGCATGCGCAAGCAGCGGCCGCATCCCAGCTATCCCTTTAACAGGGTGCGTACCCACAGGCATTTCAGAATCGCCAGCATGGACAATCTCCCTATTAGAAGGAAGCGGGGGATGCAGCCGCCAGCACGCTCGGGCATTGCCCAGCTCCCTCGCTACTCCGCTCAGCAGCTGCTCCGGCTTAGAGGGAACATTGCTTGTGATATTTTTACATCAAGCATTCGCTCCAAATTTAATGTTGATTTGCAATAAAAAACAAAAATGCCAACATAGTGTAAAATTGCACAGATTCCTGGTTCAATTGCCCCCACTATGCAATGCTCACCAAATGTATCAATAAAATCCAGCATATAGTATTTTTGAGAAGGCAAAGCTGCATGTTACCACCAACTGTCTCGCCTGATTGCGGTGAGACCGCTGGTGGTAACTTTGAAGTTGTATGTCCCGCGGACTGACCGATATATAACCGGCTGTGACTATATACCAAAACTTGCTTGCATATAGTCGCATAGACTACATATTCCTATGCCCCCATGCTTTACAATGGGCTCCAAAGACCCGAATTGGTTCATTCATATGGTCCGACCACGCGCCGGTGTTCTTGTCTTTTGATCTACCGGGTTCAGCCCCAAGGCAGTGGAGTTGGCGCTTGAACGACAACCTCCTCAAGGACGACATGTGCTTGTCCAGGATCAAAGAGGCGATTTATAACTTTGTCTCCTATCATGCCAAGACAACACTCCTCCCACGATACAATGAGAGGCGCTGAACTGCGTCCTGCTGGGAGTGTTCATCCAAGAAGGGTTGTGCTTGAAGCAAGAGAGAGCAGCTTTCATTTCGAAAACACTGCAGTCCATCAAGGACCTAGAGGTTAAGCATAAACAGTGTCCTTCAGAGTTGCTAGCCGAACTCTCGATGAGCAGAAACAGGCTCATGAAATTATATGAACATGCCCACCTTAGGTTCCGGGACAGGCAACCATATACGAGCATGCAAACAAATGTGGCAGGCTCCAAACTCTGCTATGGGGTGCACCACCTGTAACCGTAATTGATGTGCTCACTCTAAACACTCACAAGCAATTCAATGGGAACGGCCGTGAACAACACAACTCCCTCCCTATTAAGGAGCACCAAACTATATCAAAATTATATTCAAAATTTATTATTACATATCAATTAATAAAATACACATACACAAAAATGACACATGATCACAAGACAATTAAAAACAATTATAAGGTCCCAATTCATATACATATATCAATATATCTCTCAAACCCCCAAAACTGGGGAATGCAATGTAAAATATGATTGTGATGCAGACAAAACTCCAATCCTGTATAATTATGGGTAAAACAATAACGGGCAATGAATTCCTATGAAATAAAATACTGGGGTCTGTGAATGCAGGGGTGTACTACCTCTGCACTTACTTACCCCAGTATCTGTGCCGGCACTCTAAGGACCCATTAAAGGGTCTCTATTGTATATTATAATCCTGTCCCGTATACAAAATACAGAAAGTAAAATAATAAAACAGTTATTACCAAATACAATGTGCAATATATGTGAACTAAAGTGCTTGGGTGCTATATAACAATATCAATCAATCCATCCTATATACAACTACTAAGTCTAAATCAAACCAGTGCCTTAAACTGATAAATATCTAAATGGATAAATAAATAAATAAAAGGAAAAATTTAATAGTGATAAAACAACTATATTCAATGAATCGAAATAACAGGTGGAATAGAATACCCAAAGTGCTCAAGAGGCACAATTAAATGTGTCTGCACAATGAATCAATGCCATACTACCAGTGCCCAAAGTTAGTCATGTGGGAGAAGCATGTCAGCAAAGCATCACAGAAGAGGGACCGCAGAAAACCCGGCCACCCGCACCCGCCGCCCCCGTGCGGCTTCAGAAGGGTGAAGTGAGGTAGCCACGTCAAGGCTGTCCAATTAGTACCCTGTTCCTAACATTACTAAGTTTTAAAGTTTGTGCAGACATTGCTACTTCTTTACTTGTATGTGCACAAGCAATGCAATACATGAATCAGCCTGTCTAAAGACATTGCAATAACTTTAACTTGCTTGCACACACACAATGATTCATGTATTGCATTGCTTGTGCACACACAAGTAAAGAAGTAGCAATGTCTGCACAAACTTTTAAACTTAGTAATGTTAGGGACGGGGTACAAATTGGACGGCCTTGAAGTGGCTACCTCGCTTTTACATTCATTGCAATCTATGTTGACTAACAGTCCATGTTCTTAACAAGTGTTAGCTAGGTTTTTCAATAGTATGAGTGTGCAGAGGGTCAACTTTCTTTGTTGCTTGGTGTGTGACCACACCCCTCTAGCACCTCTTGACTGCTATATATTGACTGGATGAGCACATCCTAGTTTTCTTTTTGCTGGTGCATGCTGCCTGCAAACAGGAAGTGTCTTCTGATTGTGCTGCTCTGCATTCTGGGATTGCTGACCTTTTCCTGACACCAGCTCTGCTCTGTTTGTGCAAAGCACAGCTATAACCCCTCCCCCCTGCACTTTTGACCCCTCTCCTCTCCTCAGTATGTGATGCTACTGAGCCAAGATGGCGGCGCCCGTATCCTAGAGTGCTGAACAGAGTTGCAGGCCAGGGAGGGAAAGAATAAAAAGTGACTAAAGACTTAAAATATATTAATTTTAGATGCTGGGGAATAGTTTTTTAAGGGTTTGGGCTTTACATTAAACGATGCAGAAGGTCCGCTTTAATTATTTTTTTTGGGGGGGGGGGAAATAGAAGGCAAACATAGATGTAGTTACATGCTTATGCCACTGGAGAGCAGCATAGTATAAGAAATGAACAATTAGGGGCCTCATTTATCAAGCACTTCTGTGAGACAATTCCATTTCAGTGCAAATGAAGGTAGTGCAAAATAAGATTTATACATTTTTCACCAAGTTGCTGCACTGCTAATGTTTTAGTAAATGTGCTTCTTGTAGTGCAGCAACATGCGCAAGTGTGAAAAAAATATATTTTATTATAATTTTTACTACCCTAATTTTCATCGATCTGGCACTGTCTGGCAGAAGTGTTTGATAAATCAGGCGGTTAGTCTCAGAATAAACAGGAAACTGGTTGCAACAGTTGTATGAGTCATAGGGCTCAGATAGGCTGTTGGTATAGGAGGAGCTAAGGGGGGATAAAAAGGGAGATTAGACAGTTAGAGGGGTATTTGGTGATTGAACTGACAAGGGAAAGGCACAGCAGACAATGTACTGGGTAGTTTTTGAGATATCCTGCCCTGTACCCCTCATTGTCCCTTTGCTTCCCTGGGAGCTTTGTAAGAGACTTCCCCTGCTAAGGGCCTGGGGCGGCCTGGCCTCCTCTTGTTATGGACCTTACTGCCCACAGGAACCAGGAACTTACCCTCCAGCCTACAGTGAGGACCCAATCCTCATTGGTCTCTGATGATCTTACCTGTTTGTGAAATTGAAGATTAAAGTAAAGACATCTTGGGGTGATCCAGGCAGCAGTGAGAGTGTGCCGTCCTTTTTCATCCATCCGGATACATTTCATGGCCATGTCCCTTACCAATATATTCCTGTAATGCCCACAGCTTGGATTAGGGGGTGCAAGGAAATGAGTCACATGACCACAGCATGGAGGCAGGGAAATCTGGTCCTGCTTAAAAGGATTTTCCAGCCCAAAATGAAAAAAATGGTGCTACTCAATTTTTGTGCAGTGCGGGACCCGCCAGTGTTCAATTTCCTAAAATTGAGCACCCTGTCAGTCCTTTATGGTCCTATGACACAAAGGAGCCACTTCCTGGGACATAAGGCCCCAGAGAGCCACCAGTATCCCCACACACACACAAGCTCAAGATGGCGGCCATGGATGTGTCGGGTCTACACCCCGCAGCACGGCCACTGCATTCATTGCGCGCCTGCCTGACATTGCCTCAGCACTGTCTCTCCATTGAAAAGAACGTAGCGGGCATGCGACGGGGCCTAAAAATTACACACCGATGGAGGCCATTTTGGATTGGGCACTCAATTGGGGTTATTGGCACCAAGGGCTGGCTGGCTGGCCAATGGGAGAATCTGAACTTTTCCCGATGGGCCGCACTTGCCCCTCACGTGTCATTGGCCAGTATGCACTGCCACTAAAGAAGAGAGTTGGGGCCGTCCAGCCCGCACTATGAAAGGGAGCAGGGGCGTGCTGGCCGTCAGGAGAACCAGGATTTTTCCCAGGGGGCGGCCAGATTTGTAGGCCACAGGCAGTGGTTGGAACTTCTGCCTGCCCCTGGGTGGGACAAGGGAGTTGCCTAAGTTCCCCCCACCCTCTGCTGATACCAGAAGAGTCGCTAGGCTTTCTGGCACCCGGGGCAGAGATTTGAAACAGCACCCCCTATCTGTGTTCAGGCCTCCCTTTGGCACCCCCCTGACCTGCTGCATCCAGGGCATGTGCCCCCCCCCCCCCCAGCTACGCCCCTGGGTGAGCCATGGCCAAAAGGAAGGCTGGGAAACAGCCAAGCAGCTCTTCCTGATCATCACTTAAAGCAGACCTCCGGTCCTGATTTTAGTCCCCACCACCATGGTGAGCCAGTGGCTCAAAACCCACGCTGATCGGCCTGAGAATCTATAAGACCGATCGATTTCCCTCCCCCCGGGGCATCCAAATTCGGGTAATGCTGTGTGAAACCCCCCAGGTCGCCCCATTCACTTACCTTGTTTCCCGGTCCAGCGGCTCATGCGGCCTTATCCCGCTATCCCTCTAGCAGGCATTTGTGAATGGCCAGAATCGCCTGTTAGAGGGGAGCGGGGGATGCGGCTGCCAGGGCACTTACAGTCGCTGCTCTTAGACGCACCGTAGGACCGGGAAGAGGTGAGTTGGTCTTGGCGTCCTGGGAGGTTTCACACAGCGGGACACCCCTGATTGGGCAAAGATCAAAACCCAGGATAGTCAAAATCCTGGCTTTTGGTCCACTTTAAATGAAAGCCTGCAATATAGCTAAGCAGCTCTCACTGATAATCACTTTAAACCGGACCTTCACCATGATTTAATGAAAAGCCCAAACCCTCAAAAAACTATTCCCCAGCATCTAAAATTAATATATTATAAGTTTTTAGTCACTTACTTATTATTCTTTCCCCCACTGGGCTGCAACTCTGTTCAGGACTCTAGGATACGGGCGCCGCCATCTTGCCTCAGAAGCATCACATACTGAGGAGAGGAGAGCAGGATAAAGTGCATCGGTGGGGTTATAGCTGTGCTTTGCACAGACAGAGCAAGGCTGGGGTCAGGGAAAAGACAGCAATCCCAGAATGCAGAGCAGCACAGTCAGAAGACGCTTCCTGTTTGCAGGCTGCCTGATGCTCCATGAGCCTCTATCTTTGATGTTTGAAGGCTCATAACATGCAGTAGATGCAGGTAGGATGATTTTTAATGTGGGCAATCTGTATGTACAGGGTGTGGGAAACATAATATAGGCTCTTATTCAGGGTGAAGGTCCGGATTAATGTGGGCAATCTGTATGTACAGGGGGGGAAACATATAAGATAGGCTCTTATTCAGGGTGAAGGTCCGGATTAATGTGGGCAATCAGTATGTACAGGGTGGGAGAAACATATAAGATAGGCTCTTATTCAGGGTGAAGGTCTGGATTAATGTGAGCAATCTGTATGTACAGGGTGTGGGAAACATATAAGATAGGCTCTTATTCAGAGTGAAGGTCTGGATTAATGTGAGCAATCTGTATGTACAGGGGGGGAAACATATAAGATAGTCTCTTATTCAGGGTGAAGGTCCGGGTTAATGTGAGCAATCTGTATGTGCAGGGTATGGATAACATATAAGATAGGCTCTTATTCAGGGTGAAGGTCCGCTTTAAGGGACTGACCATGTAAAAAAAACACACCAAGTGTCCTCACCTTCTGTTCACCTGCAGCTGGTCAGTCTGACTCCAATGGTCAGCAACTTACCTGATCAGAACAGCAATTGCGTGTTGGGCTCATGGCAGGGGCCACAAACCCACCTTTGCCCTGCCCCCCCCCCCCCACAGCCATGTAAACAGCTGCAGCATCTCTGGGCTGAGCTGGTAATTGCTGAGCTCTGTGTCCAAACAAAGCCGAGCACCAATATGCATGGCATACGCTTCTGATTGGATTAAAGCCTGCGCATACGCCATGGGACTGCCAGAAAGGTGAGTTTTGAGAGCAATCTGGGGGGTTTCACATAGTGGGGCACCCCAAATCAAGCAAAGTACAAAACCCGGCATAGAAAAATGGATAGTAAAAATTGGACCAAAACCCACCGCGAGATTCCGGGGCCTATCAAATCCCCCCCTGGGACATCCAAAATCGTGATGCCCCGCTGTGTGAAACCCCCCCAGGTTGTCCTATACACTTTCCTTGCTTCCTGGTCCAACGGCGCATGCTGCATCCCCACTATCCCTCTAGCAGGCATTTGTGAATGACCGTCGTGGGCACGTTCCCTGTTAGAAGGTAGGAGGGGATGCGGCCGCACATGCGCCGTAGGACTGGGAAGAGGTGAGTTACTCTCAGCGATCTGGGGGGTTTCACGCAGCGGGTCACCCCAATCGGGGGAAAGGACCAAAACCCAGGATAGTCAAAATCCTGGGTTTTGGTCCACTTTAAGGAGGACCTAAGCGTATAAAAGACTTCAAATCGGTACGCCCTGCTGAATAAAACCCAGGATCGCCCGAATACTTACCTTGATCCACACTCTTATGATGCATGCCCCTTGCCCCGGGGTGCCCCCCATCTGATGTGTTACCCCATCAGCATATCTAAATGGCTGGTGGTGGGTGCACACAGCCGGGGGGGGGGGGGGGGGGTGACTAGTGCGAGGAACCCCGCCAATTAATTACTATGCACTGATTGGCCAGGAGTCTGTGCAGAACATGGATTGAGGTACAGCAATTCCAGGGGCTTTACAATCAGGGGTATCCCGAATCAGGATTAACCTGTTAAGTGGTCCAAACTCAGAGGGGGCAGAAAAAGTGGGTTTTCGTCTGCTGTGGTGGATTATATTTTTATTTTCAGTTTTACAGGGTGACACATTTTCTTTTAAGCATTGTGTTTGTGCTCTGTACTGTAAGCTGTGTAATATGGGATGCCCCCCTTCCCCCGCCATCAGCCCGATTACCTTCCCTTTCCACAAGCCCACATCACAGGTGTCTATGCAAATGAATCCTAGACTCCATGGCCGCTTTTGATCCACTTTAATAATAAATGCTATACATAAAACTGGCCACTAGAGGGAGCCATGTTTCTTTAACTCAGTTTTTGCATCATAGCCATAAATCAGATTATTATTATTATTATTATTGTTTATTTATATAGCGCCATCATCTTCATACTTACCAATTATTATTATTATTATTATTATTATTGTTTATTTATATAGCGCCATCATCTTCATACTTACCAATTATTATTATTATTATTATTATTATTATTATTGTTTATATAGCGCCATCATCTTCATACTTACCAATTATTATTATTGTTTATTTATATAGCGCCATCATCTTCATACTTACCAATTATTATTATTATTATTATTATTATTATTGTTTATATAGCGCCATCATCTTCATACTTACCAATTATTATTATTATTATTGTTTATTTATATAGCGCCATCATCTTCATACTTACCAATTATTATTATTATTATTATTATTATTATTATTATTATTATTGTTTATTTATATAGTGCCATCATCTTCATACTTACCAATTATTATTATTATTATTATTGTTTATATAGCGCCATCATCTTCATACTTACCAATTATTATTATTATTATTGTTTATTTATATAGCGCCATCATCTTCATACTTACCAATTATTATTATTATTATTATTATTATTATTATTGTTTATATAGCGCCATCATCTTCATACTTACCAATTATTATTATTATTATTATTATTATTGTTTATATAGTGCCATCATCTTCATACTTACCAATTATTATTATTATTATTATTATTATTGTTTATATAGTGCCATCATCTTCATACTTACCAATTATTATTATTATTATTATTGTTTATTTATATAGCGCCATCATCTTCATACTTACCAATTATTATTATTATTATTATTATTATTATTATTGTTTATTTATATAGCGCCATTATCTTCTGTAGTATTTACAGACAGGGTAGAAACATACGGTACATATACTATTTCAAATGCAGTTTTACAGGTTTGACAGTGGATATTCTGAGTACAAGATACAATAGGGGAGAGAGCCTCGTCCCTAGGAGCTTACAGTCTAAAGGAAGAGGGGTGAAGACGAGGGGGAAGGATCACAAACAGTCAGTATTGAGCTTTGTGCCCTTTAGAAGATTGGTTAGGCCAGATTATATGCTTGTCTGAATAAGTGAGTTTTAAGGGCACCTTTGAAGATTTTGAGGGTTGTGGAGTGGCGGATTGGGCGGGGGAGAGCATAAGAAGATTGGAGTTGCACGTGAGAAGTCCTGGAGGCGGGCATGAGAGGAGGTGACCAGGGTGGAGGACAGGAGAAGGTCGGCAGCAGAGCGGAGGCTGCGTCTAGGTTGATATTGTTGGATTAGAGATGAGATGTAGGGAGGGGCCTGGCTGGAGAGAGCTTTGTAGGTGAGAGTTAGAGTTTTGAACAGGATTCTCTGTGGGACTGGCAGCCAATGTAGGGAGAACCCCCGGCCTACCGTAAGGGACTCTGGGAGAGATCCTATTATCTTTGGCTTCTATGCCCCATACAAGGCCTTTTATCATTCCATATTTCCACATAAACATTGTAAGGTGTAAGTAGCTTTATTAGATTATTAGGTACTATTTTTATTAAAGCAGACCAAAACCTGGGATGTTTACCATCCTGGGTTATGGTCTGTAGCCTAGGGGCATCCCATTTTGAGTTGCAACGCTGCATGAAGAGGGTGGTCCACTTTAAAGTGGACCAACACCCAGGATTTTGACTATCCTGGGTTTTGGTCCACTTCCCCGGGGCACCCCGATCGGGGGTGCCCCGCTGTGTGAAACCCCCCAGAAAGCCCCCAAAACTCACCTCTCCCCGCCACGGACAAGCTGATTGACAGCGACGGACAAGCAGCTTGCCCGTCGGTGCCTCCCGCGCGTCACTTTTGACGTGTGCGCACCCGCGCCGGCCATTCAGAGACGGCCGGCGCGCGCGCGCGCACGTCTAGAGGAGCGCGAGTGAGGCGGCGGCGGCGGAAGCAGCGGCTGGAGAGGTAAGGTTTTTCGGGGGTTTTGGGGGATTTACACCCCGCGGGACTTCCCGATCTCGGATGTCCCGCGGTGTGTGAGGTGATCGGCCTGGGAATCTTATAGATTCCCGGGCCGATCACCTCAGGGTGTTGGTCCACTTTAAAGCCGAACAAACACCCTTTATCGCCCGCCAACCCCCAGTGCTGCCAGCTCAGTTGACCTGGTTAAAAAAAAGTTTTTTTTCCCCTACCAAGGCCCCACCCTCTGGACACTTTTAAAAATCACCAATGGCATACCTCCCAAGTGTCCCTTTTTTGAGTCCATGTCCCTCTGTCCCTCGTTGTTCTCATTTGTCCCTCTTTGAGGTGTAACATGCAGATCTGCAGCAATAAATGATTCATTTGCCTATTCAAAGTGTTTCTATTGTTGTAACTGTTACACCCTATCTCCTATGCATTCCTCAATAAGGGGGTGTGGCCTAATTTACATATTGTCCCTCTTTCCCACCCTGAAAAGTTGGACGATATGCAATCGGCTGATCTCACGAGTGTTGGGTCAGGTACGTCCCAAACACCTACTGGGATGCCGGGGGTATGGCCGCCGGGGAACACAGAGTTGCTGCAGCCGCCATGAAAGATAACATTTTCAGCGACCCCAGGGGTTTTACACTGTGGGGCATCCCAATTTAGGATACCCCAAGAAGTGGAACTCGGGTGGAGGCAGGGCCTCCGATGTTGTGACTTTCCCAGGTTTTGCCCTGTGCCCTTGGGGTATCCCGGGATGCCCCACTGTGTGACACCTCCCAGAAACCAGAAAAACTCACCTGTCCAGGCTCTAACGGCACATGCTCGGGGTCTCGTCCAATGAGAGGCATCTGCCGAGACGTCATTCAGCAGGCGGCTCAAATTTACTACAATGGGGAGTGAGCACTGCTGTATCCCCCCCCCCATCCCTAGCCATGCACGTGCTCCTGCCCTGCATCGGCCAATGCTGTGGGCTGCTGGGCTCATACGCACCACCCTGGCAAATTGGTGGTGTGGGTCATGGAGTATGAACTTACCAGTTAATTTGGAAAGTGTAAAAAAAAAAAAAACACACACACACACACACACACACACACACTTCATCATTTGAAAACTTATACTTACCTTCCCCCTCTGAGGTCCCATGCAGGCTTCTTTAAATGGGGGCAACTAAGGATGCTCCGGTGGCATTTAGAAAGGAAGGGAACACAGCTTTTCTCCTGTTCATCCCGCCTCCTGGCTCGGGACTCCGTGATGAGCCGATGGGGAGCGCCATTATATTAGGAGACGGGGCCTCTCTGGAATCCCCCCGATGTCACTTATGATGTCACAAAAGAGGAGGGACCTAAAGGGATGACACGTGAAAATCCCCTCTAGGCCACTCCCCTTCTGTGGCGTCAGCAATGATGTAGAGTAGTTTCCATTGGGCCACGCCTCCAGGTACAAAAGTAGCAACCCCAGCCCTCACTTCAGTCCCTCGCTGGGTAGCGAGGATAAAAGAAGGGGGAACAAATGCCTGACACGGGCCCGCGCCCTGCTAGAGGGATAGCGCCCTATCGGGAGGGATCACGATTTTGGATGCCCCGGGGGGAGGAAATCAATCAGCCTCAGGGAATCAGATCGGCGTAGGTTTAAAGAGGAACAACACACCCGATTTTCACTTTTAAGGGTGTTGTTCCTCTCAGTGAGGGCATCTGCCCCGCTGTGTGTATCACCCCAGGTTGCCCCATTCACTCACCTTCCTGTCGCTCCCTTGGTGCAGAATTGGGCAAGAATGAGCGCACTGATTGGCTGTCAGTGCAATCAGCGCGCTCTCTTTCACCCGGCTCCCTTTAACGCTGCTGATTACTAAGCCGCCTGCTTAGCCGAGTGGCGTCAAAGGGAGTCCAGTGAGCCAGCGGCCAAAGCACAGAGACGTGGCGAGGGCTACAGGACAAGGTGAGGGAAAACGGGCATCTGGGGGTTTCACAAAAACAACTAAAAAATAAAAAGCCAGCCTATTCTATATTAGATAAAGATTGTATATAATGAAAAATGCCAAAAAAGTACCCAAAAATATTTTTAAAAAATAAACCGGCACATTTGCTGCTGCACCTCCAGGGAGACCCAATAGGCTGATCATCAGATCGGGGGGGTGATCCTCTGTGTCCACGTGGTCAACGGCCAAATGTGTCCACCCGGGCTTGTGTTGAACATCTGTCGGAAGAGGTGAAGCCTCCCCACAGCTGGGATCTTTGGTCCTCAGAGAGCTGATCAGGCAGACCTCCAAGTCCTCGATGGTCCCCCCTCTCTAACCTGGGTGAGCTTGTCTAGGAGGGCTTCTGCTTCCCCTTCTTCTGGCAGGTTGCATATAGCACATGCTTCCCACTCATGATGCGGCTTCACCATGACCAAGTGGAAAGCCTTCCCCAGGCCGGTCTAGGGTGACCAGGTACATTACGGCACTGATCTGCTGGCTCTACAAAAACTGTTCTGTTGTGATGGTCTCTTTTAAAGTGGACCAAAACCCAGAATTTTGACTAACCATGGGTTTTGGTCCTTGCCCCTGGGTCACCCCAATCGGGGGCACCCCGCTGTGTGAACCCCCCCAGATCACCCGAACAACCTCACCTCTTCTTGGTTCACGACGAATAAGCGGCCGCTCGTCTAAGGCAAGCAGATTCGAGCGAGCTGGCAGCCGCACCCCCACTACCCTCTAATAGTAAGCGTGCCCGTGCCGGCCATTCACAAATGCCTGACGTGGACACACGCCCTGCTAGAGGGATAGCGGAGATGCAGACGCTGCTCGCACATGTGCGGGACCGGGAAAGAAGGTGAGTTTATGGGCGACCTGGGGGGTTTTACAAAGAGGGGCATCCCAATTCTGGGAATCAATTGGCCCAGGAATCTTATAGATTCCTGGGCCAAGCTTGGGCTTTGGTCCAATTTAACTGCTTGACAGTGGTGGGCTCAAAGCCAGTAGTCCATTGGTTGACCACTCTTTGTAGGGCCCACATGTGATCAACCAATTTGTGGGTAGGACCCCTTGTTCTCGCTCGCGATGCTCAGCTTGTTCCTGACGTTCTACAGCCTAGGCCTGCGTTTGCTTGTGCTCCTCACGACGTTCAGCCGTGAGTCTCAGATAGGTAGCCCTGTTCCCAGAGGCCCATTTAGAAATACCTGACGTGGGTAAGCGTCTAGGCTAAATGTGTAACGGATGCAGAGTGGGATTGGTGGAAAGGTGAGTTCTTTGTATGATCCTCATGGTTTCACACATTTAGCATCACACAGCCCCACAAAGATGGGAGACCATGGAGGTGGTTGCTCATCTTTAAGTCCAATCCAGTCAAAAATCTCTTTTTATTATGTAGCAGCGGAGCATCGGTGCCTGGTGAACTGGAGAACAGGGATGGCCAAAACCTCTTCTGGGTTCTGCGTCCCACATGACCATGAGCAGCCTGGGAACCTGGAGAACGGGGATGGCCAAAACCTCTTCTGGGTTCCGCGTCCCACATGACCATGAGCAGCCTGGGAACCTGGAGAACGGGGATGGCTAAATCCTCTTCTGGGTTCTGCGCCCCACATGACAATGAGCAGCCTGGGAACCTGGGGAATGGGGATGGCCAAAACCTCTTCTGGGTTCCGCATCCCACATGACCATGAGCAGCATGGGAACCTGGAGAACGGGGATGGCCAAAACCTCTTCTGGGTTCCACGCCCTACATGACCATGAGCATCCTGGGAACCTGGAGAACGGGGATGGCCAAAACCTCTTCTGGGTTCCGCGTCCCACATGACCATGAGCAGCCTGGGGACCTGGAGAACGGGAATGGCCAAAACCTTTTCTGGGTTCCACGTCCCATATGACCATGAGCAGCCTTGTAGCCTGGAGAACGGGGATGGCTGAAACCTCTTCTGGGTTCCACGTCCCATATGACCATGAGCAGCCTTGTAGCCTGGAGAACGGGGATGGCCAAAACCTCTTCTCGGTTCCGCGTCCCACATGACCATGAGCAGCCTGAGAACCAGGAGAATGGGGATGGCCAAAACCTCTTTGGGTTTCCGTGTCCCACATGACCATGAGCAGCATGGCAACCAGGAGAACGGGGATGGCCAAAACCTCTTCTGGGTTCCGCGTCCCACATGACCATGAGTAGCGTATTGCTGTGCAACGACGGTCGTCATAACCTTATAACGTGGTCTATGGCTGCTGTGAAAGGATGTCAGAGGAGGTGAGTATTGGTGACCCCATTCTATGGGTCAGTGGTGCCGAGGTAGAGTGGAACAGTCCAATGTGAGATGGCCCGCTGCATATTAAAGAGGGAGTCCGGTCATTTGTTACTATACTTCCTCTTTAATAAGACTAAGGAGTGACGAGGTGATGGTGCATTGGCAAACTCTCGTCCAATCACTGCTTTATGCCCACGTCATTGGTGTGAATAAGTAACAGCTGCTTTGAAAGGGTTAAACAGCTAATGTCCATTGGTGGTAGTGCACCGGTGCCCCTCTATGAGGCATCAGTGACCCTGTAAACTGCATTCCTCATTGTCCATTTTGATGCCCATTTTTGCATCAGCTAATCCTGAACCTAATGTGAGGTTGCTCGCCGCCCTCCAGACAATACCCGGCATCATGCCCACCGTCCAGACAATACCCGGCATCATGCACGCCCTCCGGACATTACCCGGCATCATACCCACCCTCCAGACAAAACCTGGCATCATGCTCGCCCTCCAGAAAATACCTGCCATCATAACCACCCTCCAGACAAAACCCGGCATCTTACCCACCATCCAGACAATACCCGGCATCATGTCCGCCCTCCAGACAATACCCGGCAACATACAGTTCTCCAGACAATACCTGACATCATCCCCGCCCTCCAGACAATACCTGTCATCATACCCGCCTTCCAGACAATACCCGCCATCATGCCCGCCCTCCAGACAATACCTGACATCATGCCCACCCTCCAGACAATACCCGGCATCATACCCGCCCTCCAAACAATACCCGGCATCATACCCGCCCTCCAGACAATACCCGGCATCATACCCGAACTCCAGACAATACCCGGCATCATACTCACCCTCCAGACAATACCCGCCATTACACCCGCCTTCCAGACAATTCCCGGCATCAAACCTGCCCTCCAGACATTACCCGACATCATGCCCGCCCTCCAGACAATACCCGGCATCATACCCGCCCTCCAAACAATACCCGGCATCATACCTGTCCTCCATACAATACCCGGCATCATACTCACCCTCCAGACAATACCTGGCATCATACCCACCCTCCAGACAAAACCTGGCATAATACCCGCCCTCCAGAAAATACCCGCCATCACACCCGCCCTCCAGAAAATACCCGCCATCACACCCGCCCTCCAGACAATACCCGCCATCATACCCACCCTCCAAACAATACCCGGCATCATACCCGTCCTCCATACAATACCCAACATCATACCTGATCTCCAGACAATACCCGGCATCATACTCACCCTCCAGACAATACCCGCCATTACACCCGCCTTACAGACATTTCCCGGCATCAAACCTGCCCTACAGACAATACCCGGTATCATACCCACCCTCCAGACAAAACCTGCCATCAGGCCCGCCCTCCAGAAAATACTCGCCCTCTAGACAATACCCGCCATCATACCCGCCCTCCAGACAATACCCGCCATCATACCCGCCCTCCAGACAATACCCGCCATCATACCCGCCCTCCAGACAATACCCGCCATCATACCAGCCCTCCAGACAATACCCACCATCATACCCGCCCTCCAAAAAATACCCACTCTCCAAACAATACCCGCCATCATACCCGCCCTCCAGACAATACTCGCCATCATACCTGCCCTCCAGACAATACCCGCCATCATACCCGCCCTCCAGACAATACCCGCCATCATACCCGCCCTCCAGACAATACCCGCCATCATACCAGCCCTCCAGACAATACCCACCATCATACCCGCCCTCCAAAAAATACCCACTCTCCAAACAATACCCGCCATCATACCCGCCCTCCAGACAATACCCAGGCATCATGTCCGCCCTATAGACAATACCCACCATCATGCCTCCCTCCAGACAATACCGGGCATCATACCTTGCCTCCAGACAATACCTGTGATCATACCCGCCTTCCAGACAATACCCGCCATCATACCCACCCTCCAGACAATACCCGCCATTACACCCGCCTTCCAGACAATTCCCGGCATCAAACCTGCCCTCCAGACAATACCCGGCATCATACCCGCCCTCTAGACAATACCCGCCATCATAACCGCCCTCCAGACAATACCCGCCATCATACCCGCCCTCCAGACAATACCCACCATCATACCAGCCCTCCAGACAATACCCGCCATTACACCCGCCCTCCAAAAAATACCCGCTCTCCAAACAATACCCGCCATCATACTCGCCTCCCAGACATTACCCGGCATCATACTCACCCTCCAGACAATACCCACCATCATACCCGCCCTCCAGACAATACCCACCATCATACCCGCCCTCCAGACAATTCCCGGCATCATCCCCGCCCTCCAGACAATACCCAGCATCATCCCCGCCCTCCAGACAATACCCACCAACATACCCGCCCTCCAGACAATACCCGCCAACATACCCGCCCTCCAGACAATACCCGGCATCATACCCGCCCTCCAGACAATACCCACCATCATACCCGCCCTCCAGACAATTCCCGGCATCATCCTCGCCCTCCAGACAATACCCACCATCATACCCGCCCTCCAGACAATACCCGCCATCATACCCGCCCTCCAGACAATACCCAGCATCATACCCGCCCTCCAGACAATACCCACCAACATACCCGCCCTCCAGACAATACCCGCCAACATACCCGCCCTCCAGACAATACCCGGCATCATACCCGCCCTCCAGACAATACCCACCATCATACCCGCCCTCCAGACAATACCCACCATCATACCCGCCCTCCAGACAATACCCGCCATCATACCCGCCCTCCAGACAATACCCACCATCATACCCGCCCTCCAGACAATACCCACCATCATACCCGCCCTCCAGACAATACCCGCCATCATACCCGCCCTCCAGACAATACCCACCATCATACCCCCCTCCAAACAATACCCACCATCATACCCGCCCTCCAGACAATTCCCTTGAATGGATTTTCTTGTATGCAGTGAATAAGCTTCTGATTGTGACTGGTTTTTTGTAATGTGTAAATTCTGTGTATGATCAGTATATGCTTATAGAATAATGTTCCCAATATACACAATAAAAAGATTGATAAAGAGGAAATAAAAACACTTTCAGTACAAAAGCAACTTCAGCCTGAGTAGAAAACTGAGTGGAAAAAAAAGGTAATGGTGTGAGGAGGGGTAAGGGCAGGGAGGGGTTAATGATGTGAGGAGGGGTAAGGGCAGGGAGGGGTTAATGATGTGAGGAGGGGGTAAGGGCAGAGAAGGGTTAATGGTGTGAGGAGGGGGTAAGGGAAGGGAAAATGGTCTGAGGAGGGGGTAAGGGCAGAGAAGGGTTAATGGTGTGAGGAGGGGGTAAGGGCAGGGAAGGGTTAATGGTGTGAATAGGGGTAAGGGCAGAGAAGGGTTAATGGTGTGAAGAGGGGGTAAGGGCAGGGAAGGGTTAATGGTGTGAGGAGGGGTAAGGGCAGAGAAGGGTTAATGGTGTGAGGAGGGGGTAAGGGCAGGGAAGGGTTAATGGTGTGAATAGGGGTAAGGGCAGAGAAGGGTTAATGGTGTGAGGAGGGGTAAGGACAGAAAGGGTCAATGGTGTGAGGAGAGGGTAAGGGCAGGGAGGGGGTAATGGTGTGAGGAGGGGTAAGGACAGAAAGGGTCAATGGTGTGAGGAGAGGTAATGGCAGGGTGGGGTTAATGGTGTGAGTAGGGGTAAGAGCAGATAAGGGTTAATGGTGTGAGGAGGGGTAAGGGCAGAGAAGGGTTAATGGTGTGAGGAGGGGAAAGGGCAGAGGAGGGTTAATGGTGTGAGGAGGGGAAAGGGCAGAGAAGGGTTAATGGTGTGAGGAGGGGAAAGGGCAGAGGAGGGTCAATGGTGTGAGGAGGGGTAAGGGCAGAGGAGGGTTAATGGTGTGAGGAGGGGAAAGGGCAGAGGAGGGTCAATGGTGTGAGGAGGGGAAAGGGCAGAGAAGGGTTAATGGTGTGAGGAGGGGAAAGGGCAGAGGAGGGTTAATGGTGTGAGGAGGGGAAAGGGCAGAGGAGGGTCAATGGTGTGAGGAGGGGAAAGGGCAGAGGAGGGTCAATGGTGTGAGGAGGGGAAAGGGCAGAGAAGGGTTAATGGTGTGAGGAGGGGTAAGGGCAGAGGAGGGTTAATGGTGTGAGGAGGGGTAAGGGCAGAGGAGGGTTAATGGTGTGAGGAGGGGTAAGGGCAGAGGAGGGTCAATGGTGTGAGGAGGGGTAAGGGCAGAGGAGGGTTAATGGTGTGAGGAGGGGTAAGGGCAGAGGAGGGTTAATGGTGTGAGGAGGGGTAAGGGCAGAGGAGGGTTAATGGTGTGAGGAGGGGAAAGGGCAGAGAAGGGTTAATGGTGTGAGGAGGGGAAAGGGCAGAGAAGGGTCAATGGTGTGAGGAGGGGTAAGGGCAGAGGAGGGTTAATCGTGTGAGGAGGGGAAAGGGCAGAGAAGGGTCAATGGTGTGAGGAGGGGTAAGGGCAGAGGAGGGTTAATCGTGTGAGGAGGGGTAAGGGCAGATTAGGGTTAATGGTGTGAGGAGGGGGTAAGGGCAGAGAAGGGGTGAATGAGCTAGGAGGGGTAAGGGCAGGGAGGGGTTAGTGGTGTGAGGAGGGGTATGGGCAGGAAAGAGTTAATGGTGTGCGGAGGGGTTAATGGTATGAAAAGGGGGTAAGGGCAGAAAGGGTTAATTGTATGAGGAGGGGTAAGGGCAGATAAGGGTTAATGGTGTGAGGAGGGGTAAGGGCAGATAAGGGTTAATGGTGTGAGGAGGGGTAAGGGCAGATAAGGGTTAATGGTGTGAGGAGGGGTAAGGGCAGATAAGGGTTAATGGTGTGAGGAGGGGTAAGGGCAGGGAGGGGTTAATGGTGTGAGGAGGGGTAAGGGCAGATAAGGGGTTAATGGTGTGAGGAGGGGTAAGGGCATATAAGGGTTAATGGTCTGAAGAGGGTTAAGGGCAGGGAGGGGTTAATAGTGTGAGGAGGGGGTAAGGGCGGATAAGGGGTTAACAGTGTGAGGAGGGGTAAGGGCAGGGAAGGGTTAATGGTGTGAGGAGGGGTAAGGGCAGGGAAGGGTTAATGGTGTGAGGAGGGGTAAGGGCAGGGAAGGGTTAATGGTGTGAGGAGGGGTAAGGGCAGGGAGGGGTTAATGCATGAAGGAGGGGTTAATGGTGTGAGGAGGGGTAAGGGCAGATAAGGGTTAATGGTGTGAGGAGGGGTAAGGGCAGGGAGGGGTTAATGCATGAAGGAGGGGTTAATGGTGTGAGGAGGGGTAAGGGCAGATAAGGGTTAATGGTGTGAGGAGGGGTAAGGGCAGGGAGGGGTTAATGCATGAAGGAGGGGTTAATGGTGTGAGGAGGGGTAAGGGCAGATAAGGGTTAATGGTGTGAGGAGGGGTAAGGGCAGGGAGGGGTTAATCCATGAAGGAGGGGTAAATGGTGAGAGAATGGCAGATATGGAAGACAGTGAAGGGGTTAACGCATCCGGGAGGCGCAGCACGGACAGGGTTAATGCCGGGAGGGGCGGGGCAGCGATACCGTTAATCACCAATCAGGTGCCGCCGGCAGCGCAGAGGTTAATGCTGCAAGGTGAGGGGGGCGGGGAAAGTCTTGCAGTGGCATCCCTTCCGACCAATAGGAGATAGAGGCCGCTCTAACCAATGAGCGTGGCGGACAGGTTGAGGGGGGCGGAGTTTCGGGGGAGGAGGACAATCAGCTGGTGGCAGGAGGGCATCACACGGGGCAGCAGCGGCGGATCTGCCCCGAGACCCGGCTGTGATATCTGCCCCCTCCTGGCCGGTATCTGCCCCCCACTATCCCCCCGCCCCCCTTCCAGGCCCCGGGCCACCCCCGTGTACAGCCCCCTCCCCAGCCCGCTCCCCTCCCCCTCCTCCTCCTCCTGCTGCTGCTGTGCTGACACTCTGCTGCCCTCCCTGGAAAAGTTTGGGGTAAGTCCGCTTGTTTTTCCTGGGCCCTGCCGGGGCAACTGGGGCCCCTCTGGGGGTAAAAGGAGGGGGCAGCGGGGCAAAGGGATGTGCGCTCGGGCCTTGCCCCAAAGGCTTGCAATCTAATAAGCCCGGTCTGGTGCGTTACAGGCCGACATGCCCCTGACGTATTCTCAGATGCCCCACCAGGGGCAACATGAGGGGCCAACAACTGCCCCCTCCCCTCATTACAGGAACTTCTCTCTGTGTACAGCCCCTCAATGGACAAGTGCAAAGTCCCCACCTAAATGCCCCCTCTACCCAGTGCCCACACCTATATACCCCCTCTACCCAGTGTCCACACATATATACCCCCTCTACACTGTATCTCCACCTAAATGCCCCCTCTACCCAGTGCCCACACATACCCCCTCTACACTGTAACTCCACCTAAATGCCCCCTCTACCCAGTGCCCACACACACCCCCTCTACACTGTAACTCCACCTAAATGCCCCCTCTACCCAGTGCCCACACACACCCCCTCTACACTGTATCTCCACCTAAATGCCCCCTCTACCCAGTGCCCACACATACCCCCTCTACACTGTATCTCCACCTAAATGCCCCCTCTACCCAGTGCCCACACATACCCCCTCTACACTGTATCTCCACCTAAATGCCCCCTCTACCCAGTGCCGGCACATATATACCCCCTCTACCCAGTGCCCACACATATGTACTCCCTCTACACTGTATCTCCACCTAAATGCCCCGTTACCCAGTGCCCACACATATAACCCCTCTTCCCAGTGACCACTCATATATACCCACTCTACCTAGTGCCCACCTATATGCCCCCTCTAGCAAGTGCCCTCACCTATATACCCACTCAACTGAGTGCCCACA